>VYXH01000154.1:22268-44715 GCA_013397275.1 Burhinus bistriatus | reverse complement strand
AAAAAAAGTGGAAAAAGGAAAAGATTCTGTTTTCCAGCTGGGAACCAACCCCCCCCAGCCCCTGCACGCTTCCTCCGGAGCAGCAGCATCCCACCCATCTGCGGGTACTTTGGGGCAGAAACAACGAAGAAAAGTAAAACTGCATCCTGCCGTTGTAGCCAGGATACGGGTGGCAGAGCCTTGCCCCCAAGACATCCTCGGGAAGGGTTAATCCAGCCAGTGTGTGCTGGACACTGGGTGTTCCCAGTCCTGCAGGGGCCTGGGGAAAGATGATAAATAGCTGGGGACGTCCTCTCCCCTCCACTAACACCAACGGAGCCCAGCTGGGGAGCGGCATTACCCACCTCCTATCCATCATTTTCAGCCGGCCCTTGTCACATCTTGTAAATCACCCAACCCAGCTCCAGCCGCGGTCCCTCCTGCGCGTCCCTTCCCTGGGCTCGGGGCATCCCACCCTTCCCGGCCACGCCGTGACACTCCGGGCGGATGCGGCTCCCATCACCGCGCTCTCCTGTTTCTATTTATTGCCTGCATGATCAGATAACTTGACATTTATTTACATAGCCAGGGACCCGGCTCCTCTTTTAGCTCCCCGCGCTCGGCTGCCCCAGGGCAGTTATTAGGTTTCTGGCCCCTGGTTCTCCCTGGGATCCAAAAGCCGGAAAGCTCGGCATGGCGGGATTAAGCACCTTGGAGGTGGGGTAGTTTTTAAGGCTTTTTTTCTCAGCCCCAGGAGCTGCTTTTCCCCCTCCCAGGGCTGAGGATCGCAGGGAGCCACTGGAAAACCCTTCGTGAGCAGCAGCAGCTGCGTTTGGTGGGGAGGGACCCGGCGCGAGGAAGAGGATGGGTGTGCGAGCACGGTTCTGCACGCTCGTGCTGCTAGGAGATACCCAAACAGCTGCGCAAGAAACAATGTTTTATAAATAGGGGGAAATACCTGCAAATGACACAGCCGTTTTCCCGGCCGCAAGCATGAAAAAAAATCAATTACTTCATTCACAGTCACCACCAGCTCATGGGAACTTCACTGCTGCACCCGGGCTCATTCCCAGGCTTTTCTTGCCAGCCCTGACGACCAGGCTCATCCTCAGCCCCATCCCAGACACCCGTGACCTAAAGGGTCTTCCGAGACGAGGGTTTCAAGAGAGATCCTGAATATCAGACGAATCCTGGGTATCTCCTGCACGTGTGTGACCGTGCAGCCACCACGGTGCTACTTCACCCGTACCTGGACCTCGCTCCCACTTAAGAGCCGTTTTTCTGGAGTTGTGGGAAAGCTGAGGGATACAGCGACAACCAAGAAGATGGGCTGGAAATAAACCTGGGTGGAGGCAGGGTCGCTGGCCGGGGACAGGGACACTGGCCACTGGATGTGGTGGCCTTTACCTGCCAGGCGATTCCTTATTGTCCCGGCTCCCGCTGCCTTGTAAAGGGCCTGATGGATAACGCTCATCACGAAGGCGAGAGAGCGATGCCGTCACCTCGCCTCCCTCTGCGCACCGCGATCCATCTTCTTTATAGCAAGTATCCGGAGCCAGCACCATCTGCGGCACCAGAAATACAATTACCAGGGTGGGGGGAAGCCCCTCTCCTTCCAAATTTCATAGAGGCCTCGCAAAGAAACCCTAAATTACCCCTTGCACACCAGGGACCTCATGCGGCACCATCTCTCTTTAGGTATAATTACAGCTGGGGAATTAGCAAGTCNAAAAAAAAAAAAAGAGAGAAATTGAAATTGATCTCCGGCTCCAGCGCTGGCCAGCTGTAATTTAATCAGAAAAGCCTCTCTTGGCATTTATTTATTTTTTTTAACCCTAAGGTCCTAAATTAAAAAGGGCGGTGGCGGGGCGGGAATCGGAGCGGCTGGAGCCTCGGCTGCGGTTTCGGGGAGCCGCGGCGGCTGCTGAAGCATCTCGCCAGCTCCCTGCACATTGAGACGCACGCGGGCTTTGCTGATGGGTGACCGGCAGCGCCGAGGAGCCGTGCCTGGCCGCAAGCAGGGCTGGTTTGATAACCTGGTCCCCAGGGCCCAATCCTGCCTGCTGCTCCCCACTGACACCCTCCTCTGGTTTGGGCTGGGGGCTGTTAGTCGTGCTGGCCTCGAGCTGGATTCTAAAAAAAAAAGGCAAATGGCAGAACTGTAATGCAAAAGCCTCGTAAAAACCCCTTGGACCTAACGCTGCTGTTACGGCGGCAGAAATGAGAAAGAAATCACTTATAACAAATGCGTCCAAGTCCTTAATTGCCTTTTCAGGCAGCGAAGCTGGGCTGTGCCAGGGCTGGCTCCTCCTCTGCCTGTGCTGGGCTTGTGAAACTCTGTGTAAAATCCCAATTTCCATTTTATTTTGTATTTTTTTACTGCCGAAGATAACTTTTCCTTGCAACCCTTGTTAGCCTGCGTGCCGTAGTACTGCCTGCTCGCTTTGGACCGGGAGGCACCATCCCTGCCCACGGCCTCGGATAAGGCGGTTTATGGTCTTAATGTGTATTCAAGGTAAATCCCAGCGAAATCCCCTGGTTTCGAGCACGTGCTGGAGCGGGCAGGCGTGCCGCTTCCCCGCTCAACGTGTGTCACCTCCCGGGATGTCCTGGCACAGCACCAGGCAGGCACAAGACAAGGGGTTATTGTCCCCGCCGCCTCGAGCCCTGCGGGCAGCAGCTCCCCAGGGTGGTCAGCAGAGTGTGACGGATGCACGGACTGCTTTGTCCTCGCCGGTGGCAGGGGATGACATTCCTTGGCACGGCAGGACCCGCTGCGGGAGGCAATCCCCCTTCCACAGTGTTTTGGGTAAGCAAAAGGGATGCAGGCAGCAGTGAAGGCAGATGGTTCAGTCTCTGGCCATGCGGCCGATGGGAAAGGCAGAGGATGGGATTTTTGCACCATGGTAGAGAAACCCTCGGATCACACTTCACGTGCAAACCCTGCTGCTGCCCCCGCCAAGCCCCAGCCAGCTCCTGCTTGCACTAGATTTTGCTGCGGCTGCGGGAACCGCAGCAGTAACAGCCGCCTGCCGGCACAGCCGCTGCACTCACACAGCCGCGGCGGTGTAAATCATGGCTTGACCCCAGGTTTGTACCGGCTGCCGGCCCTCTGCGAAGGGTTGGCCTTGTCATCTCGTGTGGTGACACCCGCCACTGATTTACAACCGAGTTGGGAGCCGGGCTGGGACACACCAGACACCTCCTCACCCTCGGCGACGGCAGCACCCAGCCCTTTCCCTGCAGCTCCGCTCCTTCCCTAGGCATCACCCAAGCCCGGAGGCAGAGGGGCTGGATGCGGCTGTGCTGCACCGTGTGTTACCAGGTCCCCGCAGCCCTCTGCCACGCACGGGGCAGGAGCTGCACTCGGCCGTGACCCAGCTCTGACCGCGGGTGAGGAGGGCCAGGGTTAGGAGAGCCCGTCCACGGGTTTAAATCAACGCCCTCCACTTCCCTTCCATGCTGAGTTATTGCGCCCTGGTTTTGTGATGGAGATGACCAGGCGGTGAGGGATGAGTGACCTGGGCCAGACCACCGGGCTTGGCGCTCCCAGCCGGACCCTGGGCAAGGGGTGAAAGATCAGGGCTGTCCTCTGGCCCCTTCCCACCCCACCCCACCCCCCACCTGTGTGGGTGCTCCTGAGCGTCAGATGTGATTTAGTGTGTGCAGGTTCACTGGGAGAGCGGGTGATGCTCTGCTGCCGGAGGAGCCTCTCTCAGCAGCGCATCCCCATGCGAAGCAGCCGGCTCCGATGCTCTGGCCAGGGGCATCCTTCTCCCCACGACCATTGCCATGTGTCAGCTGGGTTATTTATCTCCAAGCTGTGCCTCACCCCCTCCCTCTGTCCAGGATGTCCTTAAGGGACAGCTTCCCAGGCAGGGAGGCTCAGGTATGTACGGTGAAGCCTGAGAGGATCCCATCACATCTGGAAGGATGCTATCACATCTGGGAGGATGCCATCACATCTGGGAGGATGCTATGACAGCTGGGAGGATCCCATCACATCTGGAAGGATGACATCACATCTGGCAGGGTGCTATGACGGCCGGGTACCATCACATCTGGGAGGATGTTATGATGTCTGGGAGGATGCTATGATGTCTGGGAGGATGGCATCACATCTGGAAGGATGCTATGGCATCTGGGAGGATGCAATGACATGTGGGAGGATGCCAGGATGCCGTGATGGCTGGGAGGATGCCATCACATCTGGAAGGATGCTGTGACATCTGGCAGGATGCCATGATGGCTGGGAAGATGCCATCACATCTGGAAGGATGCTATGGCATCTGGGGGGATGCCATGAGGTCGATGTACAAACTTCTTACAAAAATAAAGACTACTACTTCAAAAAACCCTGGAAGACCTAAACCCAGCCTGCCCGCTGCCCTCGAAGAAGCCGTATGAGTCGGTGCAGCCCGGTGGGAGGACCCGGGAGCGCTGGAGGCGGCGAGCAGGGCTGAGACACCGCCGGGCGGCCGAGGCTCAGCCTCCTCCCGCGGCCTCCGGCATCCCCTTGTGGCAGCCGGAGGCTTTGCAAAACCCCAGCAGCAGCAAAAGGCCCTGCAAGAAATGTCCCCCGGTGCCATCCCGCCTGTCCCTTCCGTTGCCTGGCCGCCCCAAGGCTGCGGTGCAGCCAACGGGACCGCACCGTGCTGGGGGAAACCCCCCGTTCCCACCGGAGGTAACGGCAAACGGGCAAGGATGGGCGGGCTGAGCCCGTGGCACCCCGGAGCTCGTCCTCACGCAACCGGCTCGGAGCCTTCCGCTTGCGGCAGGTGGCAGATTACGGCACAGAGCTCCCCGGATAACTCCCTAAGCCCTAAATCTGCTCCCGAGATAAGGCAGCGCAGGAGGGGAGGTGTCACACCGGGGTGACACCGCGCTGGCCATGCCATCCCGCTGATGCAGCAGAGCAGAGGGCTCAGCCCCCAAATCGAGGGCCCAGGGTTGCTTCTCGGTGCTGCAATTGGGGATCCGGCACTGTGGAGGTTCCCCTGCGGCATTCACCGGCTTTGGGGGCTTTCCCAGGCAGATCAGTTCCGAGGGGGCTGGCAGCCCGGCTACACGCGGTGCCAAAGGGCTGGGAGCGGGTCCTGACCCCTGGCAGGGATGGACACAGCTGGGGTGACACCAGGGTTTGGGAGGACACTGCAGGTGCAGAGCCCAGCTCCGGCTCCGCAATGTTCAGCATCGGGATCCTGACGTTCAGCATCGGGATCCTCATCTTCAGCAGCAGGATCCTCATGTTCAGCATTGGGATCATCAGCTCACGCTTTCCGGCAGGATGCGCCCAGCACAGAAGAAACAGCTGGGATCTTTCATCTGCTCCATATTTTCATGTTCAAGGATGGAAGCAAAGTGACCTTTGGGACTCTGCCTTGATGGTTGCTTTAAATGCAGAACGTGGCCTCCCACGATCTGCTTTGGGACCAAACTCATGCCTTTTTGCCATGAAAACAGCTGATCCGGAGACTGAAAGTGCCCTTTCCCAGATCCCACAGGACAGCTGGCCCCTGTACTTCGGAAAACATGTAAAAAGCAACCAGCCACAAAAACCCCACACCCTTTAAAGATGAAGATAAGACCGCAGACAGGTTTCATGTGGAATTCAGGAAACCGGTTTTTGGAGCTCCTGGTTAAGGCTGCCCTGAGCTCGCTGGTGCCCAGAGGGCTTGGGCATCACACACCTGGAGGAGGAGGTTGGGCTGGAGGCTCCAAGGCACCGCTCGGGGAGTTGTTGCAGAGTTTATTTAACGCAATTGCATGGGTACGGGGTATCTGTGCCCTTGGCCGAAGCCGCAGGTCCATAGGTTTATCTGCTCAGCAAACTCACCTGCATAGAAAGGGAGCTGGAAGGGATTTTGCGGGGTTTTAGCTGAGCTGATGGGGGCTGCTCAGGCAGCAGCATCTTCCCGAGGTGAGACAGGTATAAAAATACAGCCCAGGACTCCCAGCAGCTCCTCAGCTAAAGATGCTAAATCCTGCCCAAGCAGCTCTGATCCTGCTCAGGATGAATGGAGCCATTTTAAGCCATGGTTTAAACTAAGATATCTTGGCTAGCTGAGCCCCCGCCAACGTGCAGGTTGTCACAGCTTTGGTGCACCTCAGACCCAGCGCAGAAATCTCTTTCTCCCTGCCAAGGGTGATTTTCCACTGTCTCTTGCAAAGTTTTCCTTCCTGGTCGGAGCCGTGATGCTGCCCAGCCAAAGAGGGATCCGCGGGGCAAGTCTGAGCCTCCCCAGGTAAGCTCAGGGTACGGGGAGAAGAGCAGCCCTCATCCCCAAGAAACTGTTTTGGGATGTCTGACAGGGATGGGAGAGATTAATGGAATCACGAAGGCTTTCTTCCTTTCACAGTATCAATCAATTAATGGTTGGTTTCTACTTAGAAGCAAACCAGTTTAATTTCTGCTGCCAGGCTGCAGCCAGTCCGTCCCTGCCCCAGAGCTGCTGAACCAGGGCTGCGGGTTGCCCTGTGTCACGCGGGTTAAGGGGCTCCTCGAGGAGCCGGGAGCTGCTCCGGCCTCTGCTCTCCCACTGCTTAGTTGTAAGGAGCCGGATTTAACCCTTCTCTCTGCTGGTTCCGTGCCTAGGAAAGGTCCTTGCAGCTGCTTTGACGTGCACCAGTTCAGCAGGGAGGGCACAGTGGGAAGAGCTCAGATCCCGGCCGCGTGGCATGGAGAGGGATGGAGATGCACCCTGCCTGCTGGCACTTGGCACAGCAGCCCGGCTTCACTCGGTGCCCCCATCGGCATCCCTACCACCCCAGACACATTCCCAGTCTCCCTACCCGCCTGTTTTCCACACCTCGACCACGGGACATTTATCCACCTTCCAAACTCCCAAGGTGTCCCCCAGTTTCCCTGCTCTGTGCCAGAGAGGGTGCCGTGGGGAGCTGCCCCCCACCTGGGGTTTCGCAGCACCCAAGCCCCCGGTACAAGCATTTGCACAGGACAGAGGATGGAAACTGGACCCATGGGCTGTGCCGGCTGCTGGGAGCCAGCCGAGGCTTCCCAGTGGGATGAGGGATGCTGGAGCCCACACGGTTCCCACGCTCACTCTGTGTCTGCACAGGGGGGAGTGAACGGTCCAGAGTGTCCCCTTGTCCTCCCGGGAGAGGCTCCTGGCCCCAGGCAGGGCTCGGGGCCAAGCTGGGCTCGCTCCCCCCGACCGGGCCGGATGACAGATGCCTGCGGTGGAGGAGAACGTGCGGCAGCCCCCACTTCCAGCCTGGATGCCTCCGACCCCGAGCTGCACTATGAGGAGGAGGAGGAGGACAATGAGTCGGAGCCCTCGGACACCAGCAGCATCTTCTCCGACGACTCCGTTTACCCTTGCTACGAGCCCTCCGTGGGAGCTGGTGGTGCCGGAGACCTCAGCCTCTACCAGTGCTGTGCCAGGAATGATGCCAAGCTGCTGCGGGAGAGGTTGGAGCACGGGGTAACCCAGAGTGAGGCCACAGAGCTGGACATCAACGGGAGGGTGAGTGGCTGGGGGGGCACCCTGCGGAGCAGAAAGAGGATTTCCTGGGAATAGGTGAATCCTGAAGGGTGGTGGTTGCTAAAGCACGTGGAGGAGGAGGGATAGTCTTGGGTGGGATGGATTTGACGAGGGATGGGTCTCCTGGGATTGATCCAATCCTTGGAGCAGAACCTTGTCTGTCCTCCCATCCTGAGCCTTTATGGTTTGGGGTGGGGGACAGAAGTGGGGGGGCCATGGGGAGCACCGCAGCGGGGAGGATGTTGCAGTGCTGGCCCCAGCACTGAGTGCTGCCCCCGCCTCCAGAACGGGCTGATGGTCGCCTGCTACAAGGGCTTCGTGGACATCGTGCCCCTGCTGCAGAAGTGCCCCTACATAAACGTCAACCAGCAGGACAAGGACGGAAACACAGCCCTCATGATGGCTGCCCAGGCAGGTAGGCACCACGCCCAGCCTCCGCACGGGGCAGCTCCCATGAAACCCCTCGAGAAGTGATGTCACGCCCTGTGCTTCCCCTCCAAAATCCCTAAAAACATAGAATCATCAAATCACAGAATGATTACAGTTGGAAGGGACCTTAAAGCTCATGCAGTCCCACCCCCTGCCCTGGGCAGGGACACCTCCCACCAGACCAGGTTGCTCCAAGCCCCGTCCAACCTGGCCTTGAACACCTCCAGGGATGGGGCAGCCACAGCTGCTCTGGGCAACCCCGGCCAGGGTCTCACCACCCTCACAGTCAGGAATTTCTCCCTCAGATCTCCTCTAAATCTGCCCTTTTGCAATGTAAAACCGTTGCCCCTCGTCCTCTGGCTCCATTCCCTGATCCAGAGTCCCTCCCCAGCTTTCCTGGAGCCCCTGGAGGCACTGGAAGGGTCTCCAAGGTCTCCCCGCAGCCTTCTCTTCCCCAGGCTGAACACCCCCAACTCTCCCAGCCTGGCCTCCCAGCAGAGGGGCTCCTATGAGCCGTCAGAAAAGCCAAGATTCCCAAAGGATGTGACCCTCCCCATCTAAGTTTATGGTTCATGATAGTACCCTTTTAAAACTGCAAAAACGGAGATTTCTACAGTAATGTTGTCTTGCAACACGTCCCACCTGAGCAGTCGCATTGAGCAGCGGAGCTGAGCCGGAGCTGCCCCACATGCCCTGGAAAAGCCCCGTGAGCCGCAGTGATTTACCTGCACACAAGGTCCAAGCTGGCAAATGCCACGTGCAGGGACCAAATCTCCAGTCATGATGATTTTCGTTGCTATGACAGAAGATTCTGGCTCCCTCTGCCCTGATTAACCGCGGGGGGAAGGAAGAGGGCCTCAAAGTGGGGATAACCTCTTATTCCCACTTTATCCTTGCTGGAATTGATGATTTTTCTTGCATTTTTGGACTCTTTCCTACATTCTCCGCTGAAGCAGCTGGTGCGCCAGCGCTGTTCCCTGCACAGCCAAACCCAAAGCAAAATAAACCCAAACACTTTCAGTCCTGATCCCTCCAAATTTCTGCATTTTTGTCCTCACCAGATGCAGTTGCAAAATACTTCTTCTCCAATGGGCATCAGCAGTTATCACTTGTTAAGTGCCGAAAGTCTAACAAGGCTTCTCTTGGCTGTTAAGGACACATCACCATCCTCAACTACCTCCTCAACTACTACCCTGGGCTCGAGGTGGACAAGCGGGACCCCCGGGGCCTGACGGCGCTGATGAAGGCTGCGGTGCAGGGCCGGCAGGACTGCGTGGCCGCCCTGCTCCTGGCCGGTGAGCATCACCCCAGGGGACTTTCTGGGATTTTTTTGGGAAGGGGTGGCATTGCTGCTCACCCTGTGCTTGTACCCTGTGCTCCGGGGTGGGACAGGGTGGGACGCTGCGGTGATGGTCTCTGCGTCCCGGTGTCTCCAGGAGCAGACCTGCAAGCGGTGGACCCCGTCAAGGGGAAGACGGCCAGGGAGTGGGCAGCCTTCACCGGTCGATTCGAGACGACTGTGCGGATCTGGAGCCTCCTGCGGCGCCCGCAGGCGGAGCAGTTCGGCACCCAGTACCGGCCCGAGTGGCCGGCCCTGGCCAAGCTAGTGGCCAAGGCCCTGAGCCCCAAAACCAGGGGCAAGAGGCTGTCGGAGAAGATCCGATCCATATTCACCTTCAGCTTTCCCCACGACCCCGAGGAGGACGGCGTGATGGACCACATGGTGAGGATGACCACCTCCCTCGCCAGCCCCTTCGTGGCCACCGCTTGCCAGACCATTTGCCCTGACAGCCCCCCTGAAGTGGGCAAGCACAGGCTGTCCGTGCCAGAGATCCTCGGGCAGCACGTGCCAGATCCAGACGTTGAGCCAGAACGAGCCTCATGCCCCGGCACCAGTGCATCTTCTTGCAACGGCCAAGCCATGTCGGAGATCCGGCTCCTGCCACCGCGCCGGCTGGCTGGTGGCCTCCTGAGCTTCCTGCCCCTGCGGCTGCGGTGCAGCAACAGCATCTTCCCCGGAGAGCCCGTCCCAAAAATCAAAGTGAGCAAAGCCTCCTGCCCGCCCGCCCGCTCGAGGGAGCGGAGGCAGCGCGGGGGGGACAAGAACCTGCTGCAGCCGCCCAAGTGGAGGTACAAGGAGCTGAAGGAGGAGAAGAGAGCGGCCAACGAGGCGAAGAGTGAGGAGAAAAAGAAGAAAAGGGGGAAGAGATGTTAAGGCAGGAGGTGTCGGGGTGGGGGCAAGGTCCCAGCTGTCCCCTTGGACCTGCTCGCTTTTTTGGCACGGGGGTGATTTCCTTCCCCAGCGGGATGGTGGTGCCCAAGGGAGGAGGACGCTGTGGATGTATGCAGCTGAGAGGTCCCAGCCCCTGTGGTGCCAGGTCCCTGACCCCCTGCCCGACCCCTCGGCCTCGGCCACCCGGACCCGGCTCTGGTCCTGCTGGGCTCCAACATGCTGCGATGCTGCCCTGTGCAGGGCTCTGGGTCTGCCAGGGAGCAGGTCTGTGGCAGAATTGGCTCTTTTCTCTTCTTTTTTTGCTTTTTTCTTTTTCTTTTTGGCTCTTTGATCTTCCTGATCTCTTGATCTTGCAGCACATGGTGGAACGCGGCCGTTCAAATTAAAATGGAAGTGGTTGCCATGTTAACAGAACTGATTTAATGAAGTTCAGGGCTGCTTGCCGGGCTGGCAGGAATGCTTCCCCCTTGCTGCCAGCATCCCCGGTCCACCCCATCACCCCCTCGGTGACATTAACTTCCCCCCTCCTCTGTATTCCTGGGTTGCAGGTGGACAAACCAAGGCTCGGCGTGGGGAAACATCTCCACCCTGCGGGAGGGTTAACAGGAGCTCTGGGTGCCAGGCTGGAAACCAAACCTGGGGTGCTCACGGGCTCCATCCCCAGCTGCCCTCTGGAGCGGGGACGGTCAGAGAGGAGGCAGCTTTTGTGCTCCAACCTTACCCAGGACAGGACCCAGAGGTCCCTTTTCCCAAGCTAACCACCCTCCGGGAGCTCCACCTTGGTCCACAAGGAGCCCCGGCACCCCTCACCTGCACCCCTGCAGCCATGCAGCTGCTTTTTTGTCGGGTGCTGGCATGCACTGGATGTGCCGCAGCGGTAACCAGCTTACGCTTCCCATATTTCAAGCTCCTCTCCGGAGCTCCATCCCTGGGGCATATTTCCGGCTCCATCCCCGGGGCATAGGACGGTGAAAGCGGGGTGCCGGCTGCCCTGAGCGGCTGCGCTGGCTCCTGCAGCACCCGAGCACCCAGGGTTTGACCCCCAGGGGCAGCGAGAGCCCTTGGAAGCACTAGTTTATCCAGGTAATAAATAAGCCTTGGCCAGGCACTCAGCCCAGGACGGAGCCCCCTCCCTTCACCGTCCCCTTCTTTAGGGCGCAAAAGTCCCCACTCCCCACTTTTAGGCTGAAGCTCTGCTTTTCAGGGGGCACCGGGATGTTTGGGCCGAGCAGCGGGCAGGCGGGGAAGGATGCTCGTCGGGAAGGAGCTGCAACCTCCCCGTCTGTTCCCCTCCAGCCTTTGGCTCGCGTCGGGCTCCCCGGCACGTGGCTGCCCTCCTTCGCCAGCTCCCGGCGGCGGCTCGCAGATGAGCCGGGGGCGGACGGCACATGGAGCAGCCTTCGCACGCGCCGCGCCAGCCTGGCTCCCGCCATGCAGGGGGAAGGGAGAGCCGGGCTCTCGCCTGCCCCTCGTCCTCCTCCGCCGCTGCAAGGACAGCTCGGTGAAACCCCGAGGGACGGCTGGATGCAGCCGTGGTGGGGGTCCGACCACGGTCCAGGGATGCTGGTGGCCTTCTGCGGCATGAAGTCACAGTGCACGGCAATGAGTGCCCGAACGATGACGGAAAGTCTCGCTTTGGCTTCGAGGGGGTGGCGGGAGGTTACACCATGGCAGGCAGAGCCAGTGTGGGACCGCGAGTCACGGTGCTGCCGGCGCACCAGTGCTCAGCCCAGCGCCGAGGCGGGCGCCCATCCCCGCTGATTCACCCCGGCTGCCCCTGCCAGGGGCTGGCACCAGTGCAAGTGCGGAGCAGGGCAGGGATCACCCTGCCTGCGGCTAAGAGGGCCTGGGGTGGGTTTGATACATTCATTAACGTACTCCTATGGATGAATTTGCTTTCCCACGGTAGCAGCGCCAGAGCCGCAGCCCAGCCTGGGGCTCCCACGCATCTCTGCCCTTTGAGTCGCCCAGGATTAGGATTTAGTAACTTTTAGAAGTTTTTAAGCAAGTGTTTATCTCCCCAGTGATGATTATCGTTAAAAATATGGAGCTGCCCTATTTTGGAAGATGAAAGACCAGGGATCGAAGCAGCCGGCACCAGCCCTTATGGGAGAGCCGGAGCGCTCAGCTGCAGGGGGAAACTCCTGCCAGCAGCTGTAAAAGTGAGGTGCCAGTGCCCACCGTGTGCCAGCACCCATGAAAGGCAGCTGGGACACAGGAGCCATCCAGGAATAACCTTGGGAGGGGCTGATCACCGGTCAGATCACCGAGACCCGCGCGCCAGAGCAAAGATGGTCACGGCGATAAGGCGTCTGCAGGCACCGGCTTCCTCCCGGGCGTCTCCTATCTGATGGAAACTGCCCGTTTCCCCTGTGCCGGCTCCGCAAACCTCCCGGCCCTGGCGCGGGCAAGGTCACGCGTGAAGGTCCTTCATGTTTTATCCTGGTTTTGTGCTTTTGTTTGTTTAAACTTCCTAGATGATGGGCGATAGTGGGGGAGAGGCGGCCGGCAAGACCTCAAAGCTTCGCAGCCGCGCTCCGCTCCCCGAGCACAGAGAGGCTCCGGTTGGGTTCATGGTGCAATTGGGGCTGGTGATGCAACAGGGAATAGAGAGGTAAATCAGGTCCTGTGACTTCATTAGGAAAGAGGCAGCAATGCCAGCCCGCACGCTGCCGGCTGCCGGCTGCCTCCACCTGCCCGCAGGAGCTGGTTACCGTGCCGGGGGGAGCAGCCAGGATGGGGCTTGGAAAGGCGCTGGAGAGAGAGGAGAGGGCTGGGAGGAGTGCAAAGCTGCCAGGACTGGGGTGGCTGAAAGAAAATGACCCCAAAGTGGCAAAAGGGGAAGCGCTGCTTCCGCTGCCCGCAGCCCCAGCAGCCCCACGTGTCCTGGGGGAGCGGGAAGTGCCCAGCCTCCCTCCGTGGGAACGGCTCTGCCACCCATGTCCCAGCGCCTGCTGCTGCGGCATCGCAAGGGATGTGGTGGGGGATGGAGGGGCTGTGCCGGCAGGAGGCACCGACAGACCCCCTTGGCCCACCCCAGCCCTGCTGCATGCCCGCCGCCGGGGCAGAGCATCCCTGATGCGGTGACGATTCAGCAGCACCCCCCAACGGTGGCATTACACCCCAGGGAAGAAAACCTCCCCTGCCCTCCAGCACAGCGCCCTGAAAGTCCCGCTGGGATGTTGTAGCCAACACCGAATAACCGGGGAGCCCCTTGGCTCTGCCGTAATGCTCCCATCCCCATGAGGGCGGGATGCTGGAGCAGGAAGGATGGCCAAGCACATCAAGGTCATTCCTGCAACATCTCTCCGGACCTTTCCAATCCCTGGCACCATCAAAGCACCCGGCTGCGTTTCTGCCAAAGGCCTTTAGATGCTCAGGGAAGGAGACATGACGGACGTCCCACCACCAAGGGCTTGGGTTTGCCTTGAAAGCCGGGAAACCGGGGAGGGAAAGTGCCCAGCGAAGGACAGGGGCGGGAGGAACCGGCCAAGGGAGAGCAACCAGGATGGAGCTGGGGCCCGGTGTGCGGGAGGAAGGGAGGCTGGCCATGGATGTGTGCTCAGCAATAGGAAATGCTTTATTAGCTGGGAGTGGTGGAGAGAAGCCAGGCAGGAAGAGGCAGTAATAAGAAACATTTTTTTGACTTCTCCCACATCCAGACCACAGAACGCTTGCCAAGCGGCTGCGTTCGGACAACGGGGCCACTAAGCCAAGCCCCTGGGTCCGGGACAGGGACAGAGACGTTCCCCCGCAGGGACGGGCGACGCTGCGGCCACGGGAGCTCCTGCAGTGCCAGGACGGGTGGCCGGAGGGGAGCAGACCCATGAAGCTCCTCCAAGCCGGGGTGCACGGCACGGAGCAGAGCTGCCCCGGCTGAGCCGCGCGCACCGCCTCTGAGCTCAGGACCGCAGCCAGGAGAGCCTCGCCGGGGCCGGGCAGTGCCGTGGGTGCCCATGGGACACGGATGCTGTAGGTGAGTGGGGAAGCACCGCGCGCTCGTGGGGTCCGGGGCTGCACCGAGCACAGCACCTCCCTCCTGATTTACCCCAGTACCGCCAAAATCAGGATTTGGCCCCGTTTCCTTCACATTCAGTGGGATGTCGGGGTTGACGTCAGGGTTAGCGGAGGCTGGAATAGGGACTCTGGCGGAGCCGGGAGCATAAATCCGGATTTACACCAGTGCAGTAGTAGCAGGATCCATCCCCAGGTCCTTGTTAAAGAACTGAAATAATACACAGCTGCTACCAAAAGCCCGGAGCCGACATGGAAAATGGAGAATTTGGGTGTATTTTGAAAAGGCACGAGTAAAATGAGGGAAAGTTGACAGCTCCGCTTGCCGGGTGGCTGGAGCGAGGGTGATGGGGCACCAACGGCAGCGACGCTGCAGGACACACCACCTCGACGTACGCTTTCTGCAAAGCTGAACCCTGGTTCCCTCGGAGGATGGGTGGGCAAGGAAGAGCCGAACGGCCGCTACAGAGGCTCCGTTTTCAGAGCAAAGTGCCTAAAGCGAAGCCGGTGCCGTGAGAGCTCTGCCCCGCTGCCGGCGTTCAAACCCTGCTGCAAGGAACCCTGCTCCCCTCGTCCCTGCTCTGCACAAGGAGCCGCGTGTGACACTGACCCCGCTTTGCTGCCTCGCCAAGAGATTAACATGGGTATGAGCTGGGTTTGCCACTCTCTTTGCATCCCTCGTTTATGGCACAGCAATGCCCATCGGCACAAGAGGGGCCGGGCCAGCACAGCCCACCCCTGTAGGTCCCTGAGTTGAGCGTTGCATCGAGGGACGATGGCGCCGGCTGCACCGGAGGGTCCAGAGGATGCAAACAGCTTTGCTGCATGCGTGACTGCCCTGCAGCTATGGGGAGCGGGGAGGAAAACCTCCCTCCATTGCCTGAAACTGGGCTGAACCCTTGGGAGTCCGCAGCAGAGCTCTTGCCAACGTGGTGTCCATCCAGCCCTTCGCACCTGCAGCCGGTGCTCTTGGTGGCCGGCACACGCCTAGCTCGCCCTGCATCCCCCCGGCTGGCACCGGCACTGGCGCAGCCACTGGATGGCACGAGGGTCTCCGCCATGTCCGGCTCCCTGCAAAAAGGCGACACAGGGGAACTGAGTCACGAGCCGCATCCTGCTGCCAAACCCCCCAGGAGCAGCAGAAACCGCAGGGGAGGGCAGAAGCGCCAGGATTGCGAAGCTCCACCGAGCGGCCCCGGTAAGAGCAAGGGATCCTCCAGCCATCCCGCCTGTCCCTGAGGATTGTGTCCAGCCATCCCCTTCCCCGGGCTCCTGCCGCCTCCCGCTCCGTCTCCCCCTTCGTTTTTCTCTCCGTGGGCTGACAGGGAAATTCCCCTTCCCCAGGGCTGCGTTTTGCTCCGGTTGCCCCCGGCTGGCCAGCGCCATGGCACGGCTGCCTGTCGCTCCCAGCCACTTCTGCCAGTGCCCGTGCCCTGTCCAAGACGTTGCAATTGGGGTTTTTTTTTTCCTTCTCCTGATGCTGCTGCAAATCCCAAAGGACGGAAGGATGCAGCATGCCAACGTGACATGCCATCACCCCCCAGCCACACCAGGGAAGATGCTCCGGAGGGTGCCTGCGCTGCTGTGCCGGCGTGAGAGAGGAGGGAGGGAGGTTGGGGACAGGGATGGGGACACGAGGGCTGGTTTGACCCGTTACAGAGCACCCGGGATATTTCTCCCGCGGGACGCTGAGGACAGCTCTGGGTTAAGGTTTGCTCTCAGTTAGCACCGAAAATCCATGTGATACTGTTGCACGTACAGCAAAGTTTTGGGTGAGGCCCTGACTGCTTTGTGTTTCATGGCAAATATCCCGCAGTCGACTTAACGGCTCAGGATTTTATGGAAATGCCCTTGAGGAGGGAATTCATCACCCAGGAGTCAGCTTCCCTTTAAAAAGATGTGTTTTGTAGCTCTCGGGATTGCCAGGAGAAGCGCTGTGCCTGGGAGCCTCCTGGAGGCTTTGGGAGCAACAGCCCAACTCCAGGGGAGTTTATTTTTTAAAATAAAGCTGATCCCGGGTCAGCCGAGGGATCGGCTGCTTCTCCAGCCGGAGATCAGCCTGGGCATCGCTCCTGGCACGGGGCACCCGGGACTAGACCTTGCTCCTGCTCTCCAGCCCCGGGACCTGGTCGCCGTTTCCTCCCCATGAGCAGCAACCAAGCGAGCTATTTTGGGGAGGAAAAGCCCATTTTACGCCACAACCGGAGCTGGGTCAGCCACGTACGTGTGTGCTCTCGAGGGCCGGGCTTGCGTGACTTCGCTTCCCCATCAAGGCCAGAATCTAAACAATCTTGATTCCTGTCCCGGCGGCCCTGGGCAGGGCTCCTTCAATTGCAGGAAACGGAGACTTTGGCGTGTTTATGTCGGGAACCGCGAAGAATGAGCCGACGAGGGGCTGGGGAGCCCCGGCTGCCGCCAGCCGAGTTCTCNAAAAAAAACAAAAAAGAGAAAAAATAGCAAAACTTCCCCCAAAGGCGCAGCAGGGGAATTTTTGGCTGCCCACAGCGCCTCTGCTTGTGACATCGATAAGCTCCGTACTAAAGCCCCCCCGGGGCCAAGCCCTGGACCATGGCTCTGGCGCCGGTTGGGGGGTGCACCACGGCAGGGGGGCACTTTGAGCTCTGTCCCGTGGCATGAGTCTTGCCAAACCTGCGACCTCCGGCAGTGCCGTGGCATCACCGCACTCGCCATGGCTACCGAGCCCACGGGGTCAGCCACCGGCTGCGTTTTTTGCAGCGCAGGAGCTACGGGAATGGTGGGAAACGCTGGAATATGGATCGCTGGGCTAAAGGAAGGATGTTGGGGGTGGCATGGACGTGGCGAGGTCCCTGTTCTGGTGTGCTCCCAAGCTCTGTGGGGCCGTGTGTGGTGTCCCCACGCTGCAGTCGGGGTGTCCCCTGAACTCAGGAGGTCTCGGGGATCTGCTCTCAGGAAGGGCTGTACCCGGAATGTCCGGGGCCGAACACTGCTTGGAAGCAACGCATCCTACCTCGCACCGCTCCGCCCTCTCCCTCCCTGCTGGCCTCCATCCCTTGTCACGGTCCCCCCCCAGTTCCTTCCCAAGGACTCCACAGCCCCCCCCGGCCCGGCAATGAGCCCCTCAAGGGGTCGGGGGCTGCAGGGGGCTGCAGGGGCAGACTGTGGGGGGCTGTGGGGGTCTATCTCTCAACCCCTCTGCTCTCCGCAGGAAGATGCCGTGCGGAGCCTGCGGCCGGGCAGTGCTGGCGCTGATGACCCTCTCCTTCAGCTTCGCAGCCGGTGAGTACCAAAGCGATGCGGTGAGGGCAGCCGGCACCGGATGCTCTCCACCATGCACGGAGGGTTAAAATAAACCCTCGGCTCTTTGGGAACGTCATCGTTTGCTCCGCTCAAAATAAACCGTTCAAGCTGGCCTGGAGCAAGCGCTGAGGGAGGCAGGGCTCCTCGGGGACCCGCATCGCCCCCAGCGAGGGGCTTCTCCCCTTTGGGACGGTGACCTGCCTCCAGGAGAGGATCTCAGCTTAATTAATTACGGTTCATCAAGTGCTTTGATGTCACCAGAGGGGAGATGGGGAAAAGGCTTGCACGCACGTGCTTTCAAACATGTTTTCTCCCAGGGGTGATGGTGCTGATGCCAGGGAGCAGGGATGAGCCACCTGAGATCCCAGGGGAGAACCAGGGTGACCTGGGGACTGATCCTCGTGCAGGGAGGATGGAAGCAGCGTGGCTGTGCCGGGGAGGAGCAGCAGAGCTCGTGGGGAGGACGAGTCCCCACCAGGTCCCTGTCCTGCCCACGGGGCCACCAAACCCTCCGGGGTTACCAACCTGGCCCTGCCACCACCCCATGGGCAGCTTTTGGGGCAGGAGGGGTGACAAGCACAGGAGGGGGGTGACCACAGCCGTCCATCCATCCCATCGCCGCCGTCTGGCTGGCTGCCCTTGCACTGAACTCGCTGATTCCAGGAGGGATATTTTCTGCGCGAAAGGGCAGAGCTAAATCGGGAGGTCGGGAGCGTGGCCGCCCTCTGTGCCGCTCCGGCACCGTGGCGCGGGGAAGCGCCTTCCGGGCTGCTGGAGAAAGCTCCAGGAAAGACCCTGGGTTGGGCACCCAGCTCCCAAAACAGTGTCCCCGTGGCACCCGCTGGGGTGGCACCAGCTGAGTTTGGGGCTTTTGGTCCCATCCTGGCTCCTGGGACCTGGTTTCCACAGGCAGCCCCAAAACGGGGTGCCCCCATGTCCCCTGGGACCTTGCGGGCAGGATGTGACCCTGTGTGCAGTGCATCCCAGTTAATCCCAGCCAGCGGGGCTGGATGCACAGCTCCTCCGCTGCCTTCCTGGGGGCATGGGGACAGGTGACCCCCAGCTTTGGGGCTGGCATTTGGGTCCCAGCTGGGAGCAAGTGATTTTCCAGGAGGTCTCAGGATGGGCTCCCCCACGCTGAGCACCCACAGCCGCTTCCCCAGCCCGGACTCTGCCGGTGCCAGCCTCTGGAAATTTGGTTCAAGAGTCTTTAGGACAGATGTCACTGTCCTCTAAAGCCACCAGTGTGCCCTGGGCTGGGCAGTGGGGTGGTCCCATGGCACAACGCACCCCCTCCTCCTGCCCGCAGATGAGCTGCTGTGTGCCTGCGACGTGCCGCACTGCAGCCTGCCCACCTGCACGGGCACGGTGTGCTTCGTCAGCAAGAGGAAGGAGGAGGGGACCATCACCCAGCACAGGGGCTGCTTCTCCCAGAACATCCTGGAGAATTGCCGCACGCCCGTGACGGAGCAGTACGGCATGAGATGCTGCGACTCCAGCATGTGCAACGCCGAGCTGGAGATCTTCCTGCAAGGTACGGGGGCATGGGCACCTTCGAGGAGCTGGCGGGGGGAAGAGGGGCAGAGCTGTCCACAGGGCTGGGATGCGGTTGGGTCTCCAAATCATCGCCCTCCTCACTCAGCACCTTGAGGGTCCCCCTATCCCAAGTGGGACAGGGCCAGCGAGATGTCCTCAGTTGTCCCTTCTTGAGCTGTGCCTGCAGAGCTGCCATCCATGGTGTTGACCTCAGTGCAGAGCCACCCTCCCCAGGTCCAAGCCCAAGGACCACGACCTCCGCCCTCCCCAGGTCCAAGCCCAAGGACCACGACCTCCACCCTCCCCAGGTCCAACCTCCATCCATCGTTTCCCCCCACAGGAGAAGAGGCCCTGGGAAAGGCACCTTCCCTGCCCAACCTCCTCCTGATGATCTTCGTCCCGCTGGTCACCCTCCTCATCCTCATGGTGCTCACAGCACTCTTCTGCTGGAAGGTGGCCCAGCACCGCCACAAGAAAAGCGACTTGGGAGACACGGACCTCATGCTGAAGGCATCCATGGTGGGAGACAGCACTTTGGAGGTGGGTGAGCTCTGGGGGGACCCCAAATGGCCTCAAGGTGTGGAAGGGAGGGACATACAGGGTGTGGGGTGGCCGTAGGACTGACCCCACTGCCTCCTTGGTTGCATAGGACTTGCTGAATGATGACTGCACCACAGGGAGCGGCTCAGGGCTACCCTTCCTCGTCCAGCGAACGGTGGCTCGGCAGATCACCCTCGTGGAGTGTGTGGGTAAGGAGAGTGGCCGGGCATGGGGGGAGGCGGTCCCGACCCCCTGAGCTGGTGTTTGGGCACATGCCATACTCCTTCCCCGCAGCAGCTGGTGATGGCACCGTGACACCATACCCAGGATGGGAGGTTGGACCCAACTGTCTCAGCCAAAACCCTGTAGACACCCCAAGTTCTCCCCCTGTCCTGCTGATGGGGGAGGCAGAGAGTGGCTGGGTGCATGGGTGGCAGTTGGCCAAGGTCAATGGACCTTGCGCCACTCCATTGCTCTTCCGCACTGGGAGCTGGATTCATCACACTGGGCGTGGGGAGGGGGTCAGGGGCCAGAGGGGCCATGTGACACGATGTTGTGGCCATGGCAGGCAAAGGACGCTACGGCGAAGTGTGGCGAGGTGTGTGGCATGGGGAGAGCGTGGCTGTGAAGATCTTCTCCTCCCGGGATGAGCAGTCATGGTTCCGCGAGACAGAGATCTACAACACTGTTCTCCTCCGGCATGACAACATCCTGGGTAAGTGGGGGGACAGGGGAGCTAGGGGGTGGCTGCACGACAGCTCCACAGTCCCGGGTCTTCTCCCCATCCAGGCTTCATCGCCTCCGACATGACATCGAGGAACTCCAGCACCCAGCTCTGGCTCATCACCCACTACCACGAGAATGGCTCACTCTACGACTACCTGCAGAGGACGGCCCTGGACGTGGAGACCTGCCTGGGGCTGGCCTCCTCCATCATCTGTGGCCTTGTCCACCTCCATGTGGAGATCTTCGGCACCCAGGGCAAGCCCGCCATTGCCCACCGCGACCTGAAGAGCAGGAACATCTTGGTGAAAAGCAACCGGCAGTGCTGCATCGCTGACCTGGGTGAGATGGGGTGGGATGTGGAACCCCAGGGATGTGGTGCCCCAGGGATGTGATACCCTAGGGATGTGGTGCCCCAGGGATGTATCAACCTGGGGAGACAGCATCCCAGGGATGTGGTACCCCAGGGCTGCAGTGGCACAGAGATGTGGTACCCCAGGGATGTATCATCCTGGGGAGACAGCATCCCAGGGATGTGGTACCCCAGGGCTGCAGTGGCACAGAGATGTGGTACCCCAGGGATGCATCATTCTGGGGATGTGGTGCCCCAGGGATGCAGCATCCTGGGGACGCAGCACTGGTACGGCGCTGACCGGGTCCGGCATTCCTCCAGGGCTGGCCGTCATGCACTCCCAGGGCAGCGACTACCTGGACATTGGCAACAACCCCCGGGTGGGCACCAAGCGTTACATGGCCCCTGAGGTGCTCAGCGAGCAGATCCGCACCGACTGCTTCGAGTCCTACAAGAAGACGGACATCTGGGCGTACGGGCTGGTGCTCTGGGAGATCGCCCGGCGGACGGTGGTGAACGGTGAGCGGCTCCCGGCCGGCTGCCACGCTCCCGCCTCGCAGCGAGGCTCCGCGCCCGCTCCCTCCTTCTCTCCTTTTTATGGTGGTTTTGGTTTTGTTTTGGTTTTTTTTTTTTCTTTCCCTTTGCCCAGCAGATTAGCTGTAAATTATAAACACTGTAATCTAGTGTCAGCACCCGGCTCCCTGATTAAAGGGCCCATTAGACTCAATCAGCGCTTTGTTTGTTCAGCGCTGATTAGAAAACAAGCAGTGTGGAGCGCTGCCTGGAAGCCGGCCATGGCCGGGACCTCCGGCCGGCGGGGCTTGGCTCAGGGGGGACAGGGATGGGGACAGGGTCCCCCACGCCGCAGAGGATCCTCCTCAGGGCTGCCCAGCCAGCACCGCTCACCGCCGGCAAAGTCCATTAGAAGCATTAATTAAATGGTGGGCGCTGGCGGGTGAGGCAGGAGGTCCCCCCAGGCGCAGTCTGGCCTGGATAATCTCATTTACCACCCAGGGGCTCCTTCAGATTAAACATTTACTCCGAATTACCAAAGCCATGTGCAGGAGATGACCTTCTGCCGGCTGGTTTTAACCCTTCCAGGCACCCTCATCCTCCAGGATGGGCTGAGCAGCCCCAGCACAGTCCTGGGGCATCGGGGACAGTGGCTCCAAGGGAGCCCGAGGTTCAGGGACCAGTGCAGGGGGCCAGTTAGTGGCCAGGGCGACCCAGAGGGGTTAAACTCTGCGGACAAACGGACATATGGAGGCACTAAGCGGGGATTAGCTGGGCCAGCTGGCAGGCTCGCCATGGGGCTGCCGGGTGGAGGTGCAGGGCTGTGAGGTGGCATCGGTGCTGGGAGCTGGTGCTGGTGCTGGAGCCGTTGTTCACGGTAGGGCTGGTGCTGGAGTTATTGCCGGTGCTGGGGCCACTGTCGGTGCTACAGCCGGTGCTGGAGCCAGCCCCAGTCTCCCGGTGCCATCCGGCGAGGTCCCACCGGTGCGGTGGGACCAATCACACCGGCAATTCCCAGCGCCCCACGTGTCCCCCAAGGCAGGGTGCAGGTCGGTTGTGCCAACCCTCCCCAGGGACCCCGTGATGTGCAGGGTTGGGGGTGAACCCCGCATCCACCCTCACACCGCCCCCCTGCCCACAGGCATCGTGGAGGAGTACCGGCCGCCCTTCTTTGACGTTGTCCCCAGCGACCCCAGCTTCGAGGACATGAAGAAGGTGGTGTGCATCGACCAGCAGACCCCTGTGGTCCCCAACCGCCTCTTCTCCGACTCGGTGAGTCCCCAGCGGGCGCCCACCCCACTCCCACCTCGAGCCGGACCTTTGCTCCCCGTGAAACCTTCGATTGTC
>VYXH01000154.1:2942-16498 GCA_013397275.1 Burhinus bistriatus | reverse complement strand
TTTTTCCTGTCTTTTTTTTTTTTTTTTTTTTTTTTTCTCCATTTAGTACATGTTTTCTAGTCAGCCGTGATGTGTTCATGTCAGGTTCAACCTGTGCCAGGGGACTGCAGCCAGCTTGAAAAAGTTGAGACTCTTGTTTCCAGCTTTAAATATCCTAGTATAATTTTTAGTTTCTGGATGACTTGCGTGAAAGTGCTTTTTTCATAGTACTTTGCAGCTAATTTTAACTCTGTTTCATTTAGCAGCAGTGGGTCAGTAGATTTCATAAGCACCAGCAAGGAGCAAAAGAGATGTTGAGATCCGAAAGTAGGAGGAGAAGTTGATGGGGCAGCGAGATGTAGGAAGGATATTTGAGGTGGTGGTACTATACCTGCAGAAGGGCAAATCTGTACTCATTTCTTCAGCTCCTTTGTAAGGAAGGAGGGGCATTGTGAGCATCCAGAAGTGGTCTTGCACTTGATTTTGGAGGCTGTGGGTGTAGGTGAGCTGACTCTGGGGCTCGGGGAAGGTACTGGTGGACATATATATATGCAAGGCAGGCATTTGGGACTCGCGTATCCTGGAGAGGGATGTAGGGATCCCAGTTGTTGATGCCGGGCAGCAGGAGAATCGAGGTGAATATAATGGAAAGTAAATGTTTGGTTTTAAAATCTTCATCGGATGGCTCTGAGTGTCCTCATCCCTGCCTTTTGAAAGTGAAGCCCTGATTGTTTTCTTGAAGCACTGTTCTTGGGGTGGTGTGGTTGAATGAGGAGCACAAAGGGACTCCTGGAACAGACCTCTACTCCCTTGCCGCAAGGGAGTGGATTTTATTCCTGGCCTGCTCTTGGGCAAAACACTCTGTGATAAAGGTTATTCTTTATTTATTTCGGCACAGCATATAGCAAAACACTGAAAGGTATTTCTTTCTTCCAAGCGTGTTTACACATGTCCCTCTTCATTATGGCATGTAAAGAAACAACAGAGGTACAAACCCAATTGTTTTCCATTTCTCTTGCTAACATTATGCTGCTGCAGCATTAAAACATCACTACCAGATTGGGTCTCATTAAGTTAGGTGCTGTACAGAGACATAATAAATTGCAGCTCCTGTTCCAGAGCCTTATAAAGGCTCAGAAGTCAGGGGAATCATTGTTGTTCTAGCCTCGATTCGAACTGTTGAAAAAGAACAGCAGCTTACAATCTCTGCAAAAATCTGTTTATCTGGTAAATACGTGGGTGGTTATTGGCAATTTTACCAATGATCATCTTCAGGTTAATTATCTTAATACATCTTGATCAGGTAGCGTTTAGCCCTGGGAAAATGTCATCTTGCATAGCACAGCTTCGGGAGATTTTGGAAAATGTATTCCAAAAGGTGGTTAACACCATTACATTAGATTTTGCTGTGAAACTTTCCCCTGTCTAGCTGCATAGACATCTTGACACATGCAATCCAGGGCGAGAATAAATATGTGCAAAATGAGCTCAGATAGTTGCTGGGAAAAAAAAAAAAAAAAGAAATGTTCTTTGAGTGTCAGAGCTTAATATTTTAATATTTTAGTCTCCCTGGAGCCTAGAGCTCTAATACATGGACCCCCACCTGTTTGTTTGGACTCATTTTGTAAATAGTTGTCGCCTTTAATGGGGGAATTTGGTACAAGAGGGTCTTGTTTTCCTCTCTGCCATAGTTAATGCAAAGGGATACTAATACCTCCGTGCCCACTGTCTGCCGGGAGCAACACCCGTGACCCTGGCTAGGTGCCTCGCAGGGAGCAGAAGCACCTCTCGGGCTCAGGGTGGTCACTTGAAGGAGTAGCCAGCCCAGCAGCCAAGCCCTGGGCAGTGTTAGTCAAGGATCAAGGAGAGTTTGTCTTTTGGCAGTGCCGACTGACCGCTCCGGTTTTTAGGAAGAGCAATGAGGACCGGCACCAGGCTGGCTCTCTTCTGCGATTGATGTCACGACCGCCTGCGCTCTGCCTTGGATTAAATCGCGGTGAGGGTTTGCTTCAGTATAAATACCAACCTGATCCATCTCTTGAGTGAGAACAAAGCTTTCATTCTGAGGATCTGCAGCTTAATGTTAGGCTTGTTTAAACAGCTTCTTTAAAGGGTTGGGTTTGTCTCTGAGCAGAATGTCAGAAAGAGTGTGCTGAGCAGATAGAGCAGACTCTGCTGCCAACTTCTGCAGCACCTTCCATGCAGACTCATCCCCAGACGTTCTGCGCTGCCCCGGCTGTGTGAACTGCTCTTTTGTTTTCCTTTGCCCCATCTATTTTCTTCAGCCCAGTCGGTTTCTTTTATTAAGTAGATTATATGTTTTGCTCAATAGGAGCTTTTCTTCCCGAATAAAAAGAATGCTGTTGGCATGAAAAATGCTTTTATTCATTCCTGTCTCCTTTTGCTTTGCCCAAGCGTCCCCAGCTGCTCCGAGGAGCACCCGAGAGATGCTCGGCGGGGGGCTCTGTGTACCTGTCCATTTTCTGACCCCCACCCAAGGGGAAATAACAGTTGCTTTTTCCTGGCTTCTGCTGTTACTGATAAGAGAAGAATTTTCCCTTCTGGTTAATCAGACTTGAAATGCTGGACCTGCGTGGCTTGCCCTGTAATTCTCCTCTCTGCCAGAAGCTCCCCGGTTCCCGGCGAGCCCCGGTGCAGACAGGCCTTTCCTCCTTGGCACGGCTGGTGCCTCCAGGAGCGGGGACCTTCTCGCTGCAGCGCTGGCAGCCAGTGGTAGGTGATGCTTAGGGAGGAACATGGCTGTAGCAATGGTAGATGCGTATCCTGGGCTTTTTCATAATAAAAATAGAGAGTTGACTCCTGGCTGCGTGAGGGAGGCTGGAACTGGACTTCAGCTTCTACCCAGGGATCTGACCATCTTTCCTAAAATTCGAGAGTGCCTACCTGCAGCCTAGAGGTTATGGACAGGAATGTCTGGAAAGCCCCTTGAGGGTCTCTCCTGAAGGGTGTAGCAGAAATAGACGCATGCGCTGAAGCCTTCATTTTCTTTGTTCACACTGCTGTCCTTACCGTAGGGGGTTTTGAGGTGCAAACAGAAGAATCGCTGTTAAAAAAGAGCAGTTGTCTCAAAGGGGGAACATCAGCTGACAGCACCAGGAGGTGAAATGAGGCCATGCTCTGTGGGGCATACCCCTCCTTAGCAGGAAACTTCTGCTTTCTGCACAAAACAGATAAGGATCTTCTTACTCTGTCCCTGTACACTGAGGCTCTGGTATCATACCTTGCAGGTAAACTAATTTATTTTTTTCTTTAATTCTGCAAATGAAACAGAGCAGATACAACCAGCTCCTCCGCTTTCCTTCTCAAAGGGATGCTTAGTTTTAGGCCAGTAACAAGTCTACAAAACTAGTTTTATTAGTGCATTGAAGTGTTTTGTTTACTTCTGAGCTTCTAGAAGCAAAACTGCTATAGCATACATCTTGAGTTTGAGACCTTAGAAATGAGTCTAACAGGAACAAAGTTCAGTTGAAATCAGTTCTAAATCAAGGTGAAAAGAGCCTCCGTGGTGAAATGTGAGTGGTTTAAATGTCTTTAATTTGTACCTTGAGTTTTTGATAAACTAACAAATGAGATGCTTTAAAACACTGTTTCCTTTTAAGTATACTTGAAGGTAGGAATGTGCCCTGGCTGCTCTTTCCTTTCTCATGTTTTCATAAAAACTCCATTATAACCAACCTTTGTTCTCTCAAGTGTGCATATTTTTCAGAAGAATTGTCTTTTCTGTGCTCTGCTGACCACTGGAAACCGGTGTACTTGGAGCTGTTTGTCAAGTTGAACATTAGTGGGTTTTTTTTTTTCCTTTCATTATAAAGTTTCCCCTTAAAAGCTGCATAATCCGTGGGTACGGTGCTCTCAACCCTTCTCAATATGGTTCAGCCTCAGGGTCTTCCCTGTCCATTTTCTGGTTTATGTCCCTTTTCCTGAGCCTGTGCTAAGCCCATGGTAATGAGCTACGTTTGCTCCTGATGCTTTTTAAAGCTGTCTCACTTAACAGCTCTTCTGGGTTTTACTGGCTTTTTACTGCTTCTGCAGTTTTGAATCTGTTGGTTCAAAACTCACCAGCATCTGCATTTAGCCCAACTGAAATACTGCAGCCCACCTTCGGGTTGTTAAGCAGCTCACAACAGATAGGAAATGAAGAGCGCAGTGTCCAGAGAGAATTGAGTAGTAATTCAATTACCCTAACTGATTTTCCTAGGACACTGGAGATAAGGGATAATGGGTGTCTTCCTCCTGAACGAAGAACCCTGAAGTTGGTCGGGACCTGCTCAGTTTTCGTTAAGCTCAAGATGACAGGCCCCCAGCAGCATAACTCTCCATGTGCTAGCTGGGAGCAAGAGGCTCTTCCAGTGCCACGAATATCCTTGAATGCTGGCTGATACTCCTTAAATCTGCTGGTTGCCAGAGATGGTGTGACTGAGGGCTCGGCGTTCCCCTTGCCCCACGGGAAGGTGGCTGACACACACAAATGTTGACAGTGACTTTCATTTGCGTCTTTTAAACGGAGAGGGTACAAGCAGATGTGGAGGATTTAGCAGTCGGACTGGGGAGAGTTAACTGTGGTTCTTGTATCTTTTAAAACCCTTCTTCAAACTCTCTGTACCTGAAAGACCATTTCTGCAGCGGGTAAGTACATGTTTCTGAATCCCTCCGGGGAGGCTGGAAGATCTGATGAAAGCTGAAGAAAATACTGCGTGCTGCTAAACAAGCTCCACCCTTCTTCTTGACATTGTTGTGTTCGCTCTTTGTTCCCAAGGATGGCGATGCCTGGGGATTTGCTTACAGTTTTTCAGGCAGCTTGAGAAAAGCACAATGACAGCTGGGAGGTGGAAAAATGTGGGAATCTGCCTTGGAGTTTCTCCTTCGCTCTTTACCCAAATAATGTTCGTGGAGAGCAGGCAAAAAGCCAGGAATGTATTTGACCCAAGGTAGTGTCTCGGATCAGGAGAGCAGTAACTAAATAAGTGACTGATCTAGCTGGGTGTAGCATGCTTGGCTTGTGTAGTCAGTTTGAATTGGTTTTGTTTTGGCATCTGCCAACTCCTTGTTGTCTCCTGTGAGCTGGGGTGGTCGTCCCTTGCTAACCCATAATGGGCAGCTTGTCTTTGGCGTAGCTGAGGAAGCCCAGACAGCGAGTTCGGGTGAAATTGAGTCCGTCAGTTTGAGTAATTGTTGTTTTCGATTTGCATTCTGTTGACCCTAGGTTGAGTTGGGAGTGGATCTCGGTAAAATCTAGCCTAGTTTGCAGTGGGTCATCACTGTTAGTGGTTGCACCAGGGGAGGAAAATGGGCTGTCTGGGCAGTCATCTGGAAAGGCTCCTCTGCTTCCACGTTGCATTTTGTGCTTAAATCGGGTTCTTGCGGCTCTGAAATACTGAGTATGACTTGTTCTGTCAGAAGCCAGCTCTTCCTGAGCCTAAGAGTGGCCCGTGCCCTCTGAAATGGGATATTGAAAGAAGAAAGTTTTCTCTTGTTTGAGCGTTTGGTCTCCGATGGGGTTTAAGGAAGTGGTCTTGTTTTGATTTCTGCAGCTTTGACATGTTTGTGCTCGGACTGCAAACAAGCAAACTCCACGTGTGAAACGGATGGCGCGTGCATGGTCTCAGTCTTCAACCTGGATGGTGTTAAACATCACGTTCGGACCTGCATTCCTGAAGCAAAATTGATTCCTGCTGGGAAACCCTTCTATTGTCTGAGTTCAGAAGATCTGCGTAATACTCACTGCTGCTACTCTGATTTTTGCAACAAAATTGATTTAATGGTTCCCAGTGGTGAGTAGAGAGCTAAATAAATCGTTTGTTTGCAGTGGGGAGGGAAGAAGCTCTCTGTTTGGGATTGGGAATAAGGAGTTCTCGGCCTGTTTTCGCTTCTTCCCTTAGGTTGCTGTGCAAACTTGAATGCTAGGTTTATTTCCTTGATATGTAAAGTGGAAATAATAACAAACTACTTCAAATTAAAATGTGAAGTCGCTTGAACTCCCCTGTGGCCGACAAAATGTCACCAGTTGATGAGGTGGTACTTCAGGGTAGGAGAAGCTTCCAAAGTTTGGGGTTTTTTTTCCCACCTGCACTCAGTAGCTCTGTATTACGAGAGTCCTCTCACCTTATCAGCCCTGCTGCTGGTGTCCTGCAGGCTCCTGAAAGCAGCAGCAGCAGCAATGTGCATCTACAGTTAAATAACCAGTTTCTGCTGCATGATGCTCTGTGCCGGTGGTGGCCTGAGGATGGTGCGTGTTCCCCTGGGCACAGCTTGGATCCCTTTTTCTGGCGCTGAGTTGTGCTGTAGCCTGCCTGTTATCAGATAGAGTTGCTTTCCTGCTTCTAAGACTGCAGATCTTTTCAGTGATGAGCTGTCAGTATGGAAACGTTGCAGCAGCTTCAGAG
Source organism: Burhinus bistriatus (assembly GCA_013397275.1). Taxonomy (NCBI): domain Eukaryota; kingdom Metazoa; phylum Chordata; class Aves; order Charadriiformes; family Burhinidae; genus Burhinus; species Burhinus bistriatus. The sequence goes on along the minus strand of VYXH01000154.1, from coordinate 10,115 downwards.
TAAAGCGTGTGGGGTGGAGGGGTGCATGGATTCGGAACACGCAAAGAGGAAGCAGCCCTGCCTTTGAGTGAGGGTGTGGGAAACGTCTGCTTCTTCCTAATTCCTGGAACAGAGAGGGCATGCGGTACTTCCTCATACCTCATTACACTCTGTTTTGGGCTGTTATTTAGAGGGTCGTATGAAGACTCCAGTTTTCTTGGGTGCAGTGGGGAAGTCTTATCTAGTCTCAAAAAGACAAGTAATTGTTGTCTTCAGGTACGTGTCTTCACTGGTTGTTACAGGGCGAAGGGGAAAGAGGGAGAAGTGAGTCCTTACTGACTGGTTGTTTTTTCTCCCACTTGGAGAATTCAAGTGGAAGGTAAAATGCAGGCTGTTCTAGCAAATTCAGCCCAGAAGAGGCTCCCGTCCTCTTTTAAATAGCAAGTACCATAATCCCTGATCCCACAATTGAAGCACCATCTTCGTTTGGGGGTTTTAGCTGTAGCTTGCCTGCCTGGTGACTTGATCAGTCCCATGTTAACACTGTTATTTGATGTGTCCTCTACCACCCTGGAACAGCAAGCTAAAATTGTCCAGGCTCTGGGAGGATAATTAAAACACAAGAAGAAAGTCCTTAAAGCACGCTTGTGAAGGAGTGATAATTTTCTAAAAGTGTCTGGTTTTCTCCTCCCTTTCCTTTCAAGGACACCTGAAAGATAATGAACCCCCATCGAGCTGGGGTCCTGTGGAGCTGGTGGCGGTGATCGCTGGACCTGTCTTCCTTGTGTTTGTTGTCATGATCATAGTAGTCTTTGTTTTTCATCACCACCAACGAGTCTATCACAATCGTCAGCGGCTGGACATGGAAGACCCCTCTTGTGAAATGTGCCTGTCAAAGGATAAGACCTTGCAAGATCTAGTCTACGATCTCTCCACCTCTGGCTCCGGTTCAGGTATTAAGATATGACTGGAAATGACGAATGAGAACTGGTAATTCTAATGGAGTGGTAGTCTCTTCTGGGCTCCTGGTTGCCACAGCTTTGCACGGCCGTTGCCTCGTCAGCCTGTTCCGGTTGCCCTGTCATGAGTAATGTTGGGGGCGTGTTTTGAGTTCAGTCATGCAGTAGATGGTGTAGCCACAGCCCTGCATCAGTGTTCAGTGCTGAGGCTAGGTAACAGCAATAGTTCAACACCTCCTTAACTGCTGATGTGTAAAAAATAGTTTTGTGTAGCTTTTCTCCTTTTCTGCAAGAGGATAACTCAAACGGCTACATCCGTTTTCAAATTTAGCCCTGGATTTGGGTTGGAAACAGACATTAACTGCTAACCTGTGGGTTGTTGGCTTTCAAAGGAGGAGGCAGGATGTCACCTGCATCAAAGCTGGCAGGAAAATGAGGAAGATCCCAGCAGCTGAAAATTTTTCAGTATGCAAATACTGCATTTGCACAGCGCGTTTCATCCCAAAGAATCTGTGGGCCTTCCGAAGTGAACAGTGTCCAGTGTTCACTTTTGTAGCACTTAAAAGAAATCAGCCCCAGAACAGATAGGGAAGCGTTCGTTTTATTCATGACTTTGAACTGTGAAAGCAGTTAGGTTAAAAAAAAAAAAAATTAAAAAAAAAAAAAATTTGCAGCAGATGGAGACCATAGGATAATCCACAGAGGCAGAGAATATAACAACCTGATATTTGACCAGGGAATAAGCCTTTAGCACCATATCTGCTATATATAAAATGTTGTGAGATCTGTTCTGTACACACTCTCAGCAGGTGAGCTCTGTAGCTTACGTGAGAGGTGGCAGCTGTGTTAGGACTCCTTCAGAGAAGTTCTGGGGGTTTACTGCTTTTTAGCAGAGTCTATCTTCCGCGAGTTCCACTCTGCATATCCAGGCTAAAGTTACTTTGATCTGCCATAGAGCACAAGTTCCCCAACTGCTCTGTGCCTAATCGCTGGCGGGTTGCAAGCTACTTCAAAGTGATATGCAGATGCTGCCCAAGCAGCCAAACAGCACGTCCTACGCAGGAGCTACCACCGTTCGCTGGTTTGGGTCTTGCTTAGACTGCTGGTTGTTATCAAATGTAGAGCCCTCTAGGTCTGGTGATGCTCTACTTCAGCCTGTGGGGTTTCAGGAGTTTCTTTTGCTGCAACATGCAGTCACTCCTCCAATTTCTTGTCCGTAGGTTTGCCGCTTTTTGTCCAACGGACTGTGGCTCGGACGATTGTCCTTCAGGAGATCATTGGTAAAGGCCGCTTTGGGGAAGTGTGGCGTGGCAGGTGGCGTGGAGGTGACGTAGCTGTGAAAATCTTCTCTTCACGTGAGGAGCGTTCCTGGTTTAGGGAAGCGGAAATATATCAAACCGTTATGCTGCGACATGAGAACATCCTGGGATTTATTGCTGCAGATAACAAAGGTAAAACATGCCTCGGTCCCGAGAGCAGAGGCTTCACCAGTCTGCAGTCTGCTCTTGGGAGTTGCATTTCTTCACTTGGTTTACAATTAAATGGTCAATGAAAACTGTCAGCATGCTTTTCAAATAGCTACATGTTTGAATATTTCTCTCCAAAAGATGGTAAAATTGCTGCTGCTCTTGAGAGGCGCGATGGTGTATTGGGTGTACCTTACAAAGCTGTGTTTTGCCTTAAAGTTCTTTACCTTTTTTGTCCCCAGGTTGGCTGTTGAGCTGCCTCCTTACCCAGCAGCTCTCCTCTGTACCAAAAAGAAAGGGTGCAAAAATGCGGGATGGCTGTGTGCCGTCCCTGCGTTGTACCCGGCTGAGCACAGTTTCTTTCCTGCTGCAGATAACGGAACGTGGACTCAGCTGTGGCTCGTCTCCGATTACCATGAGCACGGATCTCTCTTTGACTACCTTAATCGATACACGGTGACTATTGAGGGGATGATCAAGCTCGCCCTGTCTGCTGCTAGTGGGCTGGCCCATCTACACATGGAGATTGTGGGTACTCAGGGTAAGAGCCAGGTTCAAAAAGGTGCTGGGAATTCTTGAGGGGAGAATAAAGCAGAATTGACGAGGGGGACTGATGTGCCGCGCAGAAAACGCCAGCTGAGTCAGCCTGGATTCATCCGGTCAGTATTGACCAGAAATAGACTGATTGCTTTGGCTGGCTGCAAAGTGGGTTAACGCCTTGCGCTAGCTCCTGGGAGTTATATCAGCATTTCACATCCCCATCCTAAAATTGGTGCTGCTTGGGTGGGATGTTAGCGCAGGCAGCAGCAGAATGATAAACTCCTTACGTCTACATCAACGTGTCTGATGCCTGGGACGGTGGAGTTTATGTCCCTCTTGAGGCCTCTGGATGCTACTGCATCAGCAGTGCCTCTGAAGCATAAGCGGAGCCTTTGCATAGCATAGACTGGCAGCACTGCTCTGTTCTTCAGCCCTGAAGTTTATCCAAACAGGAAAATGTGTTGCAACACTGGGAGTTTAACTAACACCCTGAAATCCGGTCCTGCCTCTGCGCCAGTTTGACTAAGAGATTTCACCAGACCTTGACCTCCGCTACTTTTTATTTTGCTCTGTTAGGAAAGCCTGGGATTGCTCACAGAGACTTGAAGTCCAAGAACATCTTGGTGAAGAAGAATGGCACGTGTGCCATTGCTGATCTTGGTCTGGCCGTCCGGCATGATTCGGTTACGGATACGATTGATATTGCCCCAAATCAAAGGGTTGGAACCAAACGGTAGGAGAACATTGTTCTTGACCAGCGTTCGAAGGTGGCAGAGTGTGACTAGCAAATGCCCGAGTTGCTGATTGAGCACTGGTGAAATTCTCTGTCTTAAGCATTTCCAAGTGTCTCGCAGAGTGTCAGCGTTGTGCCCAGATGGATGTTGATTGCACATCAGTACCTTTGTCTCCAGGTGCCATCAAGCTGAGAGGTGTAGGCCAGCTATGTAAACTCAGCACCAGGAAGCTCCGATAATACTTGACAACAAGTTTGGCATTCTCAAAAGCCTTTTGGGGCCTGCTGTCTGAAGCCTGATGTGCTTTTGGACGATTTTACCACTTTTCCAACTTGCTGTTCTTTTTGAGTTATTTCGTTCACTCTTAGTAGACCACAGGGTCCAGTTCTGTTCTGATTGAGGCTGTGCAGAGCAGAGTTTTGTCTGCTGGGAAGTGCTGTGTGGGAAAACTCGCCATTTACTGTCTTCTGGAGAGTCCTCTCTCAAAATTAACGTGCTCTTCCTTTTCTGTTCTGCAGATACATGGCCCCTGAAGTCTTGGATGAAACCATTAACATGAAGCATTTTGATTCATTTAAATGTGCCGATATCTATGCCTTGGGCTTGGTCTACTGGGAGATTGCTCGAAGGTGCAACGCAGGAGGTAATGCCCTTCGTGTGCCCGTGCCATTGGCTTGGCTTGCTCCTGGGTTTCCCAGCCTTGGTGTTTCTGTTGGTATTTGGATGTTGGTGTTCCGGGAAGTTTGAGGGGAGCCTGGAGAACAGGGCTGCGGGAGGAGATGTCTGTATGTGCTGTTGCCGAGGGAGTTAACAGAAGTGACCTGCAACTGCTGTTAAGACTGGCCCGTGCAGGGAAGTGGGGGTTAATGCTCTGGCTGGTGGCTGATGTTCCTTTGGATGGATTTTAAGGAAGTGGTGGTGCTGATTTGGTGGGTGACTTTCTTCCCTGAGATCAGTACAAATGAGTGTCTTGGAACATCCAGCTGCAGGCAGGAGTGCAGCACCGCAGTGCGTGCGACGGTCCTTCTGTCTCCAGCTCTGTCGAGATTCGATGGCCCTGCCTCTGTGCTGGGAAGTGTTGATCGCAGCACGCTGACTCTGTTCCAGTTTGGGCAGCTGCATTTTATTTCCCTGAATTTTTCTTGTAAACTCAAATCCCAGATTCTTCATTTCTGTTCTAAATAACTGCAAAGTGTTGACGCATCTCAGCAATGAGTCATGTAGTCCAAAGCAGTATCAGTCTGCCTTCAGTGAGCGCTGTGGTGGTGATCGGTTCTCCCAGGAATTGCATTTCCCCTTGTCTGCCTTTCAGGTATCCACGAAGAATATCAGCTTCCGTACTACGACCTTGTACCCTCTGATCCTTCTATTGAGGAGATGCGGAAGGTTGTATGTGATCAGAAATTGCGGCCTAATATCCCGAACTGGTGGCAAAGCTACGAGGTAAGGTCTGCTTTCATCTTCGCATGCCCTTGCCCCTCGATAAGGTGAGTAAAGAGTAAGTACTGTAAGTTGAGCTCCAATTTGAGGAGGTCTGGAGGCTGTATCCATGTCCAGCCAGGCGGCAGCAGCCTGGCAGACCGACTTGGGGTCGGGAGAGAGGAGAGCACTGACATCTGCCATTGTTTCTCACCTAGGCGCTACGGGTGATGGGTAAGATGATGCGAGAGTGCTGGTACGCCAACGGAGCGGCTCGACTCACCGCCCTCCGCATTAAGAAAACCCTCTCACAGCTCAGCGTCCAGGAAGATGTGAAAATCTAGGCTCTGAGCTCCAGCAGGAGGAAACTGCACAAAAGCTGCCATGCTAGAGTAGACGTGTGATGGAGGCCTACCTCGTGTTTCTGCCCAATCTACTGCTACCAACCAGACAGCGTGACCTACAGGCTGCTAGGTGGGGTGACAGAGCCTATCGAATTGCTCTCTGCCCTGCTTGGGTATGAAACAATCAGAAACCTTTTATGATCACCTCCTGACAGTGTGAAGACTTGAGAGGGACTTAACGTGAGGGATCTCAGCCGTGATCGTAACTCTTTGTTTCTTTGATGGAAATCCCTGTAAAGTTCGGTGCGCGTGGTGCACCCGTTGGCAGTGTTTGAGGCCAGGGTGCTAGGTGCTGGGAGTGGGAGTGGGAAGGGAAAGGGAAGGTTTTCTTGCCGTACTCTGAGGATTTTTCCAGGGACTGGCATGTTAATGCAGAAAAAGCATTTGCAAATCAAATGGTGCTCCCTTCTGAGAGGCTGAGCCTGAACAGTTTATCAGCTTCACGAAACTGTTTCCCTCCTTTTTCTTAAGCTTGAAAAATTCTAAGTCAAAAACAGAAATCTGACTGGCTGTCAGTGTGTGCAATGGTGTATGCATGCGCAAGGTGCGCGTGTCCCCTGTGCCTGTTCATCTCCTTCCGTAGACGTGCAGTGTCTGCCCGTAGGGTGGCTCATCTCTGTTCGTGCTTTCTGTGCATGTGCAAATCTAGAGTGTCCTTTTTTTGAGCTGTGCGCGCTGGTGCTCTCTTTGTTGAGTAGTGAGCATTGTCTAGCTTGGACAGGCTGCTTAAAACCAGATCCTGAGCTCTCCAATGGGTGCTGTGGCCTTGCTGTCCGTATGCTGGCTGCAGGAACTTCCCATCAAGTTGCCTCACTGCCACCCCTTCCCTTTTTTTAAGACAAAACAAATGAGGAACTGACTTCACTCCTGGAATCCAGGCTTTTTGTCTTGAGCCCCTGGGGTCTGTAATTCTTGGTAGGGTGGAAAGAGAGACCTGGGGCGGTGGGGGGAGATGCCACGGAGCTGAGATGCGTGTCAGAGATAGAGCAGGCACTGCGCCCGGCTGGAAGGAGACCAGGCCATGGGGAAATGCAGGAGACTGTTCTCGTAGGAAGGCAATTCCCCAGTCCACCATCCAGGCGCCCTTGCAGGCGCGCTTGGCAGCGTGGGGCAGAGCCACAACCGGCTGGGTGCCTGGGTGTGCTCTGCACCTCCTGAGAGGCGCTTGGCAGGATCCGAGAGCGGGGTGTGGGTTGGGAAATCGATGTCCATCTTTTTAATATACATATATAAATATCTCATAATCTGGAAGTGGCTGTGTATAACTTGTGGGGTGGGGGGAACTGCATGAATTTTCTTTTGATTAAATGCCGAATCAGGGTGAAGTAGAGTTGGTTTGACTGTTGTCCACAGCTGGGCCTAGGAAAAGTGGAAGTAGCTGAGGACTGAGACTGTTGTGCCGATTGCAGCATTAAAGGCAATCTGGGAAGTGCCGGTTGTTTGGTGGTTAGGTCAGTATCTATGGTATATAACTCTGAAGCCATAAATTTTAACTGGAGTGGTTTTGATTATTTTTTTTTTTAATTATTATTATTTTATGGGAGGGTCTGGATTTTAACTTTTTTTAATATTGTTAATTCTTTATAAGAGAAGAAAAACAATCTATGATTATTACCTCTTGACCTGTTTGTTTGTAAAGAAATCACTGAAAAAAAAAAAAAAAAAAGGAAAA
>VYXH01000151.1:23905-72411 GCA_013397275.1 Burhinus bistriatus | reverse complement strand
CATATGGAACAGTAGCAGTGGATAATAGTCTGAGGACTGCATGAGGTTTGGTAGTCTCTCAGTTACATCCCTGATATGTGCCCCCAGCAAGCAGCAGACCTTCCTAGAGAGTGCATCAGGCCGGCAAATGGGTGCCGTCATACCTCTCAGAAGAGAGTCGCCTACAACTATCATCCATTGCTTTTTCTTAGTTGCACTGGTTGTTATACGTGGAGCAGATCAGGTAGTCTTACTCAGATCCAGCGCCTCTCCTGATACAGTAGGTTTTGTTTCTTCACTCTGCAGAGCAGTGAAGCAGTTCTGCAAGGGCACCACAATTTTTGGGGGAAGTCTCTTCCTCCTGTCGGTCTTCGCAGTTACAAGCTTCTATTCTATGTTACTGGCCTCCATTCCTTCTGTGTGTGCCATCATGGGAGTTCTTGACTGTTTGGCTGTGGGTTGTGGGTTCACTGCAGGCTGCGCTTGTAACCAGCTGTCTATCTCCTTCTCAACCTCCCTGATGCCATGCAGCCTCCTCACCACCTCCTGCAGCACAGCCACCTGCTGTAGGAGGTCTTCCACCTGGGCACACCTTTTGCAGGCAGTTGTGCAGCCTATCCCTGCCCCAGGCAGGCACTTCCTGCAGTCTGAGGTCTGTATTGCAGCCTCTCCCTTCCGTAGTTCTGTCTGGGTGGAGGCATCGGCCACCACTGGGTTGGATGGTGCAGAGCGCCAAGCCCGAGCTATAGCCTTTGGTCTCAGGTGAGTGCCTGTCATTCTGCATTGAGTGCCCTTGACCTGTGCAGAAGGTCACAGAATGGTGCTCAACCAGTTGAATGGTCCTCCTTTGAAGAGGCACCCTTCCTGCACGCCCTTCTGCGTGAACTGCTGCGCGACGCCCTCACTGCCACCCCAGGCCCTGACTGCCCGTCTGGTTCACAATGCTCCATAGAGTGCTTTTTTATAGGTCTCCGTTGCTCTGGCAATGCCCATGCCTCGTCAGCACCTCCCACGAGATCTGGCTGCCGGCCAGCCTCTCCACTGCCCTGGTGTGTCATTCCCTCAGGAAAACCACCTGTGTGCCAAGCTCTGCTGCTCCACTGCCAGACAGCCTAGCTCTGGAGCAGCTCCCCTCAGCGACTGACCTTCAGTTCCTTTCACAGACACCCAAACACTGAAGGCATCTGGACTTTGCGCTGGTGCATCCAAGTGTCAGATATGCTATCACAGCCAAATGTGGCACAAATTTTCTAAAATTACAGGTTTTTGTCTGAGAACTGTGTACATGGGTAAATTTATCCCTATAGCAGGTGTGCAGTGTTAATGCCTGAGTATATTCACAGACTCTTGCACTCTTCCAGGACAGAACATGCTATGCTCTGACCAGCACTGCTGTGACTGCTTGGGTTCATGCGTGTCCCACCCCAGAAATCTGGCACCGATATGTATCATATTTCCTGTTCTGCATCCATGAGTGCAGACGTCTGCCATCAGCCAGATCACACGTGTCCAGCAAAGAGGATAGAAGTTCCCAAAACGAATGCCGCTGCTATTTGAACTAAGAGAGAATTAGAGACAGCTACAGAATAAGGATTAATATTTTTTTTTGTTCACTGAGCAAATGACAAAACTCGGAAGAAAATTTAACTAAACCAAAAGGTTTTGTTTTTTTCATTGGTCTATGACATTCTCCTCTCAAGAATTCAGCTCAGTATTACTATAGATTTCAGTCCTTTGTTTTAAGGAGCCATTGGTGCCTGAAAGACTTCCAAAAGTGCAGTTTCTCTTCTTACTGTGAGATCAAATGTTTGCATCCTGGGGCCATACTACGAACATCTGTTGCAGGCTGCTCAGTCTCTAATGTTAAGTTCTATCATTGACCAGTAGCACTGATGTGAAAGCTTGCTCCAAAAGCCATGCTTAGGTAAAAGAGGAGCAGAGAGGAGGAGCCAGTGTTTTCCACCCTTCACAGTGGCCTGGCTAACCAAGAAAAAAAATCACCCCATTCTCTGCTTCCAAATTTTCTTTGAGTTGTAAAGGACTACTTGCTACAAGAATGGTAGTTTGCGGATGTCACTATATCAGGGATATAGGTGAAGAGTTGGAGATTTAGACTGGGTTATAGGCTCAGCGACCCTTCTAGATCTGGTAAATACAAAAGAATTAGCCAAAGCCCAAGGAGCCCTTGAAGGTTTGCAAGGCACTGAGGGAAAGCTGGAGGGAAACCAGTAGGCCCATTTGCTTGCTATAAAGAGCGCTGCTGCTGCTGCAAATAGAAACTGGTATCTAGGTGAGTGCTTAAACACCTCCATAGAAAAGGGCAAAATTTGACACACATCACCAACAGCCTTCTTGGGTTAAGTAGAACTGATGACACTCCAGCTTTATTTTTCATGTACCTTAAATCTTTTCTCTGTAGACCCAGTAATTCTGTAATGAATCCCTCTGCAGCCTACTTCCTCGCCTATCCTATACCTGCAACCTCTTCTTTGTTTATGCCCTTTCCTTCCTTCATAACAGCTGTCCTAGTTACAATCCTCTAGATGAGCTAGACAGTTTATCTTAATCAAATGTGATTCTGCAGTCATGAAATATGTTCAGGTTCTTGTCAAGTTGTCATTGACATAATGTTGCCACAGAAGTGGTCCCAGTTAGGCACAAGAATTGTTTTGGGTTTTGTTCAGAGTTTTTTTCATGCTGTGTACTTTGTATGGATATATTTGTCAAAGGTTTGGGAGGAACAAGTAGAAGTTATGTTAACGCCTCATTACAAAAAAGTCTATAAAGGATTAATCAATAACCAAGGGATGTTACTACCAACTCTTTCAACTTATAGAAATGGATGAGAGACAAGTTCTACTCCACAGTATCTAATCCTATACTTAATACCTAATCATTTATCAGTATAATACCAATAAATGAAACCTTACAATAAAGTATATCTCAGACCAGGAAGGAAAGGAAATCAATTTTGTGGTCACCAGACTATTTTTACAGAACCAGCCCTCTCAAAATAACGTTTTAAGAGCAATTAATTATTTTTAGATACTTATAGACACTGTCTTCCTATTTTCACTACTCTCACAATTCTTGCTGTTGCAAGCTTCCTTCACATTTTCCAGAAATAATATATTAAAATTCAAAGAAATACCTTACTGATTCCTCTTTTCTTTCAGATACTTGCTTAGTGATTCAACATCCACCATGTTGGTATTATGGAAGAAGCCCTCAGGTGGGTATTGTCATACACGGTCCTGCAGTATTCAAGGGCATGCAACATAGGACGCTTATAGGCTGTCATAGCAAACATCAGCAGATTTTTTTCTCCTTTCATCTCAATAACTCATTTTGCCCTTTGGGGTACAAGAATTTGTTTGGTCTGACATTCCTGAAGAAGGTTTGTCTGTCACCAGCTCTGTTCAAGGGTTACTGAACGCCGTGTAAATAAACAAGTTACATCAGCCAGGTTGTACTTCACACACATTTATCTTCCACCAAATGCTCTGTCCTGAGTGGCTGGAATGGAGTCAAAGCTCACAATAATCCACTGGTCTAACAATGGTAACCTGGTGAGATTCCCTCACTTCCTTCTTCTTGCAAGGTTGAGACACAGGGAGAGATAAAGTCTTACTCAGTGTTTGCAACTCTTGCTGCACTATGCTTGAGGATTGTCAGTGATCACACTCAAGCCCCCAAAACTAATAATCTAACCCAAAAGAGAATTACTGAGAAAGGCGCATGTACTTTATTGACCAATGTTCTGCTAGTGAAGATCACTGATTCTCACTTTAAAGAGAAAAAGAGTCAACTCCATTAGAAAGTAGCAAAATACGGTTTGAAGTGATTGCTAACCTAGAGGTTGAATGAAGGAAGGAACAGAATAGGAGCTAGGCTGGTGGTCAAACAAAGTATTTTTTTTGTCCGAGACTTGGGGTAGATGGAAAAAGACAAATTCTTACATTTTATTTTATTCCACATTTCATTTGACCTAACGTGAGATTTAATTTTCAGATTTAAAAGATCTTTTCTACCCCTCTTATTTCCTCTTCTTAAATTTTACCTAATTTTCAAAAATGAAACTTTCAATTTGAGTCAATAGTCAAAAAATTATGACTAAAAACCTGTAAAAATTTTCACTTTTGGAAAACGACTTTATTTTAATAATTTTTCAAAGCACTCTTCTCTCCACTTCTACACTATACTTTCCTTCCTTTCACAACTGAACGATCACTGAACTCAATCCAGATTCATATATGCCTTTGATCCCTTTTGCCCCGTCTACATGTCACAATATTACACCAAATTAAAATATACTTTCAATTTATTTTTATGTTACTGTGACTTCATGGTGGTGGCCACTACTATAAAAAATCAATTCCAACAGCCTTTACATATACTTATCCCAAATTTTATTAACTAGGTAAAGATAACTTATACAGTTTATTTAATTTTCAGCTACCAATAGAGAAATATATTAGCAATATAAAATTGGTAGCACTGAGGAAGGCTAGCCAAGTAAAAATGAGCAGCGCTTTCTTGAATCCTGTATTATCCAAGTTACTAACTACCTAAAAAGTACGATTCTTTTAATGTTCTACATTGTTGAATAACAAAGCAAATTTTTGTTGGCTCAAATCACACCTTAATCAGATTGTACTTTACTAAATGCTATATGACAAAAGGTATATTTTAAGTCCACAATCACTACAATTTCTTAGAAATTGTACTGTCCCAACATTACCTTGAAATAAATATGCAAACGATTTAGATGTCTCAGAGGCGTTTTTATCAATTGCAGTAAACTAGGATCAGATTTTTTTTTTAATTCAGAGCTAAAGGCTTTTCAGCTTTGCTACTGAAGCAGGCAAGAAAAGTATCACTGTTATTCAGAACACAATGCTCTTCACTATAAAGTCTAGGACCATTATGTTTTGAAAAGCAGAATAATGTTAACTGACTTGGGATACAGACAACTGTAGATTGTATGTCTTGGACTCAGCAGAATTTAAAAGTAATACCACCACCATCTTCTGTTCCCATGGAAATTCTTATCACCTTGCCTCTTAAGAAAATAACTTTTGATTTGTAACTGTCAATTGACATGTGAACATGCGCACAGGTACACGTGCTGTGAAATGGAGGTTGGAAAGAGGAAGAGTAGGGCTTACTGCTGAAAGCTCCAGCAATGTCTGCATGCATTAAAATTTGATCTCTGTCTCTTAGGCACACATATGACTTCCATTCTTTTGGGTTTTGAGAACCTGACAAATTTAATATGTATATGCTGATAGGTAAGCACATGTTACAACTCAAAAGAAGGAACAGAGAGGTTAAAAGTGACTCACGCATATGTTACGGACTTAAATTAATTATGAGCTCCTTAAATTAAGAGAAAATTGTGCAGCTAAACACACTAATAATGTATTTAATCACTAACACCTCACTGTGATCCAGAACCCACAAGATAATTTTAGCTGTACAATATCTATTCCATATGCAATTTGGCAGCAGACTGTCAATGTGGAAAGGTGATTGAGAGCAGGGTAGGAGGTACTGCTGTCATTTGAAAAGCACGGCAGTTTGCCATGGCATAACTTGACATACAGTATTTTTCAGGCTTCCAAGAAAGCCAGTACTTAAAATGGTAATGTTAATTCCAAGTGTAAATTAATAGCTTTCTAAAACTCCGTCTCCTGTTGTGGAGGGGGAAGGGAAGGCAGGGAGACTAGGTTTGCACTTGCAACTTCTGCTTGTTTAACAAAATCTTTTACAGCCATGGCCCAAGTATCCATGTCAAAAGCCAAGTGTGTAGTGCCATTTCAATTTCAAATGAAACTATCATCTGTCTGTCTATCTTTTGTTATTTACCTGTGTCTCAGCTGAACCTTGTAAACTGATTTAAAAAAAAAAAAAAAAGAAGATTGTGTACTTACCCAAACCTGTGGGAGTCTGAAATAATGCAGCATGTTTCTACGATGCTTAAAGCAACCCACTTCTACTCACTTCAGGGGTAGATCTTTCCATCAACTTGAAGTGACTGTTACTTGTGCCTTCACCACGGGCAAATCTTATTTTCCACGGTAGAGCTACCAAGGTAGGAACTTGGCTGGCAATCTGAAAGGCAATTGAAGTTAAATGTCTCTCACTAGTTCCTGTAGTTGAAGTATCCATTGAAAATAGATTGAATGAACAGAAGCCTTGGGACACCTGCAGTGTCGAGCAGTGGCTGGGGAGTGGGTGGGATCTTTGGGCATCTCGGATGGTGCCAGATGTCTTCCAGGTTTTAGGCCGTGGAATAAAGCCCTGTACCACTCAAGCCACAGATGTTTTTTGTGGAGAGGATCATCTAGCAGATTCTGTGGCAAATATCTTCTTTCCTGCAAATCTCTCTCATTTTAAAATGGCATTAAACCTAAAACATGTTTCTTCATTGTTGTGACATAAATTTGGTAAGGATAAGCATAAGAATGACTTTTGTTTGCCATAGTTGAAAAATTACTTTATGCAATACTTCAAATTCTCCATGCATTTTTTTTCTATGAAGCTGGGTTGTAGTTGATAAGCTGAACTGTCATGAGGTAAAACGTGTATTATTTCTAGATATATCTCTGGTATATTTTTATGCTGCAAGCTGGAAAGTTACTACATATCTATCTTTTTCTGCTTGTTAGATCATTGCTATTATAATAAAGATTTCCCTAATCTGAAGAAGCCAACTGGCAAAATGGTTTCTAACATAAGTAAAGGCAGAATTTGGCCCTTCAAATGAACAGTTCATCCTTTTTGATTAGGGATAAAAAAGCATTGAATTTAAGCACTTGACTTTTTGTTCTAAAATGTGGAAACACATCTTTGGAAAAAAATCAGCATATTTGTCCTCAAGTAACACAGGGAAAGAGTTCTTGAGGAGGAAGGTGCTATTTGTACTTGTATATTGTCAGCTTTCTAACTCTCAGCACATTTAGATTATTTTTAAAGGAAAACTTACCGTTCAAGAATGAAGTTTTCCTTTGATGGTTGCATCAGGATTAAGACTGTTTGAAGTCTATAAATGATTGTAAAAGCCAAAAGCTGAGAGAAGTGGTCGTAGCTTTCTATTATGGAGCAGAGACAGTAGGAACAAATATGCCTTTAGACATTTTATCAAGAAATTTATTTCCAGTGCTTGGTGACACCAGAAGAATTAGCTATTTTACATCAAAAGTAAAAGTTCAGGATATAAACTGAAGAGCTTAAAATGTAGAACAAATTTCCTGAGAGAAAAAGGATTTCTAAAGGTGTTTGTTTTTTTTTTAAAAAAATTACATTCTGAAGTCTTATATTTACACAGCTTGTAATACAGTAGTAACAATAGCTCCTCAAAATCCACTGTAAATGGAGATCCCTAGTAAATAGAAAGCATATGCCCCCAAGTATCCTCTTTCCCTCGGGGTGCTTCATAAAATTTAGCATATATATGATAAAGGATACTACAGTTTTAGTTTAGACAAAACTGATGGCTGCAGGAGAGACCCACCGAACAATGCAAGTGAAGTTTCTATGTCAGTCCATAAATAGGGCAGTCAGGGATAATACAGTAGGTGAGTAAGCAATTTTAAAATAAAACTTTAGGGACCCAACCTTGCAAGGTGTTCAAATGTCTCAGCTCTCAGGAGCTGAAACTGCTCAGCATTTAAGTCCTGGAACTTCATGAAAAGTCGTAAATAATCAACATTCTTTCATAAATTACTCTGTCCATCTGCCTCTTTTGCTTCTGTATAGACTTTCTTTCTGCCTAATCCATTTTACTGGGCAGTAATGACTAGAAGGGTAGCAAAAGTTTTTGAAGACTGCTAAGCTGCAAGCTTTTTTTTTTTCTTTTTTTTTTTTTTTTGTCAGAGACTGAAAGTTTTGGTTTATCTCTGACAAGGAAAAAAAATAGAAGTAACATGGAGACCACGCAAAACAACTTCAAAATTTGTCACAGTTAGTGCTGAAGAATGTCTTAGAGTCTGATGAGCTAAGACAACCGCACCGGCAAGGTTTCATCCTCCTTGGGGTAAAATATCCTTGGACATGCCTCATGGAAAAGGTTAGGTCTCTCAGTCCAACACTTGTTCTTCTTCCTGTATGTGGGTGGGTATCTTCCACATTTATGTCGAATGTATAAACTGGGTAACTTATCACATACGTTGTGATGTTTCACCAACCACAGAATAAATGCTGTGCTGGAATGTATTTGTTTATCTCTATGCTTATGGAAGTCCCTGAATTCCAATCATACCAACGTGGATCATTATTTCCAGAATAACTAGTTCTGGAAATGCAGTGAAAGGAAGAAAAGCAGTGGACGGAAGATAGGGAAGAAACAAAAGGGACTTAAAACTCAGCACAACTTATAATATGATGAGAGGGAAAAATGAAACACAGAAAAAATTTCAATACCATATGGGGTAGGTATCTTCACATTTTTACGGGAGATTTGCTGAAAAGTACTGTACAAACAAGATAAACTTGCATAAACTGGTTCAGTCCTGTATGTATTTTGAGCAGTGAAGACTATGCTTATTGACAGTATCTAATCTGGTTCCCTGAAAAAAACATTTCAGGTTTGATCTGCCTGTTATTTAAGTCCATGGAAAGATTGTCATTGCCTGTGTAGCCAGATTCTTGTTTTCCTGTATAACTCTAACTAAATCAGAACAAAACCAGTAATATGATCCATAAACCTTCAAAACTTCAGTAGTCAACTAAAGAATTATTGTATGGAAATTCCACCACGTGGTGTGTATTTACTATATGCACAATGTCACAGAACCTGAGGAGTTTATATTGCAGCTTTGTTTTCATGTCTCAGAGAAATGCAAGGTCATTAGAGATCTATCTATAATAATGCTTCAAATCATATGGCAGTCACAGTCTTCTGTGAAGACCAAACAAGGAAAAATAGGTAATTTATTACTTTATCACTCTTGACATTCTACCACCTGAAACACTGAATGGCCAGTTGATTCCAGATTGGTCATTATGGGTCACATCCTCATCTGGTGAAAGATGGAAGAGATTCACCAAATTCATAGATCCGCCTAGATTTATAGCAGCTGAGGATCTGATTCTTGCATACTTTTATCCAAAGTTTGTTTGTTTGTTTTTTTGTTTTTTAACTCAGCATATCATTGAATTCAAAATTGTGGTTAACTGATTTTGCCTGGGTGCAGACATCTTCATGCAGGCTGCTTCTACCACTTACAGTGCTTTTGATCTGTCAGCACAGATAATCTTGCTTCTTAAAATCAAGACTCTTTTGTAGCTTTTCCAATTTAACACCCTTTCATTCCATTTCCATGCACTTATGCATTTTTCAAAGGGGAAAAATCCCCATCTGTAATCTCAAGTGTGTCATTATTCTACCTCATTTTCCTCCAAATCTCTACTATTCAAACAAATGAAAAGTAAAATTCCCAGCCATTATTTTAGGTTCCTTACGTGGTTATTTGGATTTTCTAAATATTTATGTTGGCAGGATTTACTCCCTCCTGATTTTACAATGCCAGTTCTTCTTCTCTTTAAAACTTTGTTTAGGACCATTTTAAATAAGGACATGCATTTTCTACTTACAGTTTCATCTATATTACTGTACTTCTGGGTAGTGAAACAGTCCTAAGAAACCAGTTCCTGAGGTACAGGTTTGTCCATGGATTGGGTAAGATGATGTATCACTGTTGTCTGGCTCTGTATAACTTGCTACACCAGTAAACCTGCTGATTTCAAAATCAATGAAGCCATTTTCTGTGAAAGTCAAATGAGGGATGATACAGATTTAACGTATTTGCTTCTGAAAATCTGTATTCTGTTGTTTGGAACAAGACCCTGTTATTTAATGTTATTCAGCTCCTGACATTGCTCAATCTAAAGTAACCTGTCTCCACTTGAGATTAAGTCGTGAAAGAGGGAAAATAAGTTTTTTATATATATATTTCAGTTAACTTTGGCTCTTGAGCCTTTTGTGCCCATTAAAAATTGTCTCTGCAATTTTCTTTGGAAAAACAACATGGCAAGTTTGGATACTTAAGTCCCTGTGCTATGTTGTTTGTTGAAACTGTTTGGAAAACCTTGTCATTGGTAAGTTTATCTTCTTGACATCACATGCATAATAGCTTCAAAGTGGCTTTAATTCAATGTTTTCGGTTGCTAGAAGTTACAGAACAAGGAAATGAAGTGGAAATTTCTTTAGTAAAGTAGTTAGCATTTATTTACAAGTAGTATCTTATTTCTGTTTCAGTGTTTCTTTCCATTCAGGCAAGGTCAATGAGTCATTCAAAGAATTTCTTTGGTTTTCAAAAAGGAAATAGAACAAGTGAATTAACCAGTGTGTAAGTCAGAGTACCTGAATCAGGGATACAATCAATGTCTCCTGAGTCACATATTCGTGCTTGACAACCCAATTCTTCATTCATCATGACTGTGACACTGTAGTGACTCTGAATGTACTGTTCTAATCTGTAGCTGTGTAAATCAAAGAATAATTTATTTCCTATGAAAACAGGAGTAGGCTAAGGTTATTAAAGTTAGGTTAAATTTATTCTCAGAGACAGTCTGATGCCACTTATTTTGACATGGACTTTTTCATGTGTTCTCCCATTGGTAAGAGATCAGGCCTGCACTTCACAGTGAAACCAAAATTCATTCAAATTCAGTATGAATGTGGCTTTGCCAGTATGTCCCCCATTTCTTTCACAAGTGAGGAAATGCTATTGACATTCAGTTTCTAAGTAGTTCTGTTAAGTTGGGGCTAGATCTTGAATGGTGATTCAGGTACAATGAAGTCGAAGGGAATTATTTCTATTATATTGCACATGACAGTTATGAAATACTACAGCCTCACAATATGAAAGGAACATCAAGTAGCCTAAAAATAGGTTTAACAGAATGTAACACTGAGCAAGGAGGCATGAAGGAGGAGGGAGAGAGAAAAAGGCACACAATTTATAGCCATCAAATATAGTTAGGCACCTACTACTGTCTTGTGGGTCCTCAAGTCATGAGCAGCTTCTGGAGTCAGCTGAGAGCCTACAACCCTTCTCCTAGGATGTGGGAGGCCAGTGTTCAAATCCTAACCCTGTCTGATGTAGAGGAGGGATAAGAAGTTTCTACATCCTGGGTGAAGCCTATAATTTTTGGATTTGTAAAGCAATAACTGTCAGTCAGTCTTTAGCGGCTTTTCTGTGAAGTCTGATCTGGGCAGGCATGCTCTGAGGTGAGTTTGGCAGGTGAAGTGAATGAGAGAATAGTTCATCCGAGGAACTATATATTTGTGTAATAACTCAGTGGTATTTAGTGTGTCCCATAGCAGAAATGAGGAGGCTGACAGAGCAGAAACGTATTGGGATTAGGTTTTGAGATTCAGAGCAGGGCAGCATTTGAACAGCAACACAAGCATCTGAAGATTATGCTCCAGTCTCTCAGGTGTAATTCATTGCATGAATATACCCTTTCCAGTATTTCAGTCCTGTCCCTCTTTAAACAATCCACTAATATCAGTAGTGAAACCCATCGTAATCATCTGAACTTTAGCATATACATCATGCTTCTAGTTTCAACCTAAATGCCTGCTGTAGTAGAAGATCAGTGTTAGAACAAATCTTAAATTTATTGGATTTAAACTGAGCCACTCCCAATATCTATTTCTCAAAGCTTCATGGATCACATAATTGAGAGCAGTTGGCAAACATTAGAATAGAACCCAAAGAAACAAAAGGAACCTGCCCAAATATCCTTTACCAACAAATCAAATTTTGGATTGTAGCCCACTGACAGATCCACAGAATCCTCCCTATGAATATACACAGGCAATCAATCCATGGCTGAAATACAGATTGCTAGTGAAATGCATGCATCTATCCTCTTTGTACCATGCCGGTTCCACACTGCTTGAAACTTCCTGCTGCTGAGCAGAATATTATTTTAAAAGCAGGTCTCCCGTGTACCATCTCCCAGTAGCTATTTGGAACCAGAGTTCAGAACTGATTATATACTAAGAAGACAGACTTTTTCTGCACAAAACCAAGGGGGCTGCTTCTCATCGTGCTGCCAGATCAGGAACTCACACCCATACCACATACTGTGCAAAGCTTAATAATCACAACTGAACAGGAGATGAGAGGTGTTAGCCAATGAAGTCAGACTTTTACTGTGAAAGAGTTAGGGAGCTACACAGGGAGCTCCTATTCTCTTTCCTTCAATGAGATGGTCAGATACTACCAAGATTTTCCTTTAAATATATAGCATGTTTATCGGTTTTGTACTTAATTTTATCTCCCTATTAATATGTTATTGTAACTCATTGTGAAAATAGAGTCTATAATAAATGTATTTGGCCTGTTTATTTGTTCTGTTGGTTTCTCTGTTTTTCCCCTTGTAAGTTTTTTAAGGGAGTTACAGTTCATTGTTGAGGGTGTTGCTAGGAGGATAGGCAAAGAAGAAAGGCAGTTTTATTCTGGAAGATGATGCTAGTTCATGTCCCCATGTAAAACTCTGTATCTAGAGGTGATTGACACCATAACATTTGCAGCTGTTGTGAGTTCTTCCTCCAGCCTGATTTTCTCCAATAATCAACTGGTTATACTCACTGACTCCTAAAGAATTCCTTGAAATTTCAAAAATGAACAAACAAAACTCCAAAACCCCAGAGGTGGCATTTCGGTATTTTTGCATTATAACTGAATTGCCAGACAAAACCAGTTAAGCTGAATATAAGACTACCCAGACTCATCCCTCCCCAAAAATACAGCTACATTTGTATATGCATACAATATTTAAATTTACTGTACATTTAATGGTAGCAAAAGTAATTACTAAAGCTAACGACTGAAATATTAGCCAGTATAGTGAAGAGATATTCTAAACTAAGAGTCCTGTGGTTAAAGTAACATAATGACCCTCTCATAAGAAGCACAAATAATCTCTTCTCTGTACTATGCTTCTCTAAAAAATACAATTATTCTGCTTGCTAACCTGGGAAAAATTGTGCCGTTACAGCCACTAATACTGATCTACTGATTCTACTGATTTGCCCACATTTTCTCATATAAGCCAAAGTAATTCGTAATCAAGACTAAATGGGTATGTGAGGATTAAGTCCTGTTCTTATGGATTACCAGCCTGGTCTTTGTCTGTTAGAGAGACCATTAGTGTAAACAAAACACCTTATCTATGAAAATCTTTAGTTCAGCTTAATATTACTGTTATTTGTGAAATTGCCAACAGTTTGCTTGGCACTATATATGAGACAACATAGAAGACACATGCAGTGTGTCTGTGAGAAAACCTCACAGTGTAGACAAGATAAGATTTCTAGCTATTCAGCACGTAATTACTCTTTTCTTTTAGATTTTTTCCTGAGCTTGGTAAAATGGTTATTAATTATATAGAAGTTGCCTTGCTGTTGGTTATGATTGCTTAATTTATTTGCCACTTTTACTCACTAAATGTCAGCTCAAGACAGCTGCCAGGTATTTGTAGGTTGCAGCTGACAGAAAGACCCATTCTGTAGCATTCTTTGGAAGTCCTTACATTGCTTTTAGAGTGACATCTTGGGATTTGCTTATCTATCTTGCTTTTCCATCTCTTCTGATAAAGAAGATTATGATAGGAAAACCATCAGTGGATTTCCTTTTGCACAAAGTACTGCAGGCTGGGTCACTGCCCTCTTTTTTTCAAGTAAAATCAAGAAATGATGTGGTTTTATTCATCCTTTCAATGTTTCTCTTGTTTTCTTAAGCTCTGTATTTTTCTCTTTTCTGATGGTTAAAGCAGGTTAGCATTTCCTTTTCCTTGCTCTAGCACACAGCACTAGCTCTTTGTTGGATAGAGGACACTAAGCCCCTTCTGGGTACAAGACATTACCTATTCCAAAACCTACCAATGTCTGAGTTTGTACACTCACTTTAAAGGCTGCTTTACACCAGCAGTTCCTTCTATTCTCTCCTTTTCAGTTACCCTGCTAATTTTGTATGTTGTGTTATATATTAGTGCACGAAAATATCATCCTTAATGAAGTCCAATTCCAAAAATGGAGGGGGAAAAAGATGGGTGACATACCAAGCCCAAGCTGAAGCTATTACTACCTCAGCATTTGCAGAAACATATGAACTTAATTCAGATAAAGGACTTGTAAATCATATGTCACTTTACTGCATTTAAGAGCAGCAAGTTTTCTTCCAGTTCTAACACTCTACAAGGGAATATGATATCAGGAAGGGAATAAGAATAAAACAAAAAAATTAAGCTGTTTGGCTTGAAACCTCAAGGAGCATTCTCAAGCTTCTTTTTTTTTTTTTCTCCTTCAGTTATTTTGTGTGTGTGCATGCATGTTTTTATTGTTACTATGAAAACTCCAGCACACAAAAAGCAGCCCTTTCAATAACCTCAGAGCAAGCATTTTCTAAAGAGTTTTAAGAAGAAAATAAAATAGAAAAAAATCAAAAGAGAGGATTGAAATCTGTTAGATAGAAAAATTCTAGTTGGCATGATTCCCTTTTTTCATGAACAGACAGGTGTCTGAAAGCAGGCCCACCATTAATAGCTGGTACAAACTGGTATCCCATTATATTGTTTATAGAATACCAATAAACTGTGATTGTTAGTTGTTAAATACAGACAGGATACAAAGTTGCTGGAGACTGGAGTCTCTCTGATAAAAACGGAGTCTTCCAAGCCTTGAGGTTGGAGTCACTTGTTAAGGATGCATTGAACAAGGTGCCTAGGTGTGCATTTTTTTAACAAAAGTATAAGCAAAGATACCAACCACCTGTAAGTTGCACTAGGACTGAATAACTCAGTGGTTCTAAAAGCAAGCAGTATGTTTAGATATCTTAAACTTGTATTTGAAATACCTACTTTTAGGTTGCAAGCTTGAAAATTCTGACTATGAGCAATGTAAGATCTTCAATATGATTAGGTTATACACTGAACTCAATGGATTACAAAAGGAAAGATGCTTACTTATATAAAATTGCTATCTAAACATAGCTATCCCCAGTTTTTTAGGCAGCCAGCACATTATTATTTTAACAAACAGAGGCAAGACTGATTGGAGCCTTCAATATACAAATAAGTAATGAAGGGATTAGCAGACTTAACCTATGATTCAATGAAGTACATGCACTGGATTAGGTGCAGGACAGTTTAGACTCTCTGGTAAACAGTATTTGAAGATGAATGTATCCAGTTTGTTGTATGTTAAATTTTGCTGTGTTTTAGCTGGAAGAAACTCTCCTGACTGTGCATTCCTGGCAGAGCTCATATGTTCCATGATCAGTGTCTTCCCATTTTTGCCAAGCACACAGAACATCACCCCTGGGGAAAGCCACAGAAATGTAGGTCAACTGCTGGGTTATCTTGCCCTGTCACTGAGGGAAAACTCTGAAAGAGTATGGGGGTGGGATGGGAATGATGCAAGGGGAGGACAGAATCCGATGGCCAGCTTTCTCTCCCTGTCTGTGAAGGCAGCATGGAGAATGTCTCCTTAATACCACTGCAGTATGTATTCTGGAAAAGTCCCTGCAGGCAAGAGCTTTACCAAAGAACACTTCAGTAAAAATTAATCTTCACTGAGTTCAGATGCCAATGAAAGATGTCTTTCAGCATGCCCTGTCACAACACTCCCCTGTTTTGAAAAACTAGAAGACAGTGCAATAGGCAGCACAGAAATGAAGAAGCAAATCTTCACATACAAAATTAAATAATATTAAAAAAAATTAAAAAGGAAACATTGAGTATAAGGTGTTTTCTTGCAAATGCATGCTTTTAACAAACTCAGAATATCTTGTTGGACATCGAACATACTGGTCCTCTGGTACAACAGAAGTGAGAGTAGCAATGGTTCAAATGGTTTGCACACTGGAGCTTGGAGCACTGTGGCTGGAAGTGTTAAACACAGATAGAGTGGCTTCTCATCTCATACTACTCTCTCAAGAAAAATCACCTCTACCCTCCTGACCTGTGACTGAATGGTGAAAGCAAATATTGGCATTAAGCTTAATCCTGGAAAAAAAAAAAAAATTGACTTCTTTTTGATTTAAATTCCCTTACTTTGAATACTTCTTCTCATTCTTTTACATCACTTTTCCAATGCATTAAAAAAATTCTCCACTGTTACACGCTCTGTGTCAGGAAGAGCTCCTAAACTACTTCTGGTGCTAGGCACCTGTAGATAAGAAATGCCTCTTCCTTATCTCAGGAAGCTTATATTGAAGAGTTGGATATAATGTTGTTTAGATACGTGGAGGAACGTAAAACTACTTTTATGAGACCTATTAGGTAAGGAGTGATCTAGTCAGGAAAGTAAGAAATTCTGTCAAATCTATCTGGGATTCTGAAGAAGAAAATAAACTTTAGAATAGTAATAAATAAAAATGGAGAAAATTATGGCACATATGTAAAGTATCAACGTCATTCCTTTCAGATCGAGGCAGTAACCTGAAAAGTAATTATTAAGAAAATGAAGAATTGGACAGTGTCCACGCAGCCTCTCGGTTTTTCATTCCTTTCCTGTTCTAGCTCAGTCCTTTCCTTATACTGCATTTAGTTCTATTTTTACGCCATTTTGCATACTTAAGTATGCGTGCCGTGAGCGCAATTCTCTTCTAGCATGCAGGGGTGCTTTTGTGTGCATATTTTGTGGCTGTAACTGGGACGCCAATTTTAGAAAATCCAGCTCTAAATGTCTGACTGATAACATTAAGGAAGATATTGCTGGATGGCCTTTTTGAATTGGTCACCATGAAAATAGAATGACGATTGTTCCTCTCTCAACTTCTGTCTCATCCTGCTTTTATATAAAATGAATAATGAGTCTTCTCATCAGTTTTTATGCCAAAATAAATTACCTATAATTAATGCAGCTAATCAGTTCAGAAGCTAAAATAAATGGGAGAATGTTTACTGACTAGAATCAGCTACCACATGGCGTACACGTTATGCTACATATTACTCTAGTATATGACTTTTATTATTCCATTGTCTTAATAAATCCATGTTGATGAAAATTTGATCAGTGAATATGCTCCATGGATAATCAGAGAGGCTAAAGCCTACCATTCAGCAGCAGCAATACACACAAATCTTAATGACACTCTGAGATAACCATTTTATAGTATTTCTCATATTCAGAAATGTAAGTGCTTGAAAAAGGAGCTTTGCATTTCATAGCTGAGTGAACAGTAGACAAACCCATTGCCGCAGAATGCTCTAAGAAAATCTTTCTTTACATGTAAAAAAAATTGGAAATATTTCTGAAAAGACACCAAGAATGAATCTAGGATCTGGAAAGTATGCCTTGTAGTCATAAACTAAAGAAGCTCAGTCTCCTGGGATTAGGCAAGAAGAAATTCAGAAAGCGAAGAAGTTTCTTGGTTACAGTTTTGAAGTGTCTGCATGCGTAAGGATTTCTGATAGCAAACAACACTTTATTTTACCATAAAAAGACATAACAAGACCAATGTTTGGACATTGCATTCAAACAAGAAATGAGGTGTCCATTTTAGATAGTGTGAGTAATTTATCTATGGGAATAGCATGACTAGAATAATATCTTTCTAAAAAGATACTATTTGCCTCCTATTCAAACAAAGAAACAATGAAGAAAATACTGATCTGCACGTACCATGACACAGGAAGTTATAATTGCCTTTTGGACTAAAAGATTATCAGACTTTTCTTTCTCTATATATAGCATTTCCCTGCAATGCAACTTCCACAAAATGCTTGGACTGTGAAAATCACCTGTAGTGATTTACATTTAGGCTAGAGTGTAAGTGTTCACTATCATCTTTCTAAAATGCCAGAATTAGGGGGTGTGAGTGTTCATTTTCTAATTACAGGGGTAAGCTGTGAGCCTCTACTTGTAGGAGGTTGAAGACCTTTGTTTCCATCAGGTATGAAGTGCTATCTGAAGAAGACTTATCTTTCAGAGTAAGGTTTTTTTCCTTTTTTTTTTCAGCCCTTTAAGCATTAGATGTCTTATCCAAGAGTAGTTACACTTTTCTCTTTACCTTTCCAGTGAAATGGCATTTGACTTCTGTGTCAATATATGTTATGGTTTGAGAAACCCACAATAATTTGTTGTCATTTAGGCAATTATTCTATCACCCAATGACCCCTCCCCATCTGGGAAGGGGAACTGGGGAAAAAAAAACAAGGAAACCCAACGGTTGGAATAGAAACAGATTTAATAGGGTAAAACTAAATAATTAACATTAATAATATCAAAGAACCAGTATTGATCCTGATACCAATATAAAATATACAAGGATTGTACTCAGCCAACTATACCACTAGGAAGCTGTGTGCTCCTAGCAGTGAACAGCAAAGGTCAGACACTGCAAGCACTATGGCTTTGGGAGGAAGGGAAGGCCTTAGGGGTCTGACACAAGGGCAAGAAGTTCTCTGGGCCACCACCATCAAGGGAGAGAGAGCACTTCACAACAAACTTTCTAATTTATATTGAATGTGGTATTCATGGTATGAAATAATCCTGTTGGCCAGCTTGGGTCAAGCGCCCGGGTCTCACTCCTCCTCATCCTTGCACCTGGCAAGCTCAAAAATACTGAGACCTTGAAACCCACACACCATAACTGGCTATAAAGTAAATATTGTCACAAATTCAGACACTAGAGTCTTCTAAAAGTACGGTTTTCCCAAGCATTAGAAAAGAAATTAGTCCTGTGTCGCTCAAACCAGGACAATATACTAAAGCTGTGTCTACGTTGCAAGGTGAAGAACTGGCTCAGGCTTTGTACTCTGTACTTCCTGTGCTTCCAAGCAAGTTGTACTTGAGCTTTAGAAAGTAACTGTGCTGCTGAAAAAGAAAGCAAAAGCAAAAAAAGAAAAAGAAGAAAAAGAAAAAGAAAAAGAAAAAGAAAAAGAAAAAGAAAAAGAAAAAGAAAAAGAAAAAGAAAAAGAAAAAGCATTAGAAATACAATGACTTTCAGCCAGGGGTGACTCCTGATGATTCCTTTTCTAAATTTACTGTGCATAACTAACCAAAAACATCACACAAAGTTCAAACGGACACAGAACTTAATCCTGCTAAATTTTAACATGGAAGGTCAGGCATGTGTACAGAAAATAAAAATATATGATCCACCATAAAATATTTTCAAACTACTATATGTAGACTTGTAACTACGGATAGTATTATTTTATAGGGTTGTTATAAACATCATGAGTAACTCTAAATGTACATTTTTTTTCTACTTGCTGGGCCATCTTAATGGATATAGGCCAGAAGAGCTGATGCATGCTAGTAGGAGAAGAAATATAGATTTTTTTGGCCACAGTTTTGCCGTTTGTAATGGAAACATTACCAACGAACTCAGTGGAATCAGAGCATGACCAGATAAAAAACCTACAACCAGGCTAACTTAATCTGGCAAATATGGGCCACTTGGAACTTCAGCAGCTGTACAGGCAGGAACAAAAGGATAGGAAAGGAAAACACAGAAGGAAAGTGGAAGGACTGAATTCCAGCACATGTGAAAGGGGCTCAAGGAGTCAACAGGTCAAAGTGTAGGAGGGTAGCTGCCCCATATTGTTTGGTTTGGGGTGTTTTCTTGGGGGCGGTGATCCCTTTCACAGATTTGCCCTTTCTATGCACCCTCTTCACCTTGGCGCAAACGGAATAAACTGTATTTTATAGTGCCTTCTGTACAGGCATGGCAAAATGCCGGACAGCCAGCAATTAATTTGACCTCACAATAACCCTGTGAGAAAGAGAAGTATTATTTACAGATGAGGCTCAGAGAGGCTAAGTGTCTTGCTCAAGGTCACAAGGATGTCTGTGGCAAAGCTGGGAATTGTACCCAAGGCTCCTGGCCCTTAACCCTTTGTCTCAGCCACAACACCATCTTCTCTGTCATGCATTATATGTCTTGCATCATGTGCATTGCCACTTCTCCCTGACAGGCACATGAACAGCAGCATGATGTGATGTCTATAGATGCTTCCATGCGACTTTTAATTCAGAATAATCTATGAAAAAACATGTTGGAGTTTGAAGAGTTAAATAGATTAAACTGACCCAAAAAAGAAGTGCACACCCTTTAACCACTCTTTTAATGTATCCAAAGTGCATTGCTGCACATGCCAAAATCACATCAATTCCAGTGTTTTACATTTTTTGAACCACCTCACTTATGCTCCCAAGGAATGTGCTGGCCAAAATATAGGAATGTGAAATTCTTTCTTTCTTTCTTCTTCCCCCCTCCCTTTTTTTTTCCTGTTGGTTATTCATGTGCTAGATAGACATCAAAAGCAAAATAGGAAGGGTGAGGAGGTTAAATTCAGCCTTCCAAAAGTCTGAATGTTTGTTCAGATTTTATTTCCAAGTTAGCCAAACTCCCCATTGCTTAAAAATATCTGTGCTGGAAATCCCATGAGAAAAAAGTTACTTGTAAAAATGCTCATGCAAACTTCTTCCATTCCCACTGGAACTATTATTAATGTTGTCTTAGTCATAGTATTTTTGCACTGTTTCTTTTGGTCCCAGACTAAGGAATTAGTGCAGATACACATGAAACCAAAGAAAAAATTAAATTAACTGTACACAGTCAATTATCATAAAATCTCCATCTGCTTTTTTAGTGAAGGTTTGGGTGGATCCCTATGTTATCTTAACTATTTCATCCATCTCTAATATTTGTCCACGTTGTCAAGATCTGTCTCTCTCATTTGGATGCTGGTAAAACTTGAAACTTTGAATTCTTTGTGGACTAAAGAAAATGAAGAAAACCTCTGTAAAATGGGGTTGACTGATTGACTAGACTTGATTTTGGCTTCTGTATCAAAATAGAATTTCCACATAAAAGGATTTAAATGTCTTTTATACTTTTGTGATTTGGTGTGCTTTTAACACTAACTTCTCCCCACCATTTTTAACATACGTCTCTTAATCTTTTGATGTATATGATACATGTCCTACTGTTCCTCTCTGTAGACATTCTAATATGGCTTAAGCTTGCATAAGAAGTCTTACACAAAAAGGCCAAAATGCAGCAATTCAGAAGGTCTTTCAGTTCACAGTAGATTGTGTCTTAGTCTCAGCAGAATGTAAATTTCCAAGCCCGTGAGATAAGTCCAAAGCAGAACGGTCTGGGAAGAGTCACTAAACGCCATGGCTGTTCTGCTCCACTCCTGGCCACCACCCTTCTAAGAACCTCATGCTGACAGTCAGTGGTGTTGCTCAGTCAGCCTCAGGAGTCCAGGGCATGAGTCTTTCTCATCCAATTACTTATGGACCTGGCATGAATTATGTGAGCAGAAAGCTGCAAGGAGATAATTCAAGACTTCAGACTGGGCTATTTTTGAAATATGCATTTGTGTCCATTTTCTGGATTAACTAAGACAACATCAGCAATAAGATTACTTATGTTGCTGAAGGAAATGTGACTATAGTAATACCTGTAAGACTGAAACCTGGGAGAGAATAAATCAGCAATAGTTGTATATAAACTGTTTCTGAATGTGTCAGCTTTCTATTCGGGCTATATCATTGGGTTCCACTCTTTTCTGACATCCCACTCATTTTTTTCATCTTTATTTTCAAGTCTTTATAAAACCTCCTTGTTACTTGTGTTGACTTCTAGGTTTATTTGGACAGGCTTAGAATGTCCTTAACTCTATCCATTCTGGTCTCGTTTTGTAGACAGTTACCATTCATCATATATCTAATTTCTTAAAATATAGTTTCTTTCTCATATTCTACCAGCTATAAAAGATTAATTTTTGTCTTTTCCTCCATCAATTACCTTTATCAGGAATATTCTGTTATTGAAGTTTAAATGCTCTCTTTTGTACTATCTACACTCTTTCTTCATTTCACACATTTTTAAAGTGCTGCTGCAGTATTTAAATCTGCATATTCTGAAACCCCAAATCAAAGAAACACCCAAGGCTCTTAAGCACATGTGAACAAAGGTGAAGATGAATTTACATTTATCCCAAGATAGTATCAGAACATGGACATTTCTTAACTCTTAATATTTAAAACTTTTAAGATGTTAACCAGATTGTAATTTCTCTAAGGCAGCAACTTTTTTCTTGGTCTGAGTCTGTAAAATGGTATATACATTTATAGTGAGAAGATAACTCAGAACAGCTGAATCTAACCTTCCCAGTATAGTTTTCATGTTTGCGTTACTCTTTATATACATCTGAGGAATAGAATTATTTTTGTCTCTGTTTGAAATCAACCAAATTAGAGAACTGTTACTTGTTCTAGTGACTCATTTATAATCTAACAAGAGAACATGTTGTTAAAAATTACTTAATGTTTCATGAGTTATACAACAGTAACTAAACCTTTATATCCATAAAATTACTTCAGTAAATACATTTTAAGGTAGTTCAGCACATGAGGCAAAAAAAAAGACAAGGAAAACATTTAATAAAGTGACTTATGACTTAGTTTAATTGCAGATAACCACATCCACTGATTATGTTGTTGCTTAAGATTTGACTAAAACTGAGTGCTATGGAGTCTTTGCATCAGCCACAATAGGTTTTGGCTGGGCTGAAACTTTTAATTCTGAATCCATTTGTTAATGACCAAAGTATTGACTCAGGCTAACAAATCATGTAAATTCTTCATTTTAATGGCCTACACAAGTTCATTATATGTTCCATTTCAATATTTTAACTCACATATGGATATATTTTTTCCTTTTGGATCTTCTGTGTGGCAGAATAGGTGCATTGGCTTCAGAGCTTTCACCAAAGTCCAAATTATGCAGCTGTTCACTGGCATCTAGTCAAGCTCTGACTGACACTGTACTTGGCTATGGATTTCAAATGTGGTCTGGTGCCTGGGATATTTTTAACCATGTAAGGGAATGGCATAAACTGTAGCATAGACTTGACACTTTCCACACTAGCCATTCACCAAGAAACGGATGAAACTGGTAGTTCCCTTGCTCTGGTTAAAAACCTGCCTGAAAGCTCTGCCACTCAAGAGCTGCTGCTAAACCTACTGCTTGTGATATCTGCAATGCTGCTTAACGAACCTTCACTTGTAGGCCATGCTTACCTTCCCAGCTTCAGCTTCACAAGCAAAATGGGCGGACTTTGTTCTCAGTTGGCCAAATTAGTTATGGTGCAGACCCTTAAATACTGAAAGCTGTCTTTAGGCACAGGAACTTTAAAGGAAAAAACAGACCCATATTTCAGTTTATGGCAAGTAGACAGAATGGCGTAAGTGTTGTCAAAACTGAAAGCACGAGTTCAGTTTATTCTGTCTGTATTAAATATGATGGTCTTAAAAAAATGGAACAAGAAGATGGGAATAAACAATGATGAAAATCACATACATACTTAAGAGACTGGTAAAATGATTCAAAGATAGCTCATCTTTGGTGAGACATTTGTGTCATCATGTTGACGTAGTCTTTATATCAACAAGGGCAACAGACTGTGACCCTATGCCTAAGAAAACCAGAGCAAGCAGCCTGTTTGTCGAAAAAGTCTCATTCAGGTCAGCAGCTGGCAGAATTGTCTCTCAACATCCTCTGGTGATGCAAAATTGAAGCTACTCAAGTCATCCTTCCTTCTGCTTCTTTGTGAGGGAGAGAGTTTTGGGAGTTGGACATACGTATTTACAGAGTCAGTGGTCAGTTATTTTCCTGCATTGGTTTTCTTGGGATTTTGTTCATGCTGTAATAAAACAAGGGCTGACATATCCCTGCTCCAAGAGGTGCTTGTTCCTTCTTACAATGCAGCATTCATAGAATCACAGAATAGTTTGGGTTGGAAGGGACCTTTAAAAGTCATCTAGTCCAATGCCCCTGCAATAAGCAAGGACATCTTCAACTAGATCAGGTTGCTCAGAGGCCTGTCCAACCTGACCTTGAATGTTACCAGAGATGGGGCAACTACCACCTCTCTGGGTAACCTGTTCCAGTGCCTCACCACTCTCTTTGTAAAAAATTTCTTCCTTATATCTAGACTAAATCTCCCCTCTTTAAGTTTAAAACCATTACCCCTTGTCGTATCACAACAGATCCTGCTAAAAAGTTTGCCTGTATCTTTCATATAAGCCCCCTTTATATATTGAAGGGCCACAATAAGGCCTCCCTAGAACCTTCTTGTTCTCCAGGCTGAACAACCTTAAGTCTCTCAGCCTGTCCTCATAGGAGAGGTGTTCCAGCCCTCTGATCCCGCCCTTTTGTGGCCTTCCTCTGGACCCACTCCAACAGGTCCATGTCTTTCTTGTGCTGAAAGCTCTAGAGCTGGATGCAGTACTAACAGGTGGGGTTTCACCAGAGCAGCAGAATCCCCTCCCTCAATCTCCTGGCCATGCTTCTTTTGATGCAGCCCTGGGTACAGTTGGCTTTCTGGGCTGTGAGCACACACTGTCGGCTCACGTCCAGCTTTTCATCCACCAATATCCCCAAGTTCTTCTCGGCAGGGCTGCTTTCCATCCCTTTATGCCCCAGCTTATACTGATACCAGGGGTGTCCCCAACCCACGTCCATGATCTTCCCAGGCACAGAGGTGAGGCTGGCAGGTTGGTGTTCCCAGGGTCCTCCTTTCTACCCTTTTTAAAAATGGGTGCACTCTTTCCCTTTTTCCAGTCACTGGGGACTTCCCCTGACTGCCATGACTTTTCAAATATCATGGAGACTAGCTTGGCAACTACATCAGCCAATTGCCTCAGGACTCTGGAATGCATCTTGTCAGGTCCCATAGAATTCTGTATGTTCAGGTTCCTCACAGAAATTCCTTTGTGGTCACAAACCTGATCTTCTCTTACAGTGGGAGGGACTTTGCTCCCTCAGTCCCTGCCTTGTGGTCCATCTGCTCAAGAGGTGTGGGGAGATTAGTTGCCAGTGAAGAGTGAGGCAAAAAAAGTTGTTGAGTACCTCAGCCTTCTCCTCGTTCACTGTTACCAGTTTACCAGTTTGCTCATCAGGGGGAGTAAGCTTTCTTTGACCTTCCTTTTCTGGCTGACATACCTGTAGAAGCCCTTATTATTATTCTTTGCATTCCTTGCCAAGTTCAGCTCCAGCTGTGCCTTGGCCTTCCTGACCCAATCCCTATACAACCAGGCAGCGTCCCTATACTCTTCCCAGGATACCTGTCCCTGCTTCCACTGCCTGTGCATTTCTTTCTTGCCCTTTAGTTGGACCAGCAGGTCTCGACTCAGCCATGTCAGTCTCTTGCCGTCCTTTCCTGATTTCTTACACCGAGGGTTCAAGAGCTCTTATGCTCTATGGAAAGCATCCTTAAAGATCTGCCAGCTCTGTTCTGTTCCCTTGTCCCTGAGGGCAGTTTCCCAGGGGGTCCTATTGACTAACTCCTTGAAGAGCTAGAATTTTGCTTTCCTAAAATTCAGGGTCCTGACTTTGCTCTTCACCTGACCCATATCCCTCAGGACTGCAAACTCCACCAGTGTGTGACCACTGCAGCCCAGGTTGCCTCCAATCTTAATGTCACCAATTAGCTCACTTGCGTTGGTGACCATCAGGTCCAGTATCGCATCCCCTCTGGAAAGGCTGTCTATTACCTGACTTAAGAAGTTATCCTCCATGCACTCCAAGAGTCTCCTGGATTGCTTACAGCTCGCTGTGCTACTTTTCCAACAGATGTTGGGGCTGTTGAAGTCCCCCAGCAGGATGAGAGCCTGTGAGCGCAGTGCGTCCTGTAGCTGGAGTAAGAAGGCTCTATCAATAGGCTCCCCTTGATCGGGAGGCCTGTAATAGACACCATGATCTTCTCAGTTTTCACTTGAATTAGGTGTTTGGGTGAATCAATACAGTACAGTGATATTTTCAAAATTAATATTCGACTGATTTAAAACAAGTAAATTCCTGAGTGAAAAAAAAAGTCAAGACCCCAACTAAATGTCATCAATTAATGTGCCTGCATAAAGTGATTTACTCTCAATCTGTTGAAGCAGAGATGTTAAGCAATACATGCTTATCCTTTAAAATAAAAAATTAAATTAAATTAAATTAAATTTAAATTTAAATTTATTATTTAAAAAAAAAAAATAACAAAAAAACACCACCTACGTACTGGTGGCTACTTATCAGACTGAAAGGAAAGTCTGTAATACTTTCAACACCTATGTTCTGATTCAATTTGAATAAGCTTATTGTAAATGTCTAACAGGCCTTTTTTTTAAAGTCTTGTCCATAGTACACAGGGAGGATAGGCATGCAAGGAAATCTAATGGAGAAAAAAGCATAAGCACAATGAAACTTATTGAAACACAGTAGTCTTATTTTTACTGGCTGTTGTAATAGAATGAAAATGGTGGTCCTACTTAAATTTAAACAAATGACACATAACTAAAAGAAAATAGTTTATGTAGAAATACAAAGGAAGGCAGCAGTGAAACAAAGTGGATAGCTAGGAAGCTATGAAGGAGGTTAATACTATATGAAAAGATGGAGTCCTAGATGTAGTCTACCCAAGGTGCCGACCTAAGGAAGTCAGTGGTAGGATCAGGAGATGCACTGGTGGATAAGACAAAAGGAAATCTCTCCTGCTTTAGTTTCTAGCACGCAAAGATCTGCTGCAGAGTTGTAGAACTGATGATGAAACAAGGAGCTGCAGCTGTGCATAAGAAGAAGTAACTTTGTGCTTTTTCCAAGCTGTCTCCAAGATAAAAGTCCAGTTATCTTGTCGTAGCTAAGGAACAGTGATGAAAACTAAATGTTCATGAGATGCCCATAGAAACAGTTACATGGAAGCTGTTTTTTTGGGGGTCTTTTTTTTCCCCTAATCCTTTTTATGAACCTCCTCAGACTGTTAAGATTAGGGGAAAACCAAGAGATTATTTAGAAAGTGAAATATCATTTACACTGCATTTAACCAGTCAAGAATATCTTGACCATATTTCATTATCTGCACATTTATGAGTACTTATGTTTCTTCAGGACTGTCCAGACTCCATAAAATTTCTTCATGAATACCAAATAAGAGGATACAAGGAGGAACAGAAAAAAAGGTTCTGATGTTCATAGAGTTTTACAAAACACAAAGTTTAGATTTTTTGGTACAATGTGACCTATCGATAGCCCTTTACTCCACCTCTTTAGTTAAGTAATAACTATTCAGTTATGAAACACCTTATTACGGCTTTGCAGAAATTACCTAAGATATGAGGCAGCAGCAGTGTTCATTGTGTCCCCAGGAATTAATTGGGCATGAGTATCTCCTAAGTGCTCTCCTACTGTAAACACTATAAGTTACTAGCACAGGATTATCTACTTCTTTCTACCACACACACCTTTGAAAGGATGACTCAGATTATTCACGCTTTGTATTGTTTTGATTAGTATTAATCCTTCCATTTCTTATCTATCAGTTTCTTTATTGTTGTTATCATTTAAGATGCATTATAGCAAAGCTTAGGCAGCCCGATCAAGATTGGAACCTTATTATGACGACCACAAGGTAAATACAGTTTTAGAATGAATTCCTCCCTGAAGAGCTAAGGTGGTAGATTCTCTACAATAGCTGAGAAGAAAATATACATATGATAGACAACTGATGCACAAACAGGCATGTTTCCCTCTTGATTTTCTGTATCACAAATGCTCAAAGGTCACTTTTAACACAATGTCCCTAAAATTGTTGTCATTTTTCAGGACTCTTCCTAGAACACAGAGGAGAAATGGACATGATCTGAACTGTTATTTCTGGAACAAAACTCCAACCCAAAGAGAATGCAATTAATATATCAATAATCTCAAGAGCGTGCTGCAAGTGATGTTTGAAAAGCACAGAACTGCCAGTGGCAGGGAGCCAGATAATGTCCTGCTTTGCTCACTGAAGTAATTGTTGCTAGAGTTTTTTGGTTTCTTTTTGCTGGTGAGATGGTTTTGGTTTTTTTTTTTCCTTCTCACTGCTTATTTGATTTCAGAAAATGCTTTCAATGAATTTTAATTTGTTCTCACATATTTTTGCCTGTTGGTATATATGCCAATATATATCTAACATTTTGGGATTGTTTTCTTGGTGGTTTTTTTTGGGTCACTTCTTGGTTTGTTTCTTCCTTTTATAATAGTGGTTTAACCAGGCTCTTTAGAATTCAAAGGCCAACTGGTGAAGTCCAAGTAAAGAGATGCTCTGACACCCTTTGAGAAACATCACGATCTACTTCTGCAAAACCAATTGGCAGTGTTGGGCAGATGGGCACAAATCATCAGTAGTACTATACTGAGACTCCAAAACTTGTGCTTTCTCAAGGAATATGCTGAATGTAGTAGTTTACTTGGGGCAACAAAGGAGCAATAAAGATCCACTTAGGAAACCAGTCTGAATTGTGTGAAAACCCAGTAAAAGCCCAGCTAGACTGAGAAGTTCTTACAAAGGGCCTTAAATGGAAAAGAGGAATATATGCATATTGAACCAAATATGTCTGAGTAGTGAGTGCAATAGGAGTGGAAAGGAAGGTGATGATTCCTGCTTATATACTTCTCTTTCTTTCTGAATTACTGACTTTAAAAGGTGCAGAGGAGATATAAAAGCCTACGGACCTTTCCTATGACCTGATCTTACAATTTTATATGGTCAAACTGATTTTTTCGCTCTAAATATTACATGACTGTTCTCCTGAAATGATCTGTTAGAAACATACTGTACCTAGTTAACTGTTCTTAACAGCTGCTGTGTATCTGAATCTCAGGACTGCATGGCCAGAATCAGCACATAAGAAATCAATAGGTCATTGAGATATATGTAACCAGACTGGCAGAGCACTTAAACAAAAGAATTTCATTGGAAGGCAATACGGAGAATGTAATATAGGAAAATACTCTGAGCTATTATCAGACTGAAAGGAAAGAAATTGGATTGTTCTTTGCAAGAACAGAACAAACTGATGATTAAAAAAATATGGTGAATTATCTTTTTTCATTCATTTTTTGGCTCTTCAAAGGTAGAAGCCAGAAACTGTAATGGAGTGTTGTTGACAAAATGTGTGTTCATGCAGAATACTGAAATATTGCAGTCAAGTTATACAGAGAATCGTACTCCCTGATTAAGTTGTAGATATATGTGCAGCATTCACTGAAACAATTAACTGGTACAGATGTAAGAAAAGATGCATCAACTCTCAACATGTGTTCAACTGAGAGCCAGAAAAAACATGTTCTTGCCAGTGTGAAGCACAGTTCAAAGCGCTGGAAAATTCAAAAGACTTTGCCTGAAAGTTTTCACTATTGTTTTTGCTAAAAATACATTTGTTTATACTAGGAGTATACCTTATTATAAGGTACACCATTGCTTTTTCTTTCTTTCTTTTGATTTAAGAAAACAGATTTAAATGTCATATTCTTGTGCACAATATTAACATGCAGTAAAATAGCCAGATAGACAAAAGACCATATTTGACGTCAATCTTTTCTCTTGAGTTTACTAGTCTGTCTTTAAACCATTAAATATATATTCACCCTCATTATTTTGAACCGTATCTCAGCTATGGAAGTTAAATAGAAAAGCAACATGATTTCTAAACTAGCAAGAGCTTTTGCTGTTTTCAGAGAGGCTAAAAAAGAGCTAAAAGTGATTTCCCTACCACCATAATCAAATAAATCATGCTGATTTTTTGTGTTAAACTGCATGGCTCTCACTAGAGGCCATTAATATCATAGTGGTAAAAAAAGATTAATTTTTTTTAATGTTTCCTTCAGAGTATTCTCCAGTCATACTACAAGTACAACTGAAAGAGGTGAACTTTCAGCTCTCATTCTTTTTTGCACACAATTCTCTACTCAATTTTTTTGGAAAACATCCACATTTTGTAGAAAATAATCCAGATATGCAATGTACTCTATGCGTTTTCAAATACTGCCTTCCATGAACATGAGAAATTGAACAGTTTGATTAATACAGTTTAACATTCAGTGCACTCCACACGGTATGAATGGATTTAAAGGAGGTCATTCTCAACAAAGGTGAACATACTCACTTTTATGCATCTTTTTTTATGTTACCTTTTTTTTTGCCCCTATTATCCCTTCTTGTCACCCTCATCTTTTTAATGCCAGTTTTGGATTGTTCATCCCACATGAGTAGTCTGAGTTGAGAGAGCTTTAATTCTGGAAAACAAAGTTCCTGTGGATGATAATACATATAAGACAGAGGAGAAAACTCTGTGAAAAGACATTGAAAAGATGACAATTCTCATTTGTTGTGATTTTAGCTGCTTGCAAGGGTACAAACCAAATGTAACTGTAGGGAATTTAGGGAAATCTCAGGAAGCTAGAGAAACTTGGAGGAAAAGTACCTTATTTCTCTGATTCCACATGTCCATTTTTTGCGTGACCGTGTATGTGTGTCCATCGTTGTTTGCACATATATTTCTTTATGTGTGGGTACAAAAGAAGTCTAGCTCTGTATCAAAAGTATGCTTTGGAATGAGTAACTCTTGTGCAACTTTTTAAAATTATATATTTTTAAACAACTTGTTTACCTCACTTATTATGAAATTGTCTGCAAGTCAAACTCATTGTTGGGAAATTAATTTAAATACTGATCCAGGGTAACTGATTCAAACACCTAGAAAATGTGGAAAGGCTATTTTCTTTTAACTTTTCTTTTAGGACAAAGTTAGGAATAAATATTCATCTATGAAAAATAAAAAGTTTAAAATAAAACCAAATGCAATTATTTTCTGTAAACACCATGAAACAGGATCCAAAACTTTAAACTTTAAATCACTAAATAAGAGGGGTTGTGCTGAGCTGGGTAAACACAGAAATATTTGAATTTCATTCTTTCCAAATTTCCTTTCACTCCAAGCTCCAAATGGAACTTGAATCTTAAAGAACAGAAACTATTTTACAGCATTTTATTGTTGGAAGGTGATCAAGAGGATGTAGCCTAGCCTTAATAGGCTATGACTGGCACCTGAGGTTAGACCTTCAAAGAACAAGCTATTGGCAATGACAGCAAGAACACAAACGTGAAATGTCTAGTGTACAGGATTTGGATTATAATTATTTCATAAGTATTCTATGTCCAAAAGGAAACAGAAGAAAAATAAAAAATGTACTTAGTGGACACTTTCACATGTATGGCATTTCCACTCTAAATCTGTATTTGTTTTCTCTCTTTTTTTCTTTTTTTTCTTTTTTAACTTAAAAGATTAGAGATGTTTCCAAACTTGGATGTTTAAGGAGTATATTGTGCTATTGCCATTTGTTTGCTTTCCTTAATTGCTTATGACCTCAGAAAATATTAATTGCGTGTTTCCTTGATTTTGCATGTTTACTCAAGTGTTTATTTGCTTCTTCTCTACATATAAGATTGAAGTTCTATTTCGGACACAAAAAAATTCAAAGAGGCTTTTTTTTTACATAACTAGAATACGTGTTCAGCAATGTACTAAATGTCGTTGGCCAAGATCTACTGAAGACATTAGGAAACTCTCTTCTATTAACTATTCGTGTGTTATTTATGGTTCCCATATGATTTCTGCTGATATTTTAGGGATGTGGTCAAGGTATACTACTGCCATGTGCTGTACCACATTCATTTTTGTCATTTTGCTGCTCTTCATCTTGTCTGTCATTTCTGCAGAGCTTGTACGGCAAGGATAGCGTGGAATTTGGTCTCTGAGGATGCTCCTGAAACAACGGGGATCCTCTTCTGGGTGAAAAGCAGTGACAATCCAGAATATAGAGCCGCTTTAATCCAAAAGGAAGGAGCACTTATTCTTTTCTAGTCCATTGAGATAAAGATGGAGACAGTCTTGCGTCAAAAAGGTGAATTACAGTAGGCTTAAGTGGGTGATTTGGCCCTTGCCTTATCAGTCACTCTTTTTACCAGCATCTCAACTGGGCAGCCTCAAGGGTGGAGTGTGGATGGCTGATGCTCTTTGATTTCAAGGGCTGAGGGTGCAGAAGGGACACCTTTGCTGTTGTTTCCAGAAGAAGGTGTACTGTCAAAGTCAAACTGAAACCAGAGATAGTGGGAAGACACAGTCTTGTGGGACTGGAAATGCATGAATGTGCATGTCTTTCCACACGAACATACCCCACATGGTGACCAAAGTTCTGCTTGGATCCATGGGGTTGCCACCCATTTGAGTAGTAGCTTTGTGTAGATGCTTTAACCAGAGCTGATGCTGGCATATTGTCAAAAGAGTGGAGGGAGGGAAAGGAAAAGGACTGAGTGTTAGAAGAAAGAAGGGAGAATAGTCAGCTGTTGCAGACATGAATATCATGTTTCACACAGGACTTATTTCTGAATTTCATCTAATCTAGAGTCTATTTCACATATACCCACAACTTCCAAATGGCCAGGAGCTTTGCAGGGAGCTTCTGCTTGCTTAAGCCGTAACCCATTAGGCCACTTGTAATACAGAGCAGTGTAACATCCTCTGAGCTAGCTAAGGCACTCAGCTGACTGAGTCTACACTGCAGATAGAGGTTCAGTTTCTCCTCTTCTGCCACTTCATGGCAGCGAATGAAATCTCCAGCCACAGTGCAGTAAGAAATAGCTGAAAGGCAGGAACATCTGAAACCACTCCAGCTGTTTTTAAAATGATTGTGTGCCTACATCCTGAGAAAGCTGGACACGTGATGGCAGTAGGATGCTACAGCTGAGTGTGGGTGGTGGAATTCCAGGACCACAACAACATGTGGATGACTTTCTTGGCTATCTCTGGTAGTTTTACTGACTTGTAAATAGGGGATACTTGTAGAGATCTGCCATCTTCTAGGAATTGCTTCTAGCTCTTAAAGGTCACAACAGTAAAAATTCACATTAAGTTCATCACATCCATGGAGACTTCTTTGTATGCTTGCCATCATCTCCAATTTACGTTTAGGGCAGGGAGGAGAAACTTTCCACTGTAAATAATGTGAGGTATCTGGTCAGAAAGGATATCCCTATGCACTCAAATGCCTGCGCAGCAAGCTAATCTTTGAAAAACTTCAGGACATAATGAATGGAAATTAGACTGGCTATACAAGGTCCTTTTTATTTTAAATCTTATCTGTGATAATTTCAGTGGTGCTTCTCAGCAGGGAAATTTTTTCAAGAAATTATGAAAAATCACCACTTAAATCACCTCCTCCATCATGCATTACACCTTTCTTTGTCAACCCTGAGGAGTTCTAGACAATCTAATCTCACTTGAATACAGCAGCCATTCTTTATACCTCATAATAGTCATCATCTTTCTCTCTATCCTTTATCCTATACTTCTACTATATAGAAAAGTTCACCTCTTTAGGGTAGAGTGAGCAACACTGCAGGGAACTTTTAACAAAAAATCTAAAATTCTATCAAAACTTTAAGTATAAAACGATGGCTCACCATTCCAACTCACCCCAACTGAAAACCAGTCGTATTTGTCTATAGCATTTCTCTGTCTGTAAACCACTTAAGCAAACAGCTGGGAAGACAAGAATCTTGTTGCATGCCTCCAGATTCAACACATTCAACATCAAGATGACTTTCAAAGATCAGTCATGGAGATTCTTTGCAACTAGTCTCCTGTAATTCAGTCTGTGAGCTTCTTAACTGTAGATTCCCTGCCAGGTGCAGGTATGTTGGTATTGCCTGAATACAAAGGCAACGTCACATTTTCTCATGTTGAAAACTTTTTAGACTTTTATGAGTTAAAAATTCAAAAGTTCTACCTAGTTACCTAAAAGTCAGCTGCAGAGTTTTAATTATCCAAATGATTCCATCATATCATTGTTTGTAGAACATACAGAAGAAATATAAATTTTGAGGTAACAAAAAGAAGATATCAAGAAACATCTTAGTCTACAGAAGAATCTGAGGATCCTGAAAGACTGCAGGATTTCTAAATCTGAGCAACAAGTTGCAGGCAAATATTACCAGATAAGGTGGCTGATCTGTGACAGTTCTGTTTGTTGCTGCCTCTAAACTGATGGTATTGCATCTATCATGCCCAAACAAGCTCTAGCCAGCTGGTTTGGTCTGCGACTTGGTATCCCATAAATCAGTCTACTGCAGCAATAAAGCCAAATGAATACTGCAGCATCCATTATAAGGAATTGGTTTATTTCCTTCTAATGAACTCTACAATGATATCAACTCCTCTAAGTATCTGACCAAGAGGCAGTTGGATCATTAAGAATGGAGAAATAGGAGCTCCTCCTTAGATATTTTTTTAAACTCTCATGCAGACATATATATCATCTGTAAGATACACGCATTTCCTGGCCTACAGAACAAGTAGTTCCTTGAGGACTGGCACTAAGGAAACTTGTTTTGCTTTTAAACAAAAGCCTGAGTAATGCTTCCCCCAATTTCAAGGTTTCTTTCAAGTGTGTGACTAGTACTAGTGCCTAGTAAAAGAGATGGACCTAGGTTTGCAGTAGTTATAAGATTCTCCCCCTCATGCCTTATTGCAGTCTTTCCCATAGTTACAGAATACACAGTCTTGTTGCTCTCTGCCAGTTCATTTATGCACCAGTAACTTTAAGAATTTCATTTTCTTCAAGGTTTCCACTGTTACCATTCTAATTTGGTTTAAAAATTGCCTAATATGTTTGAAATTCCTTTTCTAAAAAAGTTTTGGAAGGCATATCAAGTGATCATACATGACTTGTTTCCACAAAACAACAGGATAAAAATAGCTTTCCTTTAAATTTTAATTTGTGTCTTATGAGAACAAGACCTGGCTGATAGTTACACAAAATAATCTTCAAACAAGCACAAGCACTCTGCTTGAGATTTTAGAACAAATCAACAACATATGGAAAGGTGTGATCTGGGTACTTGGATTTCAAAAAGTTTTTGAATAGATCCTTCACTAAAGGCAATTAAGGAACCGAATCACCACAGAATGGTGTGTTCTTAACAACAGCAGAAAACAGGAAATAAAGGGCCAGAAAGACTTGGGTTTACAATGAAAAAACTTACCCATGATATTCCTCAGGAATCACTGCTGAGATCTGGATACTTGAATTATACATACACAGTCTGAAATAGTGAAGTGACAAAGTTTTCAAGTCATGCAAATTATTCAGAGTTGTCAAACAGATCAAGAACTATGTCACAATACTGAATGACCAGGCAAGGGAATGGCAGGTACAACCTGATGGTGATAAATGTAAAATTGGATCATAATCCCAATTATATATTCCCAACAGTGGGCTCTATATTACTTATTGCCACTGAGGAAAGAGACCAACAATGATCTATCCATTTATTAAATATTGCATGCAATGTTGTTCACTTTATCCCAAAGAGAGGAACTTTTCTTAATAGAAGAAAGATAAAGGATGCAGAGAAAAGAGGATGAGTTGACTACTCACACTCAAAAGAAATATGGAGATATTCATGTAATTAATATAACTTTGTTTCTGTCATGGTTTCAGCTGGAATAGAGTTGATTTTCCCACTAGCAGCTGGTGTAGTGTTATGCTTTGAATTTGGGTTGAAAATAGTGTTAGTAAAACACTGATGGTTTGTGTTCTCGCTAAGCAGTCAAGGCCTTTTCTGCTCCTCATATTGCCCCACCAGTGAGTAGGGTGGGAGTGCACAAAAAGTTGGGAGGAGATACAGCCAGGACAGTTGACCCCAACTGACCAAAGAGATACTCCACACCATGTGACACCATGCTCAGTATATAAAGCTGGGGGAAGATGAAGGAAGTGGGGAGACATTTGGAGTTATGGTGTTTGTCTTCCCAAGTAACTGTTACGTATGATGGAGCCCTGCTTTCCTGGAGATGGCTGAACCCCTGCCTGCCAATGGGAAGTAGTGAATTAATTCCTTAATTTGCTTTGCTTGCATGCTCAGCTTTTGCTTTACTTACTAAACTGTATCTCAACCCACAAGGTTTTTCTCACTTTTACTTTTCTGATGCACTCCCTCATCCCAACTGGAGGGACTGAGTGAGCAGCTGCATGGTCCTAGTTGCCGGCTGGGTTTAAAACACGACAGTCCTTTTTGGTGCCCAACATGGGGCTGGGCAGCATTCATGATAATGACAGATTTGACTGGAATGTGCAAGATCGAATTTGTAACTGTTATTGCTGTTTAGCTATTAATTGGCAGGCTCCTGTGCTTACCAGTGGGCTTGCTTGCCTTACTGTAAATTAGAGTCTTGTGCTTGTTAGTGGCTGCTTTTTGCTTTCACTGCTTGCTGTACTGCTTATCATTTACTCTGCTGCGCCTGGGAACATTTTGATTACAGCAATGGCAATGCGCTTGGGCTGCAGTTGGCCAGGGCTGCTGCCTCCTGTGCTGCCAACAGGCTGGAACTCCAGTGTGGACTTCAGCTGAAACAACTCTGCAAACACTAAGGTCAGTGAAGAAGGAGAGCAAGGATGTGCTTTGGGCACTGGAGCAGAAATTCCCTTGCAGTCTGTGGTGAAGAACGTGGTGAAGTAGTGTCCCCCTGCCCCCCATAGAGGGTAACAGTGGATGCCTGAAGGACTGCACCCTGTGGAAGGGACCCATGCTGCAGCAGTTTATGAAGAACTGCAGCCTGCAGGAACGATTCACATTGGAGAAGTTCATGGAGAACTGTCTCCCGTGAGTAGGACCTCATGCTGGAGCTGGAGTAGAGTATGAGTACTCCTCCCCCTGAGGAGGAACGAGCAGCAGAAACAACGTGTGTGAACTAACCACAACCCCCATTCCCCACCCCCTTGCACCACTGGGAGAGGGGAAGCTAGAGAAATCAGGAGTAAAGTTAAAGCCCAGGATTTGACTTGCATGTTATAGGAATTACTATAGCAGAAACCCCTTGTTGCTAGCCAGGCTAGGAGCAACGGGAGGAGTTCATTGCAATGTTAAATCCTATAACCTGGCCCAAAGGGACCAGGGGTGGAGATTGTAATGGATATACCTTTAAATTGTTGTAACCCATGATTTGAGTTGCATCTTATAGGAATTGCTATAGCAGGAACCACCTGAACCAATGGAGAACAAGTCTTACAAGAAGCAGTGCAAGTGCAGCAGTGATCCAACCTGAGCTGGCTTTAGTGCCCAACGACTCCACGCAACACACCATGTGTCCTG
Source organism: Burhinus bistriatus (assembly GCA_013397275.1). Classification (NCBI taxonomy): domain Eukaryota; kingdom Metazoa; phylum Chordata; class Aves; order Charadriiformes; family Burhinidae; genus Burhinus; species Burhinus bistriatus. Next base: position 35,433 of record VYXH01000151.1, on the reverse strand, counting down.
TCCTGGGTGACCACCGTGTCAGATGGAGCCTAGGGTCGTGGACTGGATGAACTCAGTGGACATTTTGTGGACATTTGTGGACATTTATGGACATTTTACAGACATTCCACAGGGGTGGTCTGTGTGCTAAGGGAATGTTATCTGTGTATTACATCAAAGGATGGGAAAGGGATGGTGGTTAATGAGGTTGTATTGGATAGTGTGGGACCTGGGCATGACGTAAATGATATGGAATAGGGGATGGAGAATGTCATGGTTTCAGCTGGGACAGAGTTGACTTTCTTACTAGCAGCTGATATAGTGCTATGCTTTGGATTTGGGATGAAAATAGTGTTTTCACTGGGGGGCGTGAGCAAGTGGTCCTAGTTGCCTGATGGGGTTAAACCACAACAGTTGTTTGTCATGTCACTGGGACTCCTTAGAACATTACTTGCCCAATTTCAAATGCTGATCTTCATCTTTAAAGCCAGATGCATGCCTCTCTTTTCTCAGTAGCTTCTGGACTCCCATCTCATCTTACCACACCAAAAGTCACATTGAGCTGAGAGAATATTCTGTCCCTCAACACAATCTAAGTATTATGCTTGATGTCTCCCAAATATAGAATAGGAAGTTTTTTTAAGGTAAGAAATTTTGCACCTTGCTTTAATAGATTCTACGATAGTTGACTGTGGAATGGATTACAAATGTGACTGACATGTTTGGTATTTAAGGGGATTGTATTTGGAATGACAGATTTAGCTGCACTGGAAAGCTCTAAGTAATGTATTTAGTGCATTTTTTTTTTTCTCATGAAAATAAGACAGGGCATAGTACAAGAGTGACGAATAATCATATCAATAAACTACATAAAACCCAAAATTTCCCTACATCTTTTCCCCTGATAATTGATACAGTTCTTTCAGAAAAGTAAGATAGATTCTGTACTTATAGACCATAGGGTCCAATATGAATTTGAAGTTTCACACCCTACCTTTCCGCACTACAGTTACTGAGAATTTTACGCAAAGCTAAAGAAATAATGCATTCTTTAGGCAACAATCAGATGTTACTGTTTACTTTGGTCTTTAGGGATAGGCTTTTCACATAATTTTACATGTCTGAGCACGGTATATTCAATAGCCGAAAGTTAGATACAAAGTTACCATACCCAGTGCAGCTTTCTAAATTTGGTTAGAGGAATATCATCTTTATTGTCACAATCCCAACCACTGAGTGAGAAAAAGCAATTCCCTTTTCATTTCCTAGTTGTTCCGAACTTTGTTTCTTCTTCCTTCCTTTCTTTCTTCCCCATTTTCCTTCTTTTTTGTCTCATTTCTGACATGTCATGTTGTCAGACAATATTGTAGGAATAATTACAACTGTTTTCAGTCCCCTTTCTCCTCCTCCTAATAATGTATGTGATGATCCAGAGTCAATCCATTTTCTTAATCAAAATAATATTCTTCTCAAAGAAGACACTAAACCGAGTTTCATTTCTGGAATATAGCAGCTCTATGTAAACACAGAGGGTCCAATCTATTATGTCTTTAATTGCTTAAATAGTTAAATAACTATAATTCAGTGGACTTTTTTCTTTACAGACTTCAATGAATCCTTTCCCTTCTGATTCAGTAGCATCCGCTCCTCTCTCCACTCCAAGGGGGAATGACAAGGGCTGGCCTTTCCTTCATAAAGAATTCCCTAATATAGCTGGGCCAAAAATGCTACTTTATCGTAACTATAGTACTTTGGGTAAAATGTGCACAACATGTGATTTAAGCTTTATAAACAATTTAATTATGCTCACTGACTGGTTGGCCAAAAACTGGATTTTGAACAATGGGCTTTGGTAAAGCTAAGTGTGTTTAACCTGACCATCCTTTAATGAGATTTACCAGATATCAAGAGCAAGCAATATTGCTTTGGAATAGAGAATGCAGAAATATTTGATGGGCCTCACTTGGAAACATAGAAATGAAATCACTTTTCTATATTCCTAAATGAAATTATTTGCTCAGTTAAGGCTAACTCACTAGTCACCATTTCATTTGCTATTTATCTATATCCTTCACCTTATAATTTAAAGGGAGCATTACAACATCTAATTTTCAATGTCATTTTTGGAGCAAGACTCTTATTGCTCCACATTTCCTGTCATTAGTACGGAAACTAGCTCTTGGCTCTAAGTATAGTACAAACACAAGAGCCTTCCTGTTTTCTCTCCTGTGCCCATTGACCAGTGACAATATCCTCATTGCCAAGACTTGCGTATAATACTCAGTTTCCTAAGAGGAAGTACCAAACATCTTATTGAAGCATGTACTCATAGTACGTAAGAATATCTATATCCTGACAACTCCATATCCTTAGTAGCAAAGCTTTTCCATTATTCTTACGATTCATTTATATGCATTTGCTGTTGGGATACTAAAGAAGTTTACTGAGGAAGAATATGAGAAGAGTGGATATGGACACATACTATAGTTTCTGAGGTACTGGGACAGCTGTATAGAAAATTAGGAAGGATGCATATACCTCTAAGAATGACTAGGTGGTGAGGTTCAGAGAGAGATAAGTATGTCAAAATTTCTACCCTCGCCTGCAGGGGCTTGCTTTGCAAACCAACATTTAGGATACCATAGGAAGAATATCCCTAACAGACTATCAAGGCTTATTTAACTCACATAATAACAACCATAGTATTATCATGCTTTCAGTCATCAGCTTTCTAAAAAAAATCCATCTCACATCATGATTTGAATTTTGTATGACATTTTGGTTAGAATTTACAAATTTGCTTGGTTGAAGAGGGTATCATAATTCAAAAAGAATTTGGGCAGAATTGAGGTGTAAGGTAACCTAAATCTGGCTTCTTCTAAAACCTGTAGTGTTCACATACAACATCTAAATGCCTTCAATTTTGCAAGCTTTCAGACAAGGCCTGGGACCTTATGTATCAGCAATAGGAAGTGAAGCCTAAGTAATCAGCCATGAAGAACTGCTTAAATTACACAACCAACTATATCATCTAGCAATAGGGGGCTTTTTTTTTTTTTCCCACAGGACCACATAGTGGGTTGGATGGAGTCTGTTTGGATCTTCTCCAGCTTGAAGGAAGTAGGGCGGGGCGGGGGGGATTTTTCCAGAGAAAAGAGTAATTATTTGGATTATATACTGCATTAAAAGAAGAGGTTGTTGGGAAATTTAGGCTCTTCCACCCTCATGAGGAGACAGCCTCCTCTCAGGGCTCCCATTCAGCCTGACTTGTATGACCAGTAGTTAACTTGGCAGACTGCCAAAGGTTTTACTCATTATGCAAATACCAGGAAGGAAATGGGGATTTTCAGAGGGAGATGAGGATTTTTAAAAGAAAATGGGTATTCTTACCTCTCTGAATCCAGGCATCATTCTGTGCAACGAATAGGAGGAACACCTCTGAATATCAGCTTTCTATCTGCCAGATTCTAAAACTTTACACATGGAGTGACAGGGTTTATTAAATAAGGTTTACTGGGATCTTTATACTGGGTTATGTTAGAAAAACTAAATGATTAGCATCTCTTTATATGTATAATATAAGGGGATGTATTCAAGAGGATCGAATCAGCAAGAACTGTGAACAGTTTAGAAGCATTGCCAACTGTTGTGATAAAATTCTTGTGATATATGTTGGTTTTTCTTACACCTCATTGCTTGAAGTCATCCTATTATGTGAGAATGTCAACTTTTGTTTAAACACAAATACATCTTGTCCCTGCAGATAAAGAGATTAAGTAAAAAATATGACATTCAAAAGGTCAACACAAAAAAAAAAGAGAAGGCAAATTAAAGGCAAACATTTTTTATTCACTGAAACACCATGATTATGAGGAAAGAGGCTGACTCACTATTTTTCAGTAATTAGAAGTTGACCATCCTGTTCTGACACAACACATTACACATATTTGAATACAGTGTACAGGGTAGAAAGTTCAGAGCCTTTGCCTTTTGCTGGAAGGCACCAGTATGGATCAGAAAATTGTTCTTTATTTCTTTCCCTTTCACTAAAAAATTGGGAAACTGGTTATATGAACTTGTTATTTTTCTTCTCTTTTACCCATTTTTTTCAATTGGAAACCCAGCTTTGAGACTTTACACTTCAAGAAAGGCTTAAAATTATTTTTTTTAACTTAGGGCTGAAATTCATTCCTATCCAGATGGCAAACAAAAAGTCTTGTGAATCACTTGCACAGGATCTTGTGCAGGTGATAACCCAATGAAAATGTTCCAAAGGAAAGGGATGATAAAAACTTCCTGTGTTTCATACAATTCAAAACACTCAGAAGTGTGTTTCTTAGTCATATTTGAAGAGGCAGTTTTCAAGGAAGCACTGATCCAAAAAATTATGCTACATATTATAAGGTGAAGTAAGCAAGAGATTTGCCATTGATTTTGGAGGGACAGAATTTAGGGTCACTGTGCTTTCTCCACTTATGCCAGTGGAAAAGCTTTCCTTGTTGCAGTTGGGCAATATGAAGCAGGTGGTGGTTTCTTCATCTTTACACAATAGAAACTACATAGAAGTAAACTAGTTCAGAAGTTGGGTCCCCAGTAATCTACCCTCTGTCTTTATTAAGACTACATAAATGTTTCTGATTTTCTTAAGGTTTAGCAGCTTCCGACGAAAAAATTCCTAGTGACAACATTTATCAGAGGTATCAGGAATACTGAAAGGGCTATAGGATTATTCTTTTGCACCAATATTAAAGTTTCAAGCCTAGAAGGAGAGGTTAAGGACAAGCTGGTGTTAATTTTATACTAGCTCTTATAATCCATCAATTATCCAGTTAAGAAACTGCAGTAAAATATGTACTTTATATATTGCCATTGGGCATCTGCCAGTTAACATGGACCATCTGAGTAACAGTTCTAAGAATCACATGAAAGAAATGGGTAGGAGCCAAAATGTTGAAACCTTAATAATACCTTGGGATCAGGACTGCCTTTGGCCTAACACCACATACTGTATATTTGTTTTAAGAATTCATGACGTTTTGAATTTAATGACCAAATTAATATTAATTTTCCTTGGTGTACTGGCAAAATATGGGGAAGTTCTGCTCCCAAGTGCAAGCGGTTCATTCAGTTTCCAGCAGCGTCCTATTAGAGTCACAGGGCTAGATTTTGAGGAGTGATTAGAGGTGGGCACCTCAGCCCCCTTAGTTGGGAGTCCAGCAGCCTGCGTTAAGCCTGTCTGCAATACTGCAGCAGCTGAATTAGGCATCTTAGAATGGAGTCCAAAAATTACTAGGAGCCTGCCAGGAGGAATCAGCACTTTGAGACACTGATGGCTAGCCAGTAAGAAATACTGAAGACAGAGATGGAGAGGCAACTCAGGATCCACAGCCTGGAGTGGGCAAGACCCCAGTTTTGTGGTTTTCAGTACTCACAGGGGAACAGGGAATCTCAAATTGCAGTCCCAGGTCCAAGGACTGCTCAAATATTTTATTCAATGTCTGTTTTATTTAAAGTACACAAAGGGTGGTAGACTCCTCCATCACCAGACACCTCACTGACTTAAGCCACCTTAATTTATTTTTTGCAAAGCAGAAAAGCTTGCAAAGAAAGAATTGAAGAGTATTCCATTTATTTTACCTTCCTTCTCTTTTCCACAGGATCATACCAAGCATATAGATGGTTAGGACACCCCAGAAAGTGGTGCAGCAGCAATGACACAGTCAACCACACTGTGAGCCTCATATCCTGCTTGCTACACTCTTCTTGTTGTATCCTGCTTGAGATATGCAGACAGGCTTACTGCTGCAAAAAGGCAGCAGAAGTCCCTACCCCTGCAACTCTCAGCTACTTTGAGTTGCTGTGCTCTTTTCTGAAGTGATTGTCCCTGTTTCAAGCCTCCTTCCTGATTTTTGGAAAGGAGTGGTAAGGGACCAGCTAGCCAAAAATGTAAGAATGTCAGCTCTGGCCTCACATTTTTCCCCAGTTGCTTCTGGCCACTTAGTGAACATGGCTCTCTTCCACACTGCTTCATTTACCATGTCTTAGCATATGGCTCCCCGTCTTCATTCAGCATGTCTCAATGTATGACTCCTGGTTCCCAATCTCCACGAATTCCTTCTTACCCACTCTCCTATCCCCTTTACAAACTCATGTCACATTGGCAGGGTGATCTGTACTGAAGTCCGTTTTAAATACACTTTCCAGAAGTGTATTCTCACAAGAGAACAGACTTACATGTCAACCATTTGCTGGCCATTCAACTCAGCAATCAGCTATGAGGATAGCAGAGTTAGTGGTGCTTCAGGTCTGCAAGTATTTTCATTTGAAATGTTATGACCAGAGCTTGGTTATAAAGAAAACCCACAAAAGTTTCTTCAAAACTATTCTGCCCTCCCAAAGGAGAACCAAAATGATCCCCAGAAGTTGAACAGAGGTCCAGCTAATACTGAGAAAAAGAAATACAAAGTTCCCTCACTAGCTACCAGTCAATACACATCCTACGGCACTCTAATCTCTGATGTGAAGCAACTAAATTCAAGTCAAGGCAGGCACATACCTGCAGTATCACCTGCCTTTGCCATGTTAACTACCAGTCTAATCTTTTGCACTGAGTTATCTACAAAGCAGCTGCTCTGGCCTCTCCAGCAGCCGCGTAGCTGCCATTTGTGCAAGCTGCTGCGTATTTCAGCTTTGCTAGCAATGATAAATCATACAGCCCTTCTATCACTGCCATAGGAAAAAAAGTTCAATTTTTCAACACTTACATTTTTTGATTCCTATTTTTTGCATTCTACCCAATTTCAATACTAGGCAATAGACTAATCAGGGATTTGATTTTTAGCGGCAGTTGGTGCCAAATCACATAACTTCTACCAATTACAATGAATCACTCACTTTTAACAATCTCAGCTTTTTTGCTTTTAGTAAAGTTCACTTACTGATTCCTGAGTTGAAATGTTTGGAATGCAACAGCTGAAATGGAATGCTTAAATTCAAAGAAAAATTGTTTTTCTTGGATTCATAATAGTTATAGGAAATTAAAGTTTCCTACTGAAGCAGTGACAAGATGTCATTAAGTATAAGGCCTAAGCTACCTGACAACAGCCTTTGAAGTAAAATATTTTCTGTATAAAAAAAGCAACAATGTCATAAAATATAAAAATTCCCTCTCGATTTCCATAATTGTGCATTCCTTTCTATTTTTAATAAATAATCTCCTGTATGTTGTTACAGAAAATTTGAACCTACATTATAGTTGTCAGAAGAAATCTGACTTGGGAGTCTTTGGTGCAATTTTTCCAGTACGCCACGTCTTCAGTGTATCAGTTTTTTGACATATCAGTGATTCAACAAGAACATTTCGCTAAATTTTAGCAGAGACTGAAGCTGCTTAATAACCACAGGTAAAAATTCAACTGCCTTTTCAAATCTGGCAGATAAGCAACAGACCCCTTGCAAAAGAAAAAGCTGCTGGACAATAGATGGTAAAGTGCACCTTCTCCCAGGAACCAGTTTTGCCCAATTCTCCCTGGGAAGAGGAGATAGACACTTTTTAATCTCACTTGCTGAAGTCTTGTAGGTGAACTGCATAGTTTGGCACAACTGGCAGTCGTCACTGAGGATAAGCCAAGACTGGAATAGCAAAGCTGTTGCGTAGGAAGTGCACTGGCAGAGGATGTGTGGAGAAACTAGAATAATGGTAGGCTGTTATAACCAACTTTAACTAATATACCATCTTTTGCTATAAAGTTCAAGAGGTACTTATTTTTTTAAAAAAATCACTTTATTTAAACAGGAGTATAGCACTTCTTATAACAACAAAAAGTTTCTGTACACAACACTGACCAAGATGTATTTTTGATTTAATGCCTCTTAAAAAAATTTAAACGAGGAAATATTTTTACATGTGCTTACCAGGCTTCAAACATTTTTCCTGAAGCAAACAGCATGGATTATTCATTAAAGTATTTTAAACAAATTGCAAAACGTTTTATGCTTGCCTAGTTAAATATTAAGGTTCTCTGGTAATTTTTCCCTGGTCCTTATACAGAGACAATTGCATTTATCCTTGACTAGGCAAATAGGGAAAACTTCTATTTCTTCTACAGTTAACCTGAATAATTAGCAGCTGAACAACACTAGTCTATACTTTTGAACAGAAAAGCAACACTGTGTTTCTAGAGCTCCTGCCTGTGGCAGACACTTGCTGAGGGTCACTTCTGCTACCGGCTGCACAAGCCCTTCTCCTTGGCTCCAGCATAGGGGGAGTATGTGATATTGCCGGAGGTGTACTGACTAATTCCCAACAGCAGGCAATACATAACCACGTGCCAGCACATGCAGCCCTGCTACCAAGCTCTCCGACTTGGATTTCTGGGCCCCAGTCAAAAGAGTTTGTGCTCAACATACCTTCAGTACTTCCTTTGCAGTGACTCACATATATCTATACATACATACATACATGCACACATATATGCATATGTGTCTGTATATATACTCACTTTTTTCTTTCATAGAAACAGAAACTGAAAGGACAATGTATATTAGGATTATGACTGTTGTCACAAGCGTATTGTAAAGGATCTCATGGGTCAGATCTAGTCCTCTGCTACGTTCTGGGTCACACACTTCCTCCATCAGCTTCTGTACTCCCTGGTGCAGCCATGGTCTGTAGGTTTTTGACCAGGTTAAAGGAGTGTAAAAAGACGTAGAACAATTGAGAGAAATCTGGAGCGAGATCTTTATATTTCCATTGAGCTCTAGCAACTTTGAATTTTCACTGTTAGCTTTTTACCCTCCCATTGCTGCTAGCCTGACTTTTTTCTTGGTCTTCACAACTCTAAAGCAGAACTGATTGGGGACTTTTCCGAGGAGCATACCTTTAGAAATAATCAGCTATTGTAGCCAAACGGTTTTAATCATTTGAGTCCTACAGAAAGAGTCAAGATACCTCACTTCTTATTGCAAGATTTAATTCAAGTTTCTCCTCTGCATGTCTGCTCTCCAACATCAGGATACAAGTGTTCCTTGGGAGTTTGAAAAGTTGAAACAAGTCCTGCTATTTTATACCAATTGAAGCTTCATCCATAAAGTTACAAGATTGAATAGACCTACACCATTTCTACAACTTGAACTACTTGAATCTACTACTTCCTTTTCAGAAAACATTATTGAATGATGGAGGGAGGAGAGGAAAGGAAAAGAAAGGCTGTTTTCTTCTTCTTTTAAAAGAAATCTCACTATCAAAAACTGCAATACACAAATCACCAGCTGACTATCCCTCTGAACTCAGTCATGCTCCCAGGAATACAGTGTGGTTCAGAAAAAGCTCAGGATGCCAGAGCCGCAGCTGGAGTGCTGCACCTGCCTTGCACAGGAGCATCAGACCAGGCAGTTTGGACCACTTGCAGCAGTGGTTCAGACTCCAGTGCACAGCACCAGCTCCATGCCCTTCAACAGCAGCTTTCAGGCTTAGTTTTTCATTACAATGCAACAGTAGCTTTTCCACAACCATTTCCATAGAAACATAAAGCAAATTCTTTCCCTGGAATAAAAATTTCTGGTGATTCATTGGTTGCAGTTCTGTTTCCCGAGTCTTCTAAATTTCTTCTGAAAGATTTCCCTCAGTTTGCAGAGGGAAGTCTTCTTGTCCTCAGACATCTGCACTGGCCACAGGGCCATTCAGCAAGATTAAGGGTGCTCACAGCACTAGTGGCCTGGTAGGGTTTACTTGTTTCACCCAAAACCCTCTACTGCATTTCATTTGAGTGTTGCAATCTCCTTGTTTTCCTTGAATAGTTTTTTTCCCCCGCCCTTGCTACTTTCTTTGTGATGTGACCTCAGTAGCAATGGGTGACTGACTCTACCCCACCAATTAGGTTTATTACAACTGTTTCCTGTTTCTAAAGAAGTGATCCCAAATTAATTTTGCACTTTTAAAACACTGTGAAGTATTAGCATGACAAGAACTCTGTGGTCTTGTCAATTGCAAGAAGAGCCATGAGCTCCAAGTGGTAAGTGCAAGAACTACTGGTATTTGAGCATTTCATATCTGATGAACTATGTTAACATTGGACCAAATTTTGTGCCCAGCAGTTACAATGGGCTTTACAAGCCTGCACTAAGCCACTGATGTCAGTGCTGTGACTGCAGTACCACTAAAAATGGGATTCAGTGATGGACGTAAATGTTGTATGGATTGAAGTTGGACACCATGTTTGTCACTGTTTCTTTATGATATGTGATTGGTGTTAGATGTCTCATTTAATAGTGGGGAGAGGGTTCTGCTTTAAGACAACATTTATCACAATTTTTAACCACTGCACAGAGGCAAAATTCAGCCCAAGAAATTACCTGTGCAGATTTAGCATTTCTTTGACTTAAACTTCAACTTAAACTAAGCAAAGACTTGCTTAACAACTCTTTTCCTGTTCAGCAGTTTCTCAGGAGCTGGGAAACAGAAATCTCCTCTCGCTGCTTCTTGTTGTTCCTCAGTAATTGCAAATGCCTTTCCTTCCCTGCTATGCAATCTCACTGAGGGGCCCGCAGAGAAGAGCCAGCCCGAGAGCAGCTGAAAAATAATCCAACGCTTTCCGAGTATTTGGAGAACTTTCTATAGCTCTCGCATGGCCTGCTCATACAGACTGGCTGATTACAAAAGCCTACCCCCCTTGATTAATGCTATCTCTTCACCTTCACCTTGCTTCAATTTATACTTGTCTCCTTAGTTCCTTGTCTTCTGCCTTGTTCTGCCTTTAATGTTGCTTATCTTTTGCTTTTAAATTCTGCTTATGTTTCCACATTATACACTTGGGGTTTATGCTACAAGCTTTTCTCTTACCTTGTACCAGCTATTTAGACCATAAACACTTTAGAACAGCTCCGCTCTGAGACTTTGCCATGTTGTGAGCAGTGCAGGCACATTGAGGGCAGCTGTTTAGGCACTAAAACAAAAACACTTCAATTTTTAAATGATAAGTCTGTCATTTGATATATTGAAACTTATCATGATTTCTTTGTTGGTGTATCCAGAAATAACACCTACAGCAAAAAAAGTTATCTGGAGCTACCTGGAGCATGGATCTTTTTAACTTTCCGCAGAGTTCCTGCTTGAAACTCAAAACACTTTAGCCAATCTGTGGCTTTTGGAGAATGCCTACTCCAGCGATTCTTTTCCTTTGCCTCCTCCAGAGACGTAGGAGAAATTGTAAACCCACGTTGCAGGCCACAGAAAAGCGCCTTTCAGTTTCAGTAAGCTTCCCATTTCACGTTTTTTTCTATGGGTTTCTCAAACAAGTGAGAAATTAAAATAAAAATTAAATTAAATTTAAATTAAATTAAAAATTTAAATTGAAAATTTGAAAATTTAATATATCATAGAATCATAGAACAGTTTGGGTTGGAAAGGACCTTTAAAGGTCATCTAGTCCAACCTCCCCTGCAATGTTGTCACTGACATAAATACTGTTCCAAAAAGAGTTCTCTTCCCACTTCACTTGTACTCAAGCTTTTCCCTCTGTTAAAACAAAGTACCTCTATTAAAAAAAAAA
>VYXH01000151.1:0-23890 GCA_013397275.1 Burhinus bistriatus | reverse complement strand
AACCCTATATAAAAAAAAAAAAAAAAAAAAAAAAGTATGCTTAAAAAACATCCATGCACAAACCCATGAGTTTGACTGCAAGCACACAAATCTATTTCACAGTAAGGAACAAAATCAGTAAAACTGCAGTGTTAGTCACATGAAATTTGTCCTCCCTTTAAAAAGAAACAAGTCTTTCAGTTTTATACTTGGTTTGGAAAGCTGGAATGATAGAAGCTCCTACGTTCAATCAAAACTAGTTCGAAAATTTTCATGAAAATTTTCTGTCAGACAAGAAATTTTGAAAAGACAACTTTTTTAAGGGAATTCACACCTATTTTGATGAAACTTCACATATACATTTGATTCTTTTGCTTTGGAAAAAATGTTAAATCACTTTCCATGACGCTCTATCACAAAATGTATTTTACTTTGAATTTTTGTCCTGTGTTTACATGGTGATAATGTATGGTGATATGATAAGCTATTTGCCTGTTATTTTCCATTTAAATTACAACATATAGAACTGTTTAGGTACAACACAAACAGCAATCTCATTTAGTAAAATAAGCAAAGGTGTTTTAATATTAAGTAGAAGGTGTCCTTAATGCTTTCCAAAGTAAAAATACTGTCAAATAAATAGAATAGATTGACTATTAAAACATACTGCTTGACATCTGTAATATGGCATAGCTGAACATACATTACATATAACCAGAATATTCATTGAAGTGAAAAATGCACTTTCATATTTGAAAGCTCTTTTCTAAACTGAAACATTGCAAATAACACTTTTTTGCCAAAATTCCTTTTTACAAGGAATATTCAAATTGGAACTCAGAAACCAGTTTCTAAACGCTGGTATTTCATTAAACAGAAAGTCCAAGTTTGATCTGTTCTGTAAAGAGGCACATACTAATTCTGTATGGTCCAACCTTTATAGTGAGTGGGAGCGGATATCAATTTTAAGACCCTCCCTATGTAGAGAAGCACTTCCTGAGAGATGATGGCAGGGTTAGCCTTCAAACTGCCTGCTGGACAAATAAATTTTAATTCAAATGTGCCTTCAGAACTAAGCACTGATTAATAAGTAACAATGATAAGCAGGAGTAGTACTTTCAGTGAGGCAGTCGGGAGTAAAAAGGTTCAAAGGCAAACTATAGAAATGGGGGATCCTTCCCCATAGACTTTGTTCTCACTTTTTCTGTTGATTTGCGTACAGTCAGGACTTTATTGAAGCTGTTCATTACAAAAGCAGATATTGTAAGACAATGTAACTAAGTATGTTATATTAAAACTAATGTTATTCAGTTTCCAGCTTTTCTGGGTCATCAGACTCCCAGGACTTGAGTAAGTTTTAATTTTTTTTCCCAGTTCTTTAACTTGCCCTGACTTTAAGACACTATCATTCCATCGATTTCAATGCTGAAGTATCTGCTATGTAATGATTGAAAAAAGCAAAATCAGGCTTCCTGAATAATCACAAATTTAAGTTTTGGTGAAAATTCAGCACTTAGAAGAAACAGAATGTTGGCCAACATGCACAGGCAATCTGACTGCTGTGCATAAAAGCCTAGTACTTTGATTACAATGTTTGTTTCCTGCGTGCTGGTCTGCTTTTAACAGTCCTTGTCTCATTGTATTTCTGAATTTCAGGCAAAATTCAATAATTACGCCCTCTGAGGTCTTGATCCTCAAGATTACATTCCTTCACTGCTCACGTTCAGCTGAAATTCATCTTATATTGTCCAGCAACATCCAACAATTTGGGAACCATGAGACTTTCCTTTTAGCAGAAATCACATTCATTTAGTGTTTATCACAAAGGTAGTTCAGACGTTCTGTGGAACCTCTTTCCTAACCTACCCATATGTTCACAGATTTATGTCTAGAAACAGTAGTCTGTCCCCACACATTACAGTTTACCTGTATTAATTCCATCTTCATTTTTCCATTCGATGTCTTTGAACTGATCTGTTTTCATAGTATTGCATTGGTTTGTGTTCTTATATGGACTACAATTAGGTTGATTTCCCTGAAGGTTTTCAAATATGCTTATCACAACAATCAGAAAAGCCTCGTCCCATCCTTTTGTCTATATCTAGTTTACAGTTCCCATCCCTTGAGTCACCATCAGAATTACTTACCCTTTATTTCTGGGAACTCCCTTCCGCTTCTCAGCTTATACATGTAATTGAGCTGATGACCTACTTTGCGCTTCTTGGGGATTTGGATTATTTAATTGTTTTTCCTTTTGTGTTTTGGTAAAGTAGATTTTAATCGTAGCCGATTGTAATTGGTGTCTGTCTTTTGTTCTTCCTACGCCTCTTCATCATCCTTGGAGCCACATGCCTTCATGTGTTATCATCACGCAACCTGTCTGTGGTTTTATTTGCTGTGTCTTTCCCAAGGCTCATTTCCTTTGGTCTAAGCTTGCTGGTAGAACAACAGAATACGCTCTGCCCATTTAATTTTTCCTTAAATCTTTTAGAAATAACAGCCACTGTCAGCTTCGTATTTTTGATAACCCTGGAGTTTGCAGAGGTACAGTTCTCAATCACTGAGCTTTTAAAGAAAGTTTGAAAATGCTTCATTTTTCTTTATCACTTAATAAATGCCACCTTCCCAGAAATATACAACCCACACATCTTACCCAACTTCTCTAACAAAGAGACTCATAGTTGTACTAGTTCAGGATATCATAGGGGCAAACTATGTTTTTTGCACCTTGAGGACCTTGTTGAATGAATGCCTAATGTAGCCCATAAACAGTAAGAACTAAAGGCTCTAAAAAAAGCAGCTTCCAGAAAGTTCTGCACTGACAGGCTGTGTCCCTCTTAGGTGCAAATATAAATTTGTGGCTGCTTTCAAGGTTTCCCAATGTTTCTATTCTGTGCTGGAACAGAAATGAAATCTTTGAAAACTTTAGCAAAAATTACAATCTCAAGTTGGCTATTTTCAGAATGAAAATCGTAATTTTGTAAATTCTGAAAATTAGTCATTCTGAATTTGTAAGTCAGAAACCTTGAGAGGTGCATAGGAAGACAAAAAGAGGAGACAGAGAGATTCTTCTGTATAACAAATCTTTTTTAATAGAGCTAACATGTTTTACCTATGACTACATAATATAACAAAATTCAATATTGGTATGTGATTTACATACCTGTGTTGATTTCCCTCAAAGATTGCTATCAATTATTATGAAGCCATTTTGCCTTTATTTGGAAGACAAAATGTCAAAGCCTTCATAATCCCTGATGGAAAGTGCTTGGACTGACAGTTTTGAACTTGTGGTCCATCGACCTTGACCATTATGGACTAATTTTCAGGCAGTTCTGAACATTAATTAAGCAAATACAGTTTGCGTGTGACATTTTAAAATTCCTGCCTTTATTTTCTATCTGCTATGAAACTCCTGTACAAATTAAGCCTTTTTGATATCTACCTGAGTTTTAGATAAAAAATTGTTAACTTGTTAAATTCTGAATGCTATGCCTAGAATTGTTGGTAATAAATGGATTACAAATATTGGGAACTGTTTTTTTGTGAATCTTCATGGACTTAGGTATTGCCCCTGGAAAATATATCAGCTTGTCCAGACATGGAAGGAATATGGCTTGCCATAACTCTCTTGTTTGAAAGATTTCTGTTTGTTATATGAAAAAGGTAGTGTTTCAAATGAATTGTTCTTAAATATATCTGACATCCCATGTAAGTGCTTATTTGACCTAAATAGATGTCATCTACCTTTTCTATATTCCTAAAAACACAGTAAGTAGTGTCCTGCAATAGTATGTAAGATCTATAGTTATGTTCTATTACTGATTCTTATTTAGCAGTAATTGAGTTACAAAAGTTTTTGTACTAATCAGCACTACAGACTATGTTTTTTTTCAGTGAAAACCTAAGTTACTAGGAAAAATATCACAGCAATCTCTAGCTGTCTGTTGGAGAAAAAATTTTTATCACATTCTGTTATGCCTTTTGAAGATAGAAATAAATTAACTATCAGTCTGTGTTTCAGTAATACAGCTACAAGTACAGAGCACAGAAAACAGAGATATGTATTTCACTTTAATTATAGTCAGTACTAGTGACATCATGTAGTATTTATGGGCTACTTTCCTTTTAAGGCATTAGGAATACATTTCCCCACAAAAATTGTATATAATCTTGACCGTCGCTTAAGATATAATTATCAAGTTATTCTCAAATGAAGGATTAAATGCAGGGAATTCAGATTTAAATGTACATGAAGTTGCAGTATACGAAGAATTGGAAACTATTTTCTAACTTGAAGCAACATAATAAAACAAATGGATGGTTACAAAGGCTTTTTCGTATTTATGGTTCTAAAAGAAATGTGATTTCTAAAATAATTAATAATTATTGTTGTTATATTTGTCATTGGTTCTACTGAAATAAAATTAAATGCAATTTTTTTCAAAACTGCAGTTGTGCCATTTGACTTATCTGAATGGCTCTGAATAACTTAGACTAAATGATGGCTTTTTAACTGGAGTAGGTACTGTTATTGCCAAAATAGGTGTGTGATCCCAAGCCCCCTGATGAGTTTTGGAAGAGGGTAATTCTTTGTGACATTTTCTGGAGGTTATTTCAGCTTTCCCTGAAAGACAACATTTCAGTTAAAAACATGAGAATGAAAGGAATTACAAGGTTTTTTTAAGCTTTAACTACAGTTACATACACAACACTGAATAATCCTTGCACTGGCTGTTTGAAGAAGCCATCATTAAGATAGCCAAGGACAAAAAAGCAGATTTTATGCAAGACAGTAAATTGCTTAAAGGTAATATTTAACAAGCTTGTGGCTTTGTTGGTATATTTTCCAAAAGCATTCTATTGCCAAGAACTATAGAGAGTCATTTTGGAGAAAAATGCTCCTTTTATCTTATAAAACAATGTAAAAAACTTTGTCTTCCTTCTAGCTGCTGAGTCCACCAATGCTTGCTTAGTTAATAATGACCACAGTTCTGTAATAGGGAATTTGTAAGCAGTCATTTGCATTTATATTTTCTCCATATATATTAATGGGCTTCCCAGAAGCAAAAGGGCACAGTGTCTATCTGGGCAAGACAGTAAGATGGGGCCAGCATGCATAACATGAGCAAGGTATTATTGCACTAAGAACTTGAACTAGTTTTCACTTACCTGGGGCACCAAAGATGAGCTACACGCTTGTTTCAGTTCCAAGGCTTTGCACAACTGTGCCTTTTGTTTACATTTCTTCTTTCATATTCCCCAGGGTGCCAACACCTTTCCTACCTGAGGCAGGAGCCTGTTCTTTATCTGCTCCTTTTTCACCCTTCACACACAGTCCAAAGCTTGCATTTTGTTCTGTGTTGCCCAGTTGGCTTGGGGCAGAGCAAACAACAACCACCAAAAAAAAAAGCCTCCCAAAAAATCTTCTGTCAGCCCCTTCCTCCCACTGACTTTAAAGCTTGCAGGGGCCCACTTGCTCCACACAGCATTCCAGCTTTCAGCATCCACACCCCAGCCGTGTCCTCTCCCCACTCCAGTCCGCACTGCCAGCATTGTGCTGACTTGCAGGCTGTGCTCCTCGTGGTGGGGATATGGTTATCTCTTTGTCAAAGATACCCTGTGCTCACTCTTATGATGTCAAACCACCAAATTACTGATATTAGGAGGATCAGATGGAGAGTAATTTTTTCTGACATTCTCTGATGTTTTCCAGGGGAGAAAAAGAATGTCACATCTTCAGAATGCTCCTTGGCTGAAGTAAAGTATGTAGCAGTTTCAGGGAGTGCCTATTAGAGCCCATGACTACCTTCCCAACTTGCCTTGGCCTGAAAGTGCATAGTGGCAGTTGTATATTTTTTTGCAAGGTGAAGACCTTATTTTGGTGCACAGGCCTGAACTTGAACATGTTATCCTATGGGCTCTTGAGGTACAGGTATTGGGTTGTGATGTGTTTTGTAGGGTAAAGACCCACAGAGGCTTTCTAAAAATTCTTTCAAAGGATTTTTTGGAGCCCTGCACTGCTTTGAATTGCATAGAAAACATCAGTAAGTAGGATGCACAAACTCATTTCTCTGTTTTTCAGCTTCTTATAAAAACTTACCCAAAACAAGCTTTCTACCTGTCCAAATAAAGATTTCCTACAACCTGAGGAACCCTACCATGAAGGCAGACCCGCCCCCAAATAGGTGTTCTCTATTGAACAGAGATTCACTATCTGGCCCACAGAGGTGCTATTTTTACCCACACAAGTTAAAACTACTTAAAAGCATTTAGGAGTGCCTAAACTGTGTTGAGAGGACCCATGGAAAGCTCTGGAGGATTTTGTCAGAAGAATTCTTTCATGATCTGCTTAGGGACCGTACAGAGCCTTCTTTGACCGTGTCTGTGCCACGTCTTGGCAGTTACCTCTTGCTCAAGCTCTTTGCTGCTGTTGCCTCTACTTAAGTAGAGGGAGAGAGACAAGATGGTATAGAAAGGAGTGTGAGAGACTGCTGTGGAAAGAGAACTGCTGGGAAGCAGGAGTGGTACGTTCTGGATATTTTATTGGTCTGGTACCAAAGAGGCCTTGAAGACTCTGTCCATAGTTACTTGAATATCACTGACTGACTTAAGTTTCCAACTTTTAATGCTTCTCTTTCACATAAACTCCTTTTTTATCTATCGGTGAATATCATAATTTTGCCCTCTGAGAAGAGTGAATGTGAAATGCTAGATTAAAATCTACCCATTCAGCTCTTACACAGTTTTGAATAAAGTATTCCTGCAAAACAAATGTATATAATGCTTTCTTATCATGCATCTAATTAACTTACTAAAATACTCAGTCTAGGTATACTGTCCTAGCACATGAACACTTAACAATTTGGTTCATTTAATTACATATCAGGAACACTGAAAAACGGTATTGCCACAAACTTAGAATTTTTATGTACGTATTTGTCAAGAAGAGAGGAAAACCTTTTACGTTGTTTTCTCCAGTATGACAAATTTTGTTTAGTCTTGGAAATTGTATTATTTATACACTAGGTAAGCACCATAGGCACAAGTCCAGCTACCAGATATGCTGTAAATACTGCAGATCCTTCAGGACAGATCTCTCTGCTAGCAACAATGAGCATGTGAAGACATGCTTATGTGTGCTGGTTTGTCTGTATTTCTGCTGTACATGTGAACTCACAGTCATTCTTTTTAAAAATGTCAGACTTTTCAAACTTTTTTTTTGGCTTGCAACATGAAGACATCTGTGTTGTGTTTAGTTTCCACAGATTTCCAGATTTCCAAAGAAGAGTTGACAATGAGACTGTGGCTCCATCATCTTTAATACTGGATCTACGTATTTCTGCCATCTGTGGCACTGCAAGTTTGACCCAGATTTCATGTGTACCTCCAATCATACCCTTTACAAATTAGCATGACAATTCCTTTGCATCCAGCATTTATCAAGGGACTAATGCCATATATCCCACAATGTATTGTGTTCACTTTAGTTCATTTACTTTGTTTGTTACTTCTGTTTATGCATAGGAATGTTAACCGTACTGCCTTGTGGGGGTGATTCCCAAGAAAGATGGTTTTCTGGTTTTAAAAGGTTAGTGGAAGTCACCATTGTGCCTGGGGAATAAGAATTTACAATGCGGAGAAGGCAGGTGACTGGAAATGACAGGTTGTGTAGACACGCTCCTTGGGATGGCAAGTTGGCCAACTGAAGATAACCATTCTTTGCAGACTAATATTCTGCTAATATTTCCAGTCAGCGAAATTTCCTCTTCAAGCCAAGGGACCCCCAAACAAGCGCAGTCCAATGCTTTAATTGCACATATTTGCAGCGGAGTCGTGGACTTGCGCAGTTACAACATAAAGGGGGTGCTATTTCCCTGGTTCATGCTCAGTTCTTTAATCCCTAATGCAACAGCTGAGATTAGAAGCATGATTCATGCTTACCTGTTTTCTGGAAGGTGCCAGGGAGATGGATAAAGGCCATTGCTCTTTTTATTAAAATCTCTTTGGAGTAACAATTGTCTGATTCATTGTCAGTGCCAGTATGTGCATTCTGAAAATTGCGACCATGTGGTTCAAGCATGAGTTTGGAAGATGCATCACGTCCCAGAGCACAGAGGTACCTGGAGACAGGTCTACTGGCCTGATGAGGTTGGCCATGCGTGTCAGCCTTTCAGGGTGAGTTTGGTAAGCACAGATTCACAAATTTGGAGCAGTTTCCAGCAATTCAAGAATTCAGCGTTCCCAGAAAATTACTTGTCCCACACCCAGTTTCTGACTTGGGCCCACTCAGATGCAGTGGTCTGACTATTGTCCTCATGCTTTCCCCTTTCTTAGGAGGAGTGTATTGTAATTACACAAAACACAGTCCCAGACACTTCCCAGGAATCCACCTGGTATCTGAAATCTCCCAGTTCAGGCTGCAGCCAAGCTCCCTGAGAGGCAGAGGGCATCAACTGTGGTTCCTCTAGCCTGATCTCAGATTCTTACTCTTTTCTCTGTGCTCTGTAATGAATCTATGATAGATGGTATTGCTCCTTTTCACTGAGGACTGAAGACCTCTGCATAGATGCTTTCTCCAGAATCTGAGCAGGTGCAATGCCTCTGTGCACACCAGTTGAGATCATGGTAAGAAGAAATGGTAAAAAATCACTTTTGGGCCAGCTCTGACTGATCAGTGATGCTATTCTGTAGTTTAACATAGATGAGACAATTTTTCAAATTTTGTGGAGATCTGCATACAGGGAAAGAAAGATGCAAGGTGAAAGAGTGATCGGATGAAACAGAAAGTATATTATCCTGAGCCTGTACAACAGGGAAGGCAGTGACATCTAAGGACAGTGATATCATGGCAATAAGAGTAAAAAGGCCAGACCGTCTTGAAAATCTTGAGATAAATACTCGTAGAGCAATACAGAGATGCCATGTCCACTCAGAAATAAATTCTGCTGGACTCAGAGTAGCACATTCAGAATTTTTAAATAACTTGAAATAACTTTTAAATAACTTTAAACCATGACTGTGGCTCTGTATTGCATTTTCTATTTGCAATAGAATCCAATACGAGGATCTCTCAAAATTACTTCATCAGTAATTCACTGTAGCCTAAAAGAGTTAAGTTCACACATCTAACAGTATCCAAGTGAGTGAAACTATTGTGAATTGCTAAAATCATTGCATTTTACTTGCAGCCACCATAGGAAATGCTTTGCAGCTAGTACTCCCCCAAAGGACTTCAAGGGAGACATGCTATACCATAGCTCAGAAACCAATGCCTAGAAAAGAGATTTCTCTCAAAGGGACTGGTCCTGCATCACTGAGGTGTAGTGTTCACATCAAGGCTTCAATATTTAAAATGTATGAGTGTGGGGAACTGCAAGATAAACAAGGCCACTTTGTTGTAGCTACACTTGATAATGGCTTGTCATTGTTTGCTTCAAATGTGTGTAGCCTATGCTTGGTGTCTTCCAAATTAAGAAGGTATGAACTGTGCCCTGAGATGACCACAATCCTATGTCTTGTTAAATTAAAATCACTACTATGACTGTTGGTCTCACTCTGTTTTAATTGAGAACTGGTATCAGTGCAGCATGAAGTGAAGAGCAACTGAAGGCTTAGCAAGGAGATATATTAAGACATGTAGAGTACCATTGTATTTACTTGTTAGCCTGGACACAGAAGGTACATCATGACATGAGTCAGAGAATGAATCCCAAGCTGTGTTTAAGGACAGCTTCTCTACGGAACCTATTTTGCCCTCTGCAAAGCTGAAAAGCATCTGGTAAGCAGTGAGAAAGGTGGCTTTAAGCAACTTAAGCCCATTCCTCTGATCCTAGGCCAGCTGGGGACTGTTTAGCCCTCTGTATAATTCAAAGAAGCCTAAGGCTGTGTTTTCTGCCCTGTGCTGACATGTCATCTTCAGAGAAGGTGGGGAGACCAGGTGGTAGGGAGTAGGCATAGCCCTGCTTGAATTCTCCTCTGTCTGGAACAGCAGAGCTGCAGGGCAGCTCTCTGCCTGCTTTTGTGCTGTTGAGGCAGATGTTACATGAAGTGTTGAGTCTGCTCTGCAAGGAGCAATCAGTTAACTTCAGAGATCTATTTATTTATTTTAGCATAAAACACTTCTGAGGTCTTCTGATCTAGATGGGTCATGAGTCAACAAATGCTTTATTTATTCCAGCATCATACCACGCTGCTGCCCTGGGCTTGTTTCTGATCTTAGGCACTTCAAGTGGAGTTTCGATAGCTGGGCAGCTTTCAAAATCATCAACTCAGACAAAAGAAGAAAACTAACGAAGGTGCAGCACATTCATTCAGCGTAATTGTCTGACATCTGCAGCAGTTAATAGCTGGAGATGAGAAGCAAATAAAGCTCTGTTTTATGACTATACAGACATCAGCAGCATTACAAAGTAGGGTCTGTTTCACATAATGGCCAAGGAACAGGCACAAATAGATTTTCATTTTCATTGTAAATAATTTTGTCCTGCTTTCCATAGCTCTTGTAAGACAAGGAGTTGGGCTCAGCCCAAGATGCTTTCAACTTTTCTTTCTCCAACTACGTAGGTTTAAAGTGGAAAGAATGACTAACCCATCAAAAGGACTTTGCTTTAGTCTCTGACCAGAGGCTCAACTCTGACCAACCATAGTAACAAAGTTTATTTATAAAATAAATTTTGTTGGAGAAGTTCATCGACGTCTTAGTAAGTCAAGCAGAAAAGTCTTACAATGTGTTAACAGGCCTTTGCAGGAAGGGGAGAGTTGAGACAGTTGATCTTTTCCCTGCTGCTTTTAAAGCATCAGTTGCACACAGAACAAAACTGTGTGCTTTTTATTTAGGCTGAACTTCACTTCCATTAGTATTGTAAAGCCAGTCATGCCACTGGTGCTGAAATGGAGGAGTCTTAGTCATTGAAATCAATGGGAGTCTGTTCATGTACACGAGTAGACTTGAGGCTGAAGCAGAATCAGGCACCATATGTCTCATCTATTATTCTCCCTCTCTAAATATAGCCCATGCTATTGCTCAGAAGCTATGTGATGGGCTCACGCAAGCTGGGCAACATTCCAATCTGATGTCATCACATGGGACATCCTGCCTGCCACAGTGAGGACCTTGTCCAGCCAGCTGGCCCTGCCATTCCCCTGCATGTGTATCCTCCTGGAAGTGGGGGCCAGCTTTTGCTGCCATACTCAGGATCTCTTCTCATGGTTTTGCTTTCCCTTCCTGAAACAAGAATATGCTGAAGGACTTTGGAAACTTACTGGAAACCACTGGAACTGCTGTGAACAAAGGCGGCCTATTAGCTTCCCCAGCCCAGATGTCAGGGCAAGTTCATTATAAACTCCCTACCTCCCTCATAGAAATTCCTGCCAGGAAGAGAGGTTGGAAAGAGGCCCAAGCAGCTCCTCCAAAGACTTCACAGATTGGCAGCCCCAAATGCTCACTACTTATAAATTAAGACTATGAAACCATGCAGTTACTAAAAATAACCCATCTGGGTGTCTTTCTATTTGTTTTCCATTTTGAGGGGCATGGCAGGTATGTGTCACATTATAATTTTTTGGCTAAGCAGTCTTTTTTTCAAGAGAAAATAAGTCCCTTGCATAACTTGACCCCAGGAGCTGGGACGGTAGAGTACAAAACTACTCCAGTTAGGATTCTCACGCAGCTGTGAAAATCGATTACCATAGTCACGGCTAGTGCTTCAGTACAGTTTCCCCTTGTCAGGTGATCAGCTTGTACTGATTTTGCTAATCAGAAGAATGGTAATAGAAAGTGTTTGGCTGCCCTTTGTTAGCTAAAGGCTTGCATGTATGAGAGGAGGAGACATACAAAAGTAATCACCATTAGATAGCTCAGTTTTTTACAGGAGCTACTCTTCAACCCAATAAGAAGCCTGCAATAAAAGATTCAAAAAGCCATCTGGAGAAGTATCTTCTGGAGATATTGTCTGACATGAGGCACAATCTCATGTATACAGTATGTGTATCTGTCTTACATAAAATTGTTAATTTACATAACATTACTTTTTAAAATTTAGATATACACTTTTTTTCCTGTCAGTATTCTGAAAATATGTATTTTAAAACAAGGCAACCAACAATTCCCAAGTCAGAAACTTTCATGTCTAATGAAGTGTAAATAGATCTTAAAGATTAAGTCCTTGATCCTGCATTTATCCTCAATTTCTTGTGTCCTAGATAACCTGTATTTATCATAGATTCCTTTTACACATTGGAACAGTATCTTTTGTTGTGCATTTTGTTAACCGTCAAGGAGCAAAAGAATTCAGAGAATGAATTGTCTACTGCTAGTTTAGGTATGTTTAGAGTAGGAGGAATTTTCCTACCATGACTTCAATTCAGTAAGAATTGTTGTTTAATGTTGTTTCACGTTGTTTCACTTGAGAAAACTCAATGAATAAACACAGGCTTTAGCAACCTCTAGTGTTTCAAGTGTAGTGCTGTGATCTCCGTTTGCTCCTGAAGGATATTGTGGTTGAGGTGAACTCCTGTAGGCAAGCACATGAGCCACCAAAAAAAAGCAGAAAAGTGAAAATGGAATAGGAAAGTTGCAGGGAAGATGCTTTTGCACTGTAGAGGAAGTTGTGTAATTTATACTGAAATAAAGCAAAAAAATTGAAGGAACTAGAGGTCGCATTATGTTTTCAGATGTGAAGAGTTGCAAAATCAAGCCATTCTTACACACAGATGGTGAAAGACCAGCATATTTTCAGAACAAATGTGTTAAAAATAGGTCTTAAAAGTTCTTCTCATTGCAGCATGGCTAAGCAAAAGGGAGAGAAAACTAGGGTGAGGTGTGGGGTCTTTACTGGGATAAAGTTAGTGGCCGAGGAGGAGAGAAAGAAAAACCAGTAGAAATGAACATATATGCTTGCCACTTTCATCCAGGGGTGTACTCAGGAGAAGAAACTGTCAATATTGCAAATGTCCTTAGCGATGATGGGTTTTGGTCAGCAATCAGGCCTCTGACAGACTGCCACAACCCAAATAATGATTGAGAAAGAACTCTCCAAATGGTAGACTCTACTTTGCTGCATCATCAATACAATATATGCAGCATATTGACTGATTTAAATGCGTATACACCACCAGTAGTGAGAGACCTCAGTATCAAGGAGTTTGAGAATGCTCTAGTCTGACATAAAATTTGATACTCTTATTTGCTCCCTCTAAAACTACCTTCTGTTCCACGAGCACCAACACTTTGCCATGCAGCATTGTTGCCATCCCCTTGCATTTTCATAGGCACAATAAAGGGTAGGAATGTTTTTCACGCGGAGTACAAGTCAGCTTTCAGAGTTTTTCGTTCTCACTTTTGTGCCTGCCAGCACTTTTCTTCTTTTTTTTCCCCACTCCTTTCCTATCATGCCTTTTTACACACAGCCTGTGCATTAATCACTATTCATTGTACACAGGAGGTCTGAGAGAGTACAAGGGGATCACTCAAGGTGAGCACAGCCAGTCTTACCTGAACACTTTGTCTGCAAAGTGTCTTGACATCCTTGTAAATTAAAAGCAGTGTTCACCCTGTTACAGGTTGAAGAGTTACGGCTAACAATAATCATTATGCAGGATGTACACACCAAATCAATCAATCCCTCAGCTTGTTGACAAAAATGCTAGGTATGGTAAATCGCTGTTTAAATATTGTGAAATGAGCTGCTGGTTTCAGCAACTCCTAGTCAGCAGGTCTTGTATCACACACATGAAGAAAATGTCACAATTGCTTCTAATTGGCAACCTTGTTGACAATCTCAGCAAAGGCTGCGGGTAACATGCACAGAGAAGTTTGACTGTTCTCTTATCTCAAGAATGTCATATCATGGTAGAGACATGGGGCAAGTTGTCAGTGCTGTCATCCATGCTAGTCTTCACCTGTGCTTAAAAATCTTCAACCTCCAAAGCGAGTAGTGGGTCTAGAATCAGTGAGAGGAGATGGCAAAGAGAGAGGAGAAAAAGGTTTGAATGAGTTATTCATATACTTAAGCACTGCTTATTTTTACCAGAACACAGTATGCAGTGTGAATGAAATTTTTAAGCTTGAGTGCTAAGCTGGAACAGCTTATATATATGTTGTACAGCTACACAGTCACTAAGTCTTTAGGGGCAATGAGTACTGAACACTTCTAGAAATCAAGCTATTTACTCGACCACATCTGAAAAAATCAGCCAGCAACGACAGCATACCAGTTTTGGCAGCTAACCACATCACTGGATTCAGGTGGGAATCCAAATCTGCTTCAAAGGCCATTAAGCCTTTGAATTTTGAATCAGGCCTCAGTTAGTCCCAGGGAATCTAACTGGCACCTTCTGCTATGCTCAGCATTTAAATTAAACTAGCTTAAACTTGCTTGGGCTTGGTAAGAATCCCTAAGCCTTGCATCCACTCACTGATACGGATCTTGCATCCACTTATATATTGCCTCTCAATTTGGCCATTGAGTCAAAAGTAGATGCTATCTGCTTTAGCCTCTTTCCTTCTGGGACACAGAAAAGACTCTAACAGAAAAGCAACACAAGGGAGCATGTAAGTTAAGGTAGTGAGTAACTCTCAGAGAACCAAAGCAGACAAACTTGTCTTTCTAGAAAGTGCAGCCTTTTTTTTTTTTTTTTAAGCATACCACCTTCTAATGTCTCATCAGATTGAAAGTGGGGAAGACAGGTGATAATTTTTGAATAGCTTAGGAAATGTCTGGTGATGCTATCAATAAGCTTTCATGGCTGGTATCCAGCATGACTGAAATGATCACATCAGTTCTACACATTTTGTATAACATGCTGAAATAGTTTTCATTTCCTGCCAGTGTGAAGAAGCGAGGGAAGATGAGGGGAAAGGAGAGGAGGGAGTGCTGACTCAGGGCTGTTTTCTCCAGCAGTAGAACATGACTCCCTGAAGACTTACTTTAGTACGCTCCTGTGACATAGAAGGTTCTTTGCTTATTGTTCCATTTGCGTGTGGATTACCCTAGAAGCAAAGCATTAATAAATGACAACACAAAATCATAGCTAGGAAACTCTAAAGGATTTATAATTTCTTTTCAAAATGCACAGCAACACATAGAGTTATTTGTTCACACAGATTGTCCATTATTTTATTACATTGTTATGTTCTCTGAAGTGAGGAGATAAATAGTGGCAGAGAGAAAACTAAACTCATCATAATTCTACTTCTGAACAGGCTGTGGATCAAGTGTGATATTTAGACTTGTTTTGACCTTAATAAATTCTCTCTTTGAGAATTGCGTGAAGTCATCTGGCCTCATCCCTCTTTGAAATCTGTATTCCAGAGACTGAAAGATTGGTGAAATTGGTAGCTTTGTGGTATCTTAACCACTTTTAAGCAAAAGTATTACTGGTTTTGTTTATTTCAACATTTAGGCTTATTGCTAAAATTAGAGAACTTTGATTTAAAACAAATGGCTGTCATCTATGATGGATTATACCTTCTTTTCACTATTCCTGTAAGTCAAACATTGCTGGCATGAAGTTCAAAGACAAAGTTGAAGTGGCAAGTTACAGTCACAAGACTGGAGTCCACTTCTTAAAAATCAGAAGCAAAAAACCACTCTCAAAATACAAAATACAAGATGACTTAGAAGATCAAGAGCACTACCCTGAAATTAACTGAGAGTACCTGGCAACTATTTTCTTAATTTTAAGACAAGTGTTTAGGGACAGGATAATAATTTGTCACAGTAATGGAGTCACACAGAATATCTCCTTATTCTCTTATATACAGTACTTTCACATAATGTATTTATGGGAGAGGTCTACCTCAAAATCAATGGCAGAACAGGACCTGCCATCTCTGTGGCAGTAGGCAAGAACATCAGTCTCTTTATATCTAGACTCAGATTCTCGTTCTGACCGGTAGATGAGATGTTGCCAAAGAAAGTAAATAAAATATTACAAGTAAGCAGTGCTACACATTAAAAATGTATAACTCATTGAATCAAATGTTCTTTATTGTTCCACTACTTACACAGCAGGAATGGCTTTGCTAGTTGACATTATCAAATGAATAAAACCTGAATGAATATTATGACTGAAATGAAATTAATATTATCACTGTGAAATGAAATATTATCAGTGTGTGCTTAGAAAAGGAGATCCATAGCTATCATTCAAAATGTGTATGTTTAACTAAATGGTTACTAAATTAGGGCCAAATTGTAATACTCCACCTTATACTGAACAGTAATAAATGCCCAAGTAGTCTTGTTGAAATGGAGTGATTTGGAGTAAGAGAGATGTGATTAAAGACACAAGTGTCATTAAGACTCAGTGCAATTAAAGACAATAGAACACAGAACTCCCTTTATCAGATGTCTTAAGATTGATTTTTTTGTTTGTTTCCCACAAACATATGACAGCATTGTATCATTTGCCTTTGCACCATCTGTATTTCCTGTTTTGAACTCCATGTCTATATAGTAGTATTTTTCCTACAGGAACAGCTAAACAAAACAGTATATGCGTCACTGCTATTTGGGTTCATTGCTGCTGAGGACATTTGAAACCTGACTAAGTCTGTGTGCATGTGTGAGTGCATGTGATGGAGAAAGCATGCCATGAAGATCTGGAAAATTTCCACGTTACTTTCAGTGACTTTACAAATAATGACAGAATTTAATGACTGTGTACACAAAGGCTCCTGATTCATTAATATTAGTATTACAAAGGCATCTCTTTAACTATTAGAGTAAGGGTTCAGACTGAAAAGCTATAGTGCATTTTCTTGGTCCTGCACAATTCAGGAGCATATGCAGGGCCCTGAACAGCAGGGAAACACAGAAATTTACTGATAATTCTGAGCATCCAGATCGACGCAGATAACCTTGGCCTTCAAGATGTGAGTAATGTCCTTAATAAAAGAAGCACAACATAATATATCACAAAGGGAAACAAGATAAAAACTTCTAACATAGATGAAACTTCTATGAATCAGTATACACAATGCTGATTTACAGAAATATAAAGCAGAAGAACAAATGATTTTTTAAATTATGGTGCAAAATGAGTGACATGCCCTGTCCTTCTTAGCTGTGAAGGGTTATGCTTCTTAACGTAGCTGTCACTGGCAATTTTGCCATTATAGATAAATATTCTCCTTATTCTTTTTACTACCAAAATAATAATGACAACTTGGTGTGAGACTTCAATATTCATCTGAGGGAATGGAAGATGGTAAAGATCCTTTCTGCTTCTAGCACAATGTTGCAAGCACATTCTCCATGGCATGTGACAGAGGAAAAGCAGCAGTAACCGTGATCATAGTTATGTCCAACCCTACTATACCTACACTCGTTGAAGAATCAAAGGGAGAAGGTGCTGTCCAACAGAACAGCCCTCTACAGACTGCAGTGTGCTCCAAGAAATTTCCATAAAAGAGAATAAAATGTGAGATGATCTGGGGTCAAATTAACTCCCGTGCAATGTCATATGTCTAGAATTCAAGGACCCAAAACACAATGAGATGGGTTTGAAAACTGACATATTAAAAACTCTCCAGATACTCACTTTTAACATTTGCCTTGGGATTTGGGGTATTTAGGGTTTTACTTGTCTATATTTTAATTTGTCATCCCTAAAGAATATACAACTTCTAAAACCTGAAGCCATGTGTATCACACAACGGACAGATCTGGGATATGGAAATTCTAGAAAATATGAACATGCTAGCATCACAAACATTGAATGTGACAGCTGATTGATTTCTCTGTTAATGAATATAATGGTTCTGGCTGGGATGGAGTTAATTTTCTTCGTAACAGTCCATATGCTCTGTTTTGGCTTTGCGTCTAACCCAATGCTGGTAACACACCAGTGTTTTGGCTGCTGCTGAGCAGTGCTTGCACAGCATAAAGGTTTTGGTTTTTTCCTGCTCTGCAACCCCAAGCAAGTAGGGCAAGAGGCTGGGAGGGGGCATAGCCAGCACAGCTGACCCAAAATTACCAAAGGGATGTTCCATGCTATTTAATGTTAAGTGGGTGGATGCTTAGCTGCTGGCTGGGATCAACCCACCACAATGAGCTAACAGGATTTCATGCTGAACTTAATTTGGAAAGCAACAAGTACCTTATAAAAGACCTGGTGGTAGGAGATAAAGCTGGACTGAAGCAATTGAGTCCAATCGCTTTCGATTACATGATGTACAAAACCAGATTTTCATTTTCATAGGAAGAAATTTTGAGAGACTGGGTACAAATTGCTGAGACTGACTAGGAAGAGCACCTTATGGATTTGAGTACAAGCAGAATTACATGACATCTAAGTGCCACTGCTATCCAGAGCAAGGCTTCCAAGCAAGGAGAAAAAAGTTGCTAGGAATGGGCTACAGACCTACTAAAATGAATAAATACATCAGACAGGATTCTAAAAGGACAAAGAGAACTGGAGAACAAAAAGAGGGTGATAAGCTAAGAGGGCTCTGCCTTGAAGGTTAGGAAAAAAAAGAAATAAATTTAGTTAAAAGGCTAATTAAGCTTTGCCTTGGAAGGAAAACAAAAACAAATGCTAATGATGTCTTCACCAGCTATACGAGAGAGGAACAAGGAAAGAAAGACAGGCTGAGAAGGGAAAGATGAATAAAGATGAATAAGGGAATGTCCTATATAGTAAATTAATACCTTAGTTTTCAGTAGAAAGGAAGATTATGAGGGTAATGACAGGGTACCTAATCAGGAATGAGAGTAGGAATGGTAATTTCATTACCATATTCAATGCAAAAGCAGAGTTTGGGCTGCTGACTGTGGTGAAATGAAGGAATAAAGAGTGGGAGGGAAAAAGGGACCAGCTAAAACACTAAAAGAAGCACATGTGAAATTGCAAGTCCAGTAGCAGACGTTTTAAATGACTCTATCAGTTTGGGAATGTGTGGTGCAAAGATGAGAGAACCTGCCCTCTGACTGGAGATAGCATATCTAATTACAGAAAGTTTTTGGGGAAGGAACAGGCGGAGTGATCTAGTTGGCTGCATTCCCATCAGTTTAGTCACCCCTACAGGAGCCCTTAGCACAGATCTTTAAAGTCAAGAACAATGAGCTGTGGAGGCAAATGGAAAAAGAGCTAAACTATAATGCGGTTTTCTTTATCAGAGGTGCATACTAGGTTAGTCTGACATAATTTACTTTTGACAAGATAACTTTCTTGTAAGATAAGAGTAACTGTCATGTTTCTAAGAGTGTAGATTATGGTAAAACATTCAGTACTTTACCACACAGGAAATTATTGTTTAAGAAGTTCAGGAAGGATGTTAATATAGGAACTGGAAGATCATAAAATAGTTTAGGTTGAAAGGGACCTTAAAGATTATCTAGTTCCAACCCCCTTGCCATGGGCAAGGACATCTCCTACCAGACCGGGTCGCTCAAAGCCTCATCCAACCTGGCCTTGAACACCTCCAGGGATAGGGCCTCCACAGCTTCCCTGGGCAACCTGTTCCAGTGCCTCACCACCCTCATAGTGAAAAATTTCTTCCTGACAGATAAGGCAAAGACTAAGCAGAAGGCTAAAGTGGGCATATATTGAAAAGGAAGTGCTTAAGATGAAATTATCACCAGTGGCACTGCATACCCATCCATCTTAGGACTGATCCTGCAGAGTGTTTTCATCAGAGAACAAGGTGTGTGCTCATGAGATTCTAGCTGACTGCCAAATGAAGATACTGCTGAGGACTAACTTACTACACAGAAAGTATGACCTCTAAGACAGAGCAGCAGCAATGGGTTCGCATAGTACAAAGTACAAAGGCACCCACTTAGTAACTGCTGACAAAAACATTTTCTAAACACTGGATGTTTATCAGCTGGAGGTGAAAAAGAAGCACGTGGAACAGGATAAAATAGTCAACCAAAGGATGACAGGGAGCTTGCCAGGGTGACGTGGCTGTAGAAAGAGAAAAAAACAAGTCCAGCCTGTACCATTTTCACTGAATACAAGAAAGTGCTGCTGCCTTTCACATTATACAAGGTGTTGGTATGAGCTAGGGTAAAATATTTTACACAGTTCTAGTCATTTGCATTGACAGAAATGTATTTTAAACTGAAAGGGAGACAGAACAGGGTTATTGGAATGATACTGATAATGAAGAATCCATCTTATGGGAGGAACAGAAACCTGGCAAATGCCTATTTCAAACAAATAAATAAATGAAAGTTGGAATACTTATCTAAGTTTCTAACCACAAGTGCTGTGAAGTTATTTATCAAACACCAGGGATGAGAAAAGAAGAACCATACTTGATCCAAGACAGACTATGGAAACTGGAAACTTAATGAAGGACTCTGTGTGACAGTAAAGGATGAATTTAGACATAGCAATTGGGTCAGTGAAATTCGTATCTTCCTAGCAAGTTCTTGACAGGCAAAAGCAAAATTGCTTTATTTTTGATGAAGAGACAATAATTTTGTTGCCTCGGTCTTCACTGGTAACGGCTCTAGCCACACTGCCCAACTTGCAGAAGGTAAAGGCAGGGACTGGGAGAATGATGTACCACCCACTGTAGGAGAATACAAAGTACAAGACCATCTGAGGAATCTGAAGGTGCATAAGTCCATGGGACCTGATGACATCCATCTGCAGGTCCTGAGGGAACTGGCAGATGTAGTTGCCAAGCCACTAACCATCTTCTTTGAGAAGCTGTAGCGGTCTGGTGAAGTTCCTGCTGGCTGGAAAAGGGGAAACATAATCCCCATTTTTAAAAAGGGAAAAAAGGAAGACCCAGGGAACTACAGGCCGGTCAGTCTCACCTCTGTGCCCAGCAAGATCATGCAGTAGATCCTCCTAGAAACTCTGCTAAAGCGCATGGAAAATAAGGAGGTGATTGGTGGCAGCCAATGTGGCTTCACTAAGGGCAAATCGTGCCTGATAAATCTGGTGGCCTTCTATGATGGGGTTATAGCATTGGTGGATAAGGGTAGAGCAACAGACATCATCTACCTGGACTTCTGCAAGGCATTTGACACTGTCCCACATGATATCCTGGTCTCTAACTTGGAGAGACATGGATTTGACGGATGGACCACTCGGTGGATAAGGAACTGGCTGGACGTCTGCACTCAAAGAGTTGCAGTCAACGGCTTCATGTCCAAGTGGCAAGCAGTGACAAGTGGTGTTTCTCAGGGGTCGGTACTGGGACCGGTATTATTCAACATCTTTGTGGGAGACATGGATGTTGGGATTGAGTGCACCCTCAGCAAGTTTGCTGATGACACCACGCTGTATGGAGTGGTTGACACGCTGGAGGAAAGGTATACCATCCAGAGGGACCTGGACAGGCTTGAGAGGTGGGCCTGTGCAAACATCATGAATCTCTACAAGGCCAAGTGCAAGGTCCTGCACGTGGGTCGGGGCAATCCCAAGCACAAATACAGGCTGGGCAGAGAATGGATTGAGAGCAGCCTGGAGGATAAGGACTTGGGGATGTTGGTTGATGACAAGGTCAACATAAGCCGGCAATGTGGGCTTGCAGCCCAGAAAGCCAACCGTATCCTGGGCTGCATCAAAAGAAGCATGACCAGCAAGTCAAGGGAGGTGATTCTGCCCCTCTACTCTGTTCTCATGAGACGCCACCTGGAATACTGTGTCCAGCTCTGGAGCCCCCAACATAAGAAGGACATGGACTGTTGCAGTGAGTCCAGAGGAGGGCCATGAAGATGATCAGAGGGTTAGAGCACCTCTCCTGTAAGGATGGGGTGAGAGAGTTGGGCATGTTCAGCCTGGAGAAGAGAAGGCTCCGGGAAGACCTTATAGCAGCTTTCTAGTATCTGAAAGGGGCCTACAAGAAAGTTGGAGAAGGACTTCTTACAAGGACCTGTAGTGATAGGACGAAGGGTAATGGCTTCAAACTAGAAAAGGGTAGATTTAGATTAGATCTCAGGAAGAAATTCTTTACTTTGAGGGTGGTGAGGCACTGGAACAGGTTGCCCAGAGAAGCTGTGGAGGCCCCATCCCTGGAAGTGTTCAAGGCTAAGTTGGATGAGGCTTTGAGCGATCCGGTCTAGTAGGAGATGTCCTTGCCCATGGCAAGGGGGTTGGAACTAGATGGTCTTTAAGGTCCCTTCCAACCTAAACCATTCTATGATTCTATACACCATCTTTTTTCAATGGTACCACTAAGTTATTAATAGCTTTAGTGCTTCAGGGCACTTGGGCACTCTGCCAAGATAATACAGTCAAACTGCATCTGGATCAATACTGGCTCACATTCAGTCAGTGTCAATACTTCTCCAATGTACTTTCCCACTTCCAGATCTGGGTCTAGGACAAGCAGACAGAGGTCGGGTACATCCACGCCACTCCTGAGAGGGACACACCATCTGTGGGACATGCAGGAAAGATAAAAGGCATCAACTTAAGCTGCAATGTCAATTTGTCTTCAACCACTACATAGACACACTAACTCAGATGGAAAATGCCTTAATCCATGGTAATTTAATTCACCATTAGATTTCAAAGCACTTTAAGCATATAAACTTCATACCTTTTGCTATTTATCTTTGCTTTCGTGAGCATCTTTGCATCCTGGATATGACAATCCTTCCTTGGGCCTCCAATTTCTGTGATCATCTAAAAGGTGTGCAGCTTCCCATCCTGTATTAGCTGTGTTCTGTCTGTCCACTTTTTGACAGGGCAGAGCAAGAGGTCTTCCCCAGCTCCATCTTTCAGCAGAGGGAGAAATAGGCATGTTTTTCCTGCTCTTCATCCTGCCTTTGCATTCAAGACATGTTGCAGGGAGTCCTTCTGTGGATGCTGGAGTGGACAGAGTAAGTCACTGAAGACTTTTCTATCACAGCCTTTTGATAAGTATTACAACTTGGTTGTCTTTTGATTTAGCTTTTTTGCTATCCATTCTCCACGTTCAGTGCAAATGCTTATCCAAACTGCTTATTTTAAATGTTTAAAACTCATGAGTCAAGCTCTTCAGATATATTATGGGATTAATGCAAGCTGAAAAGCTAAAGGAGAGCTTGGAGCTGTTTGCCTGTAGTTTCAGAGCCTCCAGAATTCCTTCAGGACACAACACCAAGCCATGAAAGCTAGAGCTGTATTCCTGCCTTTCTCCTCTTTTTATTAAAAAGAGTCTTATTTAATCACTTAGAGGAATGGACACTTTCAAATACGGCATCAAGTACTGCGAGATTTCTGGATTCAACTGCAAAAGCTAGTGCTGCCAATTTAATCATTCTGACATTTTTAGATTGAAGAGCAAATGCAGAAAGCAAAAGCAGCTCAGACACCCTTGTGCCCCTACAGTGTAACAGGCAAAGGAGTAAATGGAACTTGCCTAAGCAGACAGCCTCCAGGGGAGCAGTGCAAAGCCACCTCCATGCGCTTTCCCTACCTTGGCAGCCAGCTGAAGGCTACACAAGAGGAGCAGAGGCTAGGGGGAGCCAGTTTTGAGCTTGCACACTCTAAATTTATTCTGCTCA
The DNA here is from genome assembly GCA_013397275.1 of Burhinus bistriatus. NCBI lineage: Eukaryota > Metazoa > Chordata > Aves > Charadriiformes > Burhinidae > Burhinus > Burhinus bistriatus. Next base: position 452 of record VYXH01000151.1, on the reverse strand, counting down.
TCTGTGATTTCAACTACTGCTTCTATGTGTTGGCATTGATATGCACAAGTTGTGCACATTTCCCTTTAATGGCAACCTCTTGTAAAGGCAAGGTAAAGAGGGGAGATTGACATTTATCCTCCTCTGTGTAGGTAAAGTGTTTTATTTTTTCACTAATGCAAATTCATCCCTCTTTCAACCTATTTATGGTTCTATAAGCATATTGGGAATACTATTCCAACATAAATGAGACTTGTCTCAGGTAAACTTTTAAGCTGGTCTCTGAACTAGGTTCCCCATGAGACAAATGTTGTAATGTTATCCAAACCAAGTTTCTAAAATTCTTGACATTTGCCATCACTTGTACCTTTCCAAAGAGAACTGAAGCAGATTTTCTTTTAAAACTGTAAAATCAATAAATTGGGTATTCCATTTGCTCATGAGCAGCGGAACTGATTGTCGTGGTTTGGCCT
>VYXH01000150.1:77476-97451 GCA_013397275.1 Burhinus bistriatus | reverse complement strand
GATTCTGTGATTCTGTGACTATATGAATGACTTTTTTCCCCAACACTAACATGGGAGTAGTGTTTCTTTACAAAGTAATTTTAAATTGTTCAAACAAAATATGTATATTAAAATATTAAAAATAAAATAGCTAGTGTTGGCCAAGAAAACCTATCTGGGGTGTTTTCTCCTTGGACCCTGGAAAGTTAATTTCTGTTGTCACTTCTGAGCAGAACCAGACCTTTGTATGGTTCACATGCTTCATTTTCCCAACTATATAACTGGTGGGATATACAATCCCTTGGATAGGCACATGAGTCATTCATGACCTTTCACTTTTTCCTGTTCTTTTAAAATCAGAAATTCATTTGCAAAGTACTTCTCATCTTGTTTTGATAGCACATTTAAAATTTATCCTTCAAGCAGAGAGGAGTCTGGACCAAGATTCAGGGAGCCAGCTTAGGTGGCATGTTGTTTTTTAATGGCACTTACATACAGACTCTTACATCAGACCTCCAGAAATTCACCACAGCATTTTCAAACTCTACAGGCTGCCATTCAGTGCCAGAAGGAGGATGCTGTCCGTGGCTGAGACAAGCAGAGCTGCTGTCCTAAGCCACCATCAGCGTGCAGGATGGTGAAACCTTCCAGAGGGGCTGGCGTTGGGAGGGCGAATCCCTCAAGAAATCCCAGATTGTAGATGTATTATTGCCCGTGTCTTCTCAGGGCAATGTTTCTCAGTCTCACAAATGACAGGACACTTACAGCCAAAATATTAATGGAGTTTTTTAATTTAAGCTTCAAATCAATATTTGGAGATAGATGGAACAAATGGACTCATTAACAAATTAAGCTGCTACTCAGTCTGTCTAAGCAAGCTTTTAACAGGAAGAGAATGAGTCCTTTGTAACTATTTAATAACATCTCAAACAGAATTCTGTGTACTAATCACAGGTACTTACCTGTTTCTGTACGATCTATTTTGTATATTTTTAAGAGCCTTCCCTCCCGCTGCAGAAATATTTTACAGCTATGGAGAACTTGGAAAAGACAGTTTGTGATCAAGCGGAAGGTCTCCGATTCACTCTGCATATATGCTAATAAAAGTAATGAAGACCACTGTCATTTATTTAACAGCAAGTCAGAATTTGTGGCCTCTGAGATCCGTGCTGTATTTCTTTCATGTGTGTACCCTCTAGTAGTAAAAATCCAAGAACAAACCAGCACGATGAGAGAGCAACTGTGTCATGACCATGTTATGCATATAAATATTTGTACCATTTCTGTTACATTTGTGGGTTCTTCTGATTAAATGACTGAAGAGGAGTGAGGTCTAATTACAATTTGGAAACAGTTCAGCCTTTTCCAGAGTCTAGTCACAGGCTAGAGGATGCTCCTGGCACTGTAGCTAATGTTGAATAAAGCCACAAAAGAGAAAATTAGATGATGCTGGTGAAAGTACAGGTGTTTTGCATCAAAAATCAGCTGACAGAGGAGGAAAAATCCACAATAAAGATCCATCATATTTTCCCTGTAAAAATACTGTAAATCTGGAAATGTTTTAATGTACAAAGAACTATATCAGATATTTCTCCTAGGATGTTTTTATTTTATACTCAACTTATTTTCAAACTGCCACTTTTTTTTCTCCCAGAACAATCATAAGTCCTTTCTCCTGACATCCGTAAAATGACTTAAGATGGCTGACATCAGGTGGTAACATCAAATCAGAGCTAAAAAATCAAAATAAGAAAACTGACTAAGCATGCTATGTGGAAAGTCCAGACTAGGAAGCCAGATCAAACCTCTGCAGCCATACAGAAAGCAAACTGTCATTACAGGGCATGAGCAAAGAGCTGGGAGGCAAGTGGTGCAGTGTGAGGAGGTACAGGCTGCGCCACAGGGCCTCCCATCCCCGCTGGAGGAGACATGCAGGAGCCACGGAAGGCCTGGGACCATGGCCTCAGACAGGTGCAGGAACAGGGTCCAGCTCAGTGGGGAAAAGACACAAAGATGAGGGGTTAGGGGGATCGCTGGGGACTGCTGCCATAGACAGGAGAAGCACTGCAGGAGCTGGACCAAACGGAGTAATGGGAATACAGGGAATGTGGAGGGGAGAGAGAGATGAGCAGCTAGGAAAGCTCCCCCTTAACGTGCCCAGTAGGCAAGAATACCTGCTTCAGACCTAAAATGAACTAACTCATAGCTTGAGACAAAGGGAAAGCACCGTGGTTAACAGAAGTAAAATTTATTAAACTAAATTAAAGTAAAAAATAATATAAAATAAAATAAAATAAAATAAATAAAATACAGAGGAACCTAGAAGAACATTCTATTTAAAATCCTTATAGCCTAGACAGAATTTTCCAGGTAGTAAAACACAAGGAACACTGTTTCTTAAAGAAATACAAATGAAACTATGTTCTGTCCTATTCAGAGAGCACCTCTGGAGGAAGAGAACTTTCACTCTCCAGGTAAACAAAGCTTGCCCGAAAGAGAACAAACACCTCTTTGCTCTCACATTGAGTCCAATTAGGGCTATGTCCCTGAGAGTTTTTGTTCTCCCTCTACCAAAATTATACACTAGTCTCCACAAGCTTTGCCTCGCTCACATACTTTACTTATACTACCATTTCTGCTATTTACTTTCTTATAGTTGATATCTTCAGGAACCCAAATCTTTTTTGTGCATAAGATGCAGCTGTGATTATCAGTATATTATAGTAAAATTAAAACAAGACAGTGGATGTTAATTGTAAACTAGTGCATGCAGCTTTCCAGATGGTGTTAAATTTCTTTCAAAGAGAAAAATAAGCCAAAACAAATAAAGCAAGTTTATCCATAGAGGAATTGGACTGCTAATGTAACTCTAATTTCATGTTTATACTTCAGCCTTATACCACACACTCAGGGCTTGTGTCCACATAACAGTTAATGATACCTACAAACCTCATTTGATGACTTTCATTCAGTGAAATGTTCTAAAAGTCATGTGCAAGGTAGCCATTCTTGCTATTTAAAAACTGTTAGAAAAAGTCATTTGCAAAATTTTGACTTACACTTCCATCCTTGAATATGTGCCCCTACTGTTTCTGCTGAGGTAAAGTTTTAAGCCTGGTTTAAGATTAGGACAAATGGAGACTGTCATGCACATGCTACACTGCTGTCTTCACAAAAGATCTCTAATTATATTATAAGCTCCTAAAATAGGTATAAGACTGAGCCAGAAGACTATGCTGAGTTTCATAGTTTATGTATTCTGCAATATAAACATGTTCAGTTTATCTAAAACGATAGCTCAATAATTTCAGCACAAAGTGCCAAGTTTTCAAAGGGTTTCCATAGCTGCACCTGCAGTATTTTTACAGCACATATTTGTAGTTGAAGGAAAAAGACCAAAGATTCAGACATATATGTGTGTGTGTCTGTGCCTGCGTGTGTCTGTTCATTTATATAAACCCAGGTTGTTATACTCCAAACAAGAAAAATCAAGAAAAGCCTTCCAAAATTCAAACCAGAATTACTCTTTGTATTACTGAATAGCAAAGAGTTTCACTGGTACAAATAAAAACTCTGCGTATTTTGCATCCTGGGAGATGCCTAAGTGCTATTGACATTAATAGCTCCAGTATAGGCCAAGCACATACTGGGCAGTATTAACAGGAGCACAAGCACCAGGCTGAGGGAAGGGAGCTTGGGGCTCCCCAGCACCAGAGAGATGTCCATAAATAGGCAGTGAAGGTCACAGATGTGGTTACAGTGCAGGAGCACCTGGCGTACAAGGAAGGCCTGAGGGAGGAGCTCTGGTTCAGCCTGGTGAAGAGAAGAGGAACTGGAGGGCTGATATAATTACAAGACAGATGTCGGGAGGCTGGAGGAGGCCCATGAGATCCCTAGTCCAACCTCCTGCTCAGTCAGGGCTGGCTTGAGCAGCTTACTCAGGGCTTGTCACATCCGTAACAGCTTCCAGGGTGGAGACACCATGAACTGTCCACACAACGTGACCCCAAACCACCCTTACAGAAACAAGATTCTTCCTAATATCTAATGGGAATTTCTCCAGCTGGGCCATTAACTGGTTGTAGACAGCACTAAGATGTTTCCTTACCCTTCTCTTCTTAAAGCCAAGACAAGGATTGGACGTCCCTCTTACCCTAAGCTTGTTTTCCTTTCTAACATGTCTACATAACCTTGGGGAGAGCAAAAAAGCCCTAGTCAGGCATGAACTTCTAATGCAAAAACAGTGAAACTTTTGTATCAGTAGGCAAATGTGGCAGCTGCTGCATCACAACTACACGTGCAACTTTTTTCGGTAGGCTCATGTGAGCATGATCTTTATCGATCAAAACATTTCACTTTTGTACAGGTCTTCACCAACTGAAATAAACATGAAAAAACTATATCTCCACCAGTATTTTTGCATTTGACATCAAATGTTTTTCTTACGAGAGTCTGGCATGCACCAGTACAGAACATCTTGAAGTTCATTAGTCTGTGATTTTAAGGCTGGTTTATGAATGTGTGATATGCCAACTCACAGGAAAATGATTATACCAAAACAGGTTTCAGACTGGGGCGAAAGGCTTACAGTGAGCACAGTTTTGTTTCTTGAATGTACTCAGTGAGGAAAAGGAAGAGCAAAATGTGATCAGAGAAAAATATACTGGATTCTTACTGGAAGGTGTAAATCTCTATTTTTCAGTCAGGCCGTTAATGACATGTTGTATAATCTCTTCGCTCCTTTCTCGTTGAAACACTCTAAGAAGTAGACAGGAACACGAAGGAGTGGATAAGCAGCTGTTCCTGTGGTATCTGATAGGACAGAGAGAAAAAGCATTACTACAAGGCTAACTGCCTAAACCTAGCCATTGCTAGCAGCAACCCAGCATGTCATTTAATTAGATAATGAGTTTGAATGTGACAGCTTTTTGACAGATGTGGCTTATTTTGCTTCAAAAACCTTTCTTTCTTTTCCAGGCTTAGGACCACTAAGCATGCTGTACAAATATAGCATATATATAAATTCTTACAAAGCTTAAGTAAGGCCTCAAAAAATTGCTCTTCACAACAATTCACAGCACTGGGAGAGAGTTGCTGTACAAAATGTGTTGAGACAGATTCCCATGCACAAGGACGTATTGGCAGGGTCGGTAGCTGGTGACATTTTTCAACTCTAATGGTTAAAGTTCTTTACAGAGAAAAATCAGGCAAAAAAAGGTGGGGGCCAGGAAGAGAGACAAAGAAGAAAGTGCTGGGAATTCCTTGGAGGAACATCCTCCCAGGTGTAGGAGTCCTCTCTCATGCAGCAGATGATACACCTCAAAACACCTTCCCATATTAACATACAGGTTTCCGTCAGGAGCTGCTTGAAGTCCTTGCTGGCTGTTTGTGCTTGTGCTGCCATTACTGCTGGCAGGAGCATGCTCTGGTGCGGGCAGGAGGTGCACACCTGGCCAGCTGTTGAGCTTTGTGCAGGCACATTACTGGGTCTCCAAGTGAAAGCCAGATCTGCATCTGCAGGATAGGGAGAGGGGGGAAGGAATCTCATACCATCGGTACCACTTCCCATGAGGACCTGCCATAACAACAGCATAGGGGTGGGTATGTGCGAGGCCAGGAGACCAACAGCGTATCAACAGCAGCGTGGGAACAACATGGGAAAAATACTGCACTGGAGGCTCTGGGAAACAGTGTCCCTGCAGCCTGGGTGAAAGGGTACAGAGCTGGGAGCAGAAAGCAGCTGTGGGGTTGCAGGTAAGAGCACTCAAGGTGCTGAGCAGCAAAGCAGCACCAGTGTCAGAAGGAAAACGGGGTGGTTATGGGGTGGTTGCCATTAAAACCCATAGGGCTGTCTGCCTGTGACGTCCATGGAAATCAGTGGGGAGCAAAGGGTACTCAGCCTATAAACTGCTTCTGGCTGGAGCCTCATCAGTTCCCTTTTCACATTCAAATATCAAAGCGATGGCTTCCATCAATTCTGCAGCTGATTAGGTTAGATTAGCTGATTAGCAGAATGCTAGCGCAGGAGGGCTAGTGATACCATTCCTTTGCAATACTTAATCTATTGCAAGTACCTGCACAATCTGCAATCCAACACTTTCATCTGTAGATCAGCTTTTAGGCATAGAACTCACTCTTCTGTAGAAGCCTATTTTGTGTCCAGGTCGCTTTCGCAAAACAAGGAGAAAGGAACAACAACAAAAATCAAAGATAAATACTACAGAGACAAGAATCAAAACAAAGGAGGAAAAAAGGAAAAATTATTTGTTCTGTAAGTTCCCCAGAACTAAATCGTGATAAGAAAAATTCAACTACTTACAAAGTCCAACATAAACAGGGGAAGTTGAATAGTGACATGCATGGTTAACTTGAGTAGCCTGAAGGTATTTGATGAAAAAATAAATCTTTCTTCAAAAGATTTTTTTCCCCCAAATCTCATTTCAAGATTTATTTACTTGATGGAGAGCTATGTGACAGAGAAGTTTATTTTCAGGAAAGGAGGTTTCCTCATCAATATGATATCTGATAAAAGAGGATTAGGCTAAACAGAAAAAAGGTTTCTGCACCAATAAGGGGATGAAAACAAGGTTTGGCTACAAAAGTTTTCATGTAATTATCTCCCATGTAAGGGAGATAATTTCATTAATCTGGTAATACTTCAGCTTGAGCAAATGAGGGCCTGAAAGAGCAGCTATAGTGCATGCTGCATGTGAACACTGAGAGCCAAAGTTACCACCAGGCTCCCACAAGTATTTCTATCTTTAAAGATGTATTTATTTGCATCCATTTTTATTCTGTCTTGGGGACAGTATCTCAATATCTGAACAGTACCTCTTCCCTGCAGAAAATAACCTGTTTGAAAGTATTTGTGTTGCAATGACTACCTGTGTAACAGTTCTCTCCCGGTAAAAGCAACTATCAAAACTCTCACCGTAATATGAAACCAGCAATTACAAAGCAAGAATACCTAACTGAGAAATTGAGTTGTTACATGTGCCAAAATGGATGAATTTCCCACACAAAGGCTTTTTCAAAATGCCATCACTTCATCAGATACTTGTAGTACTAAACAGGGTCACTGGAACAGGCTCTCCAGGGAAGTGGTCGTGGCATCAAACCTGTCAGAGTTCAAGGAGCATCTGGATGACACTCTTGGTCATATGGTTGGACTCCATGATCCTTATGGGTCCCTTCCAACTTGCGATGTTCTGTGATTCTATGTGAATATGCCCGGAGATCTTCATGCCATCAGCATTGCAGGGTAACAAAGCTAGGTCTTGAGGTAAACATAGTTTGCTGCTCTTGGCTCTAAAGTGTGTTTGAGAGCATTTGTAATACAGTGTTGCCTGCTGGGTTAAACATGTGCTTGAATTGTAAACCAGTGGATTTGAAGGACATACTTTTGTATGCAGTCACTTTTGGGCTGACTCAAGATTTTACTTCCTTACCACGCTACTCTTTTCAGGTCAAAGTTTCCAAGCCTCAGCACAGAGAAGACTCTTCTCTTTAACCAGTGTCCATATTCAGCAAACTTCTGTAAAGCCTAGATGGCCTTGTCCCCTGCTTAGACTAAGAGAACCAAACCTCTACTTGGAGAATTAAGTCACATTAAATCACAATATCCAGGGTCTGCAAACATTTGCTAGCCTCTCAGCATTCAGAAAACAGGTATGCAATTTTCGGCTAGCTCCCTTTATATTACATAATGAAATGTATGTGTTGTCATCCAGAGAGTTTCTAATAGCTAGACTCGGTGTGTGTACACAGCAACAGATGTTACAAAAATCTGGTATGAAAAATACTGCTGGGTGGGCTAACCAAAAATCCGCAGAACTGTATTGAAGGCTGGGAGAAGGAGAAGGGGACACCAGAAAGAAATCAGCAAGAATTGGTGGATTTCCACACAAATTTTAATGAGAAACCATAGCCAATGTTGAGTATGAGGGGGAATCGCTTTCAGAGCTATCAGATCTAAATTAGGCAAAAGTGATTACAAAATAAATAATCGCAATTTAATAACACCCTTACACCACTTTTAAATTAAAACCTACCCATGATCACAGAGTCTGCAATATTTGTAAAAGGAAGAACATTAAGCCCTGAAGGAGCTGTTTAAACCATTTGCAAGGAAAGAACCAAACAGGATTGATGGTTTAAATGAATTAGTATATTCAGAGTCATCAGTATAATTAATGTAATTGATATGGACACTGGGAGAGAAGCTACCTCTGCAGGAGGAGTATGTAAGGAAATGAAGAGAAGGGGCAAAGGAAAGGAGCTGATGGGGAACAAATAGTGAACTGGATCACCTTTCTCTTTCCTGACATCCCCACCATAGTCTTCTTGCCCTTTCTTCTGCCCCATGGAAGCTTGCCACTCCTTCATTTGCCAACAGCCACAGCAGAAGTGTGCCGCAAGCGTGCGGCTGAGGGGAGGTCTCACGGGTATCTGCTTGGACACGGGGATCTCCTGTCCCAGAGACACCTGGACAGCCTGCTCCGGCCCTGGGAGACCCAGCTTCACCACCAGCCCTGGTTGCCTATGGCCACTGTGAGCAATGCTGTGTTTCCCCCACCTCCTGCTTGCAGAACCCTGACTACTACTGCAGCCAATGGGACAACCCAACCTCATGCATGTGTTTCCCGTGTCACCAGCATCTGCTTTGCACCACAGCTACTCATCTTCACTGTTGTGCCCCTCTCAGACCACCTCTTCCTCTCAGGCACACCTCTGTGAAATGCAGTTACAGCACACTCAAGTTTTTTCTGCAGTCTGCTGAAACCTGACAGGGCACAGCTGTGGTTTCATGGGGGCAATTTGCAATTTAATCCACAAGAAATGCAATCTTATGTGACTGAAATGCTATTTACACAGGCAGACTAGCGTTCTAACTCATTTCTGTTGCAATAGATTTGCTACAAATTATTAGATCTCAACTAAAAAATATATTTTTTTTGAGAAATCCATAGATATAAATGACAACTTGGCTACACAAAGTCCATCTTCAGATAAAGGGAAGGGTTTATACCAGTCATGCCACGGTTATCATCACTGTGGTCATCACCTGTTCCTTTTCAAGCCAGTATAGGTGCACAGTGTGTTTCCTTTCCTCCTTCTCCTTACCACAATGTTAAATCATTCAAATCTTTTGTAAAAAGTTAAACATCTAACCTTATTTTCCATACCTCCCATTTTATACAGGCCTGGGGGTGGCAAGTAAAAGGCAGTGTAGTAGGCAGGATTTCTTTGTATATTTCACAAGACAAAAAAACAATTAAAAGAGTAAGTGTTCAGTGTACAGAGGTGAGACTGCTTTCTTAGGAACCAACACTACCTACAGACTCCCAAAAAACCACAACAGAGAGGCTTTTGAACATGATGGGAATTGAATCATGTAGAACCAGGAGCCAATGCTGGGGTCAGTATGATTTTGAAGTTGCTTGCTTTTGCCATCCTGGCCAGAGTGGCCACAGAGGTTATTGCTGGGGGGCAGTGTGGGAGTGTACTAGGTAAATGGAGCCACACAGTGAAACCCATCAATCTTCTGAAAGCAGCAAGGGTAGTAACATTTCAAATGAAAAACAGAAGTAAAAACCAAGACATTGTTCTCACATTGTCACAGAGCATCCCTGTCAGCTTCAGCTGTCATGTTTATCCCAAAATCAAAGGCATAGAAAAGGGCAGAAAGATTGCTTCAACTCTTCCCGTGGGTGCAGTGGGTGGAATAGGAATAATAATTACCTAGAGGTCACCGTTGTGTGGCATATGGTTTTTATGTGCAGGTAGATCTGTTATTTAATATATTGTGAAGAAGTAGTTGTCTCATTAGAGGGATCCTGCTGACAGCTTCTAGTAGAACAGCCTGTCAACAAGGTGGTGGGCAATTTTGCCACAAACTTTTGGCTACAAACAATGCATAACTATTGCACTTGTCAGGTATGTTACATGCCCATGGGTCTAGAAATAACTCTCAGGACATTTGACGCAAACATGGCAGGACTCTACCATACTGCTCCCAGGAAAGTACCCTTTTTTCTATTACACATTTCCAGCACTGGCATTAGATGTCTGTAAACCACAAGCAGCCTCATGTTCCCAGAGGTCTTTTGGTACAAGCAGTGTATGAATGGATCACAACCAACACCAGCTGGTCAGATATACAGAGTGGGTCACAGGTCACAGAAAATAATAGGTGTCTAGCATCCCAGCACCCCTTAGTACCCAGGATTGTAATCCTGAAGTCTAAAGCACAAGTGACTGGTGGTCATATTTCTGCTTTGCAAAAACATCATGTTTAATCCGAGAGAGAGAGGGAAACAAGACAGTCATTCTTAGAAAATAAATTGATTTTCCTCAGACATATCTTACCATCAAGACCAAATGGAGACACCTTAAATAAGCTTTCCTAGCTGCGGAGCTCAAACCAACCATTGTATTTCCTGCCAAGTTATGTATGATCTCTGAGGAATACAACTACAACCTTTGGATAAAATAGCAGCCGAAAGTTTTGGATATAATCCATTGAATGCAGCAAATTTAAAGGATGGTGTTACTAACCTATATTAGTTTCTTTTCTTTATCCTGACCTCATCTTTTTATTGTCAGTAGCTACATAGACTGCTGACAGAATGACTGATTTGTCTCGTAGGGAATATTATCAGCTACTTCAACTGCCTCACATGAAAGATCTCTTTCTCTTACTACCCTTTTACTGGCATTTTCTCTGCAGCAGCTGAATAAATTGAATCAGTAAAAGTGCGACTGGCAGCAACACCTTCGATTCCTATTCCCACAGGAGCTGTTCAGCTCATGCCATTTGACAAGACAGGGACAGCCTCCCAGCCAGCTCCCCAAGGCCAGAGACGCGGTGGCTGGTAGACCTTTGGTTAAAGCAAGGGCACACTGCTGGCTTGCAGTGGGCCTTGCCATACCGCAGGGCACCACCTCGCGCTGGCTTTGCTGCTCCTGACTGTGCCTCCTGTTGTAGTTCTGAGATGCTCATCACAAAATGCGCCACAGCAGAGCAAGGTGACGTAATGCCAGATGTCCCAGTCCGGTGGGGAGGCAGGCAGCAGACACCTTCTTACTCTTCCTTTTTTCCTTATGTCTTCTTCATTTCAGCAAATTCCTAGTGCTTACCTACTCGCTTGGTGGTCGAGACCCAGAACAGGCCTCAGAAGCCAAAAGAGGCTGGTGCTGAAATGCAAGAGCTGAGCCGAAAAGGAAGCCAGAGGCCGGCTGAGGCTCGCAGTGTGGGCTTGGCTCCGGGGGGAAAGCAGGGATGTCGATCTGATGGTCTGTCATGGCCTCCCCCAGGTTTAATTTCAGTGGAGATGGGTTTGGTGCTTTTGCCCTGTGTGGGTGGTAATGCACCAAACAGCAGGTTGTGCTTCGGTGATTTGTATATACCAGTGAGGTCTAGGAGATTTGAAGCAGTTTTTTTGTTATCCTCTGATATAGCAGCTGCTGTAAAGCCTTTGTTAAAATGTCTACACCAGGGGTTGTACTGTGCAAAACTATGTTACCCGAGAGGAAAAGAAGTGCAAGCCTTTATTTAGCTCATTTTCCCCTACAGAAAAGTAAGGAGATTTTTTTTTTAAGGAGTTTTTTTTTTAAATATGTTAATTCCGTGAAGTGTTTTTTCTCACTTGCTTCCAGTCTTTTAGCCACGATGATGAGGCAGTGATTCAAATGGAGAATAAGTAAATCCTGCATTTATAGCCCTGTGATTTAAGGACCGATACTGCAGAAAAATGGTATAATTTTTTTCCATGCTTGGGTAGCCCAATTAACAGATTAAGTTCTAAGTAAGGTCACAGTGCCCTCTGCTGAAATATAAAGCCTTACATGAAAAAATAAGCAATGTTAAAAAACCCCAAACTTGCATAAGAATAACATAATTCCTATTCAACATATAAATAATAAAAATAGTTTTGAACTACTATTTGGGACCTTAGGCTTTCCCTTCACAGTAATGTAGTTGGGAACTATTTTGATTCCAACTTTGCTGCTCTGCTATGTAAACTGTGCAGCACAGCTCGTGAAAAAGACTCAGAAAGCATTGCTGATGTTACGGACGCAGACATGAATGCTAGCAGAAATGTCTTTCCTTTACATAGACAAAGGAAAGAAATGGTAAACTGGGGGCAGTCTTTCAAAATAGGTGGTAGAAAGTCCAAAAAATCTAGATTATAGCTATACTGAGTTAGTGTTTAACCTCACCCTTCCATTGGAAGAGGAAGGGTTAATAATAAATGTCATTTTGCTGACTGCCTTTTTTCTTAATGGGTGTGGGAAACCACGATGACTAAGAACAGGAGAGAGAAGAAAATCTAATGGATGCTTAAGGCTGAACTAATGTCGGCTAATGAGCTTTAGACATTTGACATCTGGAGAAAAAGTGATCCGGGAGGAAGAATTCTGGAACAGTCAAGGAAGAAAGGACACAGATGACAGAGGTGGAAACAGCCCCTTCTGATATGCCATGCCAGGAAATGTGTGGGGCCTGAGAAGATACATAGGCACTGGGTTAGAAATAAACAACTAAATAAACCACTCCATAGGGTCTGTTACGGCGTTTTTGGAGCATGCTGCTATTGCAGTATCAGCTGGCACCAAATATCCCAGTGCAGCTGCCATCCTCTGTCTCCATCTGTACCTTTCAATCTGGTACTGAAAGACTGAAGCTATCTTTATTGCCATGCAGATCTGCTCTTTAAACTCCACAGACTAATAGCCGTTACTTTGAGGGAAGCATAGCTTTAAAAGAAAAAAGTCTAGCTAGCAAAGAAAACCAGACTCCTACCTCCCAATTGAATTCAGTTTCTCCCAGTCTCCAACGCATTGTTGCTGTGTTTTATTCAAGGGGCAACAGCTTCTGAGGTTTTGTTGCTGTGTTTTTAATTACAATGTAAAATGGTAAGAGGGCTATGCCAGAGATATCTGAGAATGTCTTTGTTGGTTGATTAAACCATGATCCTCAGTCATGCTGAGAAACAGCTTCAGCTTTTACTCAACAGCCCCCTCACAGGTTTTTGTTTGAAGATGGACATCTGTTGGAGATTTTCAGTGTGGAACATCTGGAACTTAATGCTCAAGATGGAGTGAGAGCTAAGAGGCAAGAAAAATCTCTTCTTCAGTAATTTGTGTTGTCTCTTTTAATCTTTCCTTCATTTCCCCAGTGCTCCCACCCAAGATACGCTTTCATCTGTGCTCACAACAACCCACGCTTTACATTTCTTAATGTGAAGCTCCGCAGATAGCTCCAACTAAGTTCATGTAGAGGTTATTCTAATTCCCTCCAACGAGATTTCAATTTAGAGGCTCACATTAACCCATTAATTAAAGTGACCCCCTTTTTATTATAGCAGCTTCACCTTAATCAGTTAATGTGATGGCAAGCCTTTCTTTGTTGCTTTGCCTGGCAGGGAGATCGTGTTAAGAGGATGCAGTATCTGCTGGACAGGTGCCAAGTAGTAAAGCAATACCGGATCCCTTCCATTTGGCACTGCCTTTTCTAGGTCTAAGCATGCTGGAGCTGCAACATCCCAGCAAGTGACTGCTCCTCCCAGACTGGCCCCTATCAGCTCACCATCACAGGCTCTAGCTGAGACACACCAAAAACACCTTTTGCACACAAGCCTTCCAGGGTCTGACATACCCTGTGGTAGTTGAAGCTCCTAAAAGGCTCAAGAGAAGTTGTGCTTCAAGGAGCCTGCCTCACTGTAAAATGTTTCATGTCAGACTACTTGGCTAGAGATTCTCTTTTATTTTTCGGGTGCTCAGCCACATCCTTTCTCTCACTGGCTGCTGGCTCCAGCCAGGCAGGTGTGACACCTCGGAACTTGTGTATGTTTTCTCTGAGTGTGAGACCACAATATGTGCAGGAGGACTTTTTCTGCATCTGTTGGAAGTGCTTGTAAATGAGCAGGGGTAGGTTTGGGGTTTGCACATCATAGCGCTTCTTGCTTCATGTGAGTTATGTAACTGGAGATACAAAAATGTAACTTCCTTTGGTCAAAGCACTCTATAGCCTCATGCTAATCTTTTCTTGAACAATTTCCTTCATAAGAGAACTTCCCTTTTTATGGTAGTATCTCAGGGAAATCTATTTTGATAGCAAATATATTTAGCTGCCTGCATTTGTTTTTCCATAGCTGGTACCTTTTGATCCAAGTATCTGTTAGGATGGGAGCATTCATTACTCTCTATCTGAATCACAGGTGACAACTATATGGAAAGCCACAGTAATTGCTTCTCTGCAGCTCTACGATAAATTATGCTGTGGCATGACACAGGAAGGAAATCAGTAGCTGCTGTACTTCTTTTGTTTGCTCTGCCACTGCCTCGGCCCCTTTTACGGAAGAGCTGTTTCCTGCACAGGAATCCATTCCTGTTTGTGACATACTTTATCTGAAAAAGAAAAATCATACCAGCATTTACAGACATCTCTTTCCTAAACTCGTCCTCTTCCATGATGAATCAGCTCTCTTTCTCGGTATTCTGTGGTGGCTCCACATTTTCTCTTGGGCAGTCTCTGCACACCCAATGAAAGAATATTCCTAGATAAGCTTTAGCTACTTGGCTGGAAATTAAACTATTTATATATATAATTACTACTTTGAATTTCAGAACCAGTCCTGAAGATCTGGGTACCCAATTCCTAATGCATTTTGTATGTACATGTGAACTGCATTTTCTTGGTACCAATATAATTGGCTTCCCATCTTCCAAAAAAAGATGTACAACTGTATCCATACAACCTACCTGTCTCGTATGAAAAATAAGCTGTACTACTGCAAATATATCAATGCTAAGGAAGATGCAGATATATCTGCAAAAGAGTCAGTGAACACACAGAAAACCCTTACTCCTCCCTACCCACTGCTACATTGGGAAAGGGTTTTGTCGGGGCGTTTTTTCTCAAAAATCTCACTGATGGTTCCTCTTCATGTAGGTGGGTTCAATAATCGTATAAGAAGGAGCTTTACAGATCCAATATAAGAACTTGGTTTGCAAGAAGTAA
Source organism: Burhinus bistriatus (assembly GCA_013397275.1). Taxonomy (NCBI): domain Eukaryota; kingdom Metazoa; phylum Chordata; class Aves; order Charadriiformes; family Burhinidae; genus Burhinus; species Burhinus bistriatus. Next base: position 82,447 of record VYXH01000150.1, on the reverse strand, counting down.
AAGTTAAAGCAAGAGTTAACAGACTACAAAAAGAAAAGCAGAATTAAATATTCTCTTTAGGTATAAATTGCTGAATTACTTATGCAGCAATTCTCATGAAAAACTCACACTTACATTCCACCACTTGTTCCTATGATCTTAAGCTCATGTAGCTGATTATTCACAGGTTAAGTATTTGTGGGATGACAACTTTCAAAAATTACAAAGATGTCAAAGGTAATGACTGTCTTTAGAAATCAAGGATTTGCCTGTACCTATATTGTTGTGTGTTTGCTTAATGAGAGTTGTAATCGCACTTTGTACTTTCATATCGCAGGTATATTCTAGCAAATGGCATATCTCTGTTGACTTTATTACTTTTGCATAACATTTCTGAGAATTCCTAATGTTTACAATGAAGACACAGAGTGCTTGAGTCTTTTAAGTGCTTGATCAGAATTTGGTTAACAGTAGGTGTGGGTTCACATACTGGTTTCAGTGGACATATATCCACCTGTGAGGGAAAAAATGATTTTGACTCAAACTTACAACACACTGTGCTCCTAATAGAGCATTTGCTTTCCTGTTAAGATCTGTGTCAAGACTTCATGTCCTGGGCCCTTAGCAGCAACTTTCCTTAACAATTTCAGTATAGATTCCTGGCAATATGCAATGTCATTTACCCTTTCATAGATCCTGAACACCAGGCTTTCACAGGCAAAGAGGGGAACTGTTTGCACACGGAAATATTTTTGTACTTTTAGGATCTACTTTGGGAAATATACAGTTATTTACACACTCATGTATTAAACACATATAAATCTAGAAACTGCAGTTCACTTGAGACCCTGGTTTACTGCTTGTATAATCAGTAACTGCTAGGCATGTGCCTATTAGTGTGAACTTAATTTATTAGCTTCATTTTAGAAACTGGCTTGTATGTCACTATTAACAGTGATGTCATGGACTTTGCCTGGGGCGACGGGAGGGGCAGGGGGAGGGAAGAGTGCACAATAACTTAAGTGTGAAAGTACTGAAACTGAAGCATCATAAGAAAAAAAACAGGCAATTATTCCTATAAACAGCGGATGTCAACATTTCTAAGCTTCATATTGGTACTCATTCTAATTCTGTGCTCTGGAGTGTAAAGTGTTTAATCTGGTTCATTCAATGATAGCTATGGAAGAATTCAAACGCATCCCGACCCCCAGATTACAAAGGGCCTCTTTAATGGTCTGCAAGCAACACTGCACACAAAAACAGGCAGTGGCGATCTACATTTTTACACAAGTTCTGTGCCTTTAATGTCTTCAGTTTGACATGGGTGGTGTCCCCACACCTGATTCTTATTTGCAAAAGCTATTTCCATGCATCTATCTGTTCTTGAAGATGTTGCTACAACGTGAGTCACAGGGACAAGAGAATTTGACAGAAGAAGTATATTTTGGCTAATGCCTCTGTTAAAAGAGACATTATATTTTGAAACTCAAGTTAGGCTAGGCAGACTAAAAGGGTGGGAAAACAGGGGACGTCCAACCCACTCCCCAAGATGCTTTGGAAACAGTTAATGGAGAAAAAGGATGGACAATTACCCAGAAAAATCCACAGGCAGCAAAACAATGGGAATATCAGAAATGAAAAATTCTACGGAACAAGATACCTAGCCAGAGCAGCATCCCAGCCCTTATTGACTGAGAAGGAAGACTCAAGGAGAACCCTGTCCCTACAAAGCACAAGCAGAAAGGTGTGTATGGCTTATAAGGAAAAGAGACTGCAAACATATTTTTCTTGAACCTTCATTTGTTTTCTTCCCTGTCCAACTATTAAAGCCTGACATGAGCTCTTATTTTACATTTGTTTAAGGAACCCAATGGCAATTGTGCATGCGTTTTGCAAGCACTTTGCATTTCACTGTTGTGAAAGACAGAAAAATATGATATCACTATAGGAATATTAAAAAGAAAAATTTAACCCAGAACATGCTGTGATATGGAAATTTATATTATTTATGTTTTGATTTATATTAAAAACACTATTGAAAAGCAGAAATGAGCAATGTATACTACTGAGTGGTACTCATCATAAAATAATTTCTCAGAAATAGAAATAATATCAGACCACAAATAACTGTCATGTTTTCTGCTGTTACCAAGAACATGCACCAGTCATCTGCACCAGAGATGGAAGAAAACTATTAGATCATAGTTCACACCCTGCAGATGGAGTAAACCATCTTTTGCCGAAGAACTTCAGAGATACGAAAAAGACGGCACATCATCATCTGAGATCCATCCCTAAAAGCTACCAATTACACAAAACACACCCTGAACTGATCCTAGTGTATCCGTTGAAAATGTTACTGGAAATGCTGCACTGGAAAGAGATGTGTTTATAGCAGTTCTAGTACAGAATTATTACTTATAAACTTGCACACACACAAAAATAATCCTGAAATATCCCTTTATGTGCTGTTGAGAATAAATTACATATAAAGACAGGCCATTGCATGTTCTAAGAACATTTCCTCAGAAAAAAGCTATAAAACAGGATATTCAGCTGTCACCGCATTCAACTTGGACAAAGATGAAACAAAGAATTTGCCTCCCAGGCACAGTAATTAAATCTGCTTTGTATTTCCAAATACAATGGAAATCAGAAAAGTGAAAAAGTTGGCCTTTAAGGACAAAGTTTATACAAACTGATTGCTTTGAAACTTTTCTGTGATCTGACCAAGCCAATTTCTCACTAGTACACTAAACTCAACAACCATAAACATTTCAAGAAATGCATAAGTCTCTCTGATTTTTTTCAGTATGGGTTAAGGGAAGGACACAAGAGCAGGCACAAGATGACATGCCAGAAAAAGCTAGGCTGATCTCGGGAGGTCCCCAGATTGCTCTTTCCCAAAATTGTTCCTATTGAATCCAAAAACTATTTATTTTTCAGAGTTTCATCACATAAAAAAGGAGAAACAGAATTCTGTGACTTGCCAGTTCCATCATTCCCAGTCATGTAAGTCAACGGCCAGACAAGCCTTTTCTTTTTCTTAGCAAGTTACAATTGTTAATACAGTTTAGTATGCAAAATTGCAGTACTCCCAGGCCATATAATTAAACAGCTCATAAATTCTCTCAAGCCAAAGGTAGCCTTATATACTTCAATACCAAGTAATATTTCAGAATTTTAACTAGCACAAGACCAGGAAAAAAAGAAGGCATTAGAAAACAAAAATATGCTTGTGAACTCTAGGAAAAGACATAACCTTTTCCAGAAGTGCTAGAACAAGTATGACCAGAAGAGGTGGAGAAGTAATTACTGGGAAAATGTCAGATAAATGCCATTTTGAAGTTCAGAAGTTACTGCTTTTCTTTGCACTTCATAGATATTTGGACACTTGGATGACATCAGGATCACCTTAAACAAACATAGCTGTGACATACACTTTTGACCTTCATTGACCACTGCTACATATGATACAGCTATCATCAAATCCAGTGGACTGGGCTTTTCAGTCAGAGTTGGGAGACTGTTCTCAGATGTATATCCTTCCTACATAATGTGAAAAGGAATTGAGAGGAAGCAAAGGAAATCACAGGACTTGCCCCAAACAGGAAAACTTATTTTCATGTCCTAGGTTAGAAGTTATCTAGAACTCAGCTGCCACTGCAGTCCCACAATACAGAGAATTACTCTATCTTTTCCTAAAGCATGTCCTCGCCATCATCCTGGCTCTTTAGGGATGGGTCTCCAGCCCCTCACACTGTGGATTCTCAGTGCTGCCTTTGGCTAGACAGAGTGCTTTATTGATCGTACACTTAATCTGACCCCTGCTTCAAGACATTTATTTATCCTTTTGTCGTTTCCTTGTTGTTTTTAAAACATTACAACAATTACTAAATAAATTGCAAAAACAACCTGTGGAGCAAGAACATGAGGCTGGATGTGCCTTAAAAAGCTCTAACACATTACATCAGAGCTTTAAACTCGCCTTCCTTTCTTTAGCCCAGTAAGTTTGAAATTCTTTACTGAAGAATAACACCAATTGAGTAAGGAATGGAAATCAACCTGTTTGTATACAAAGCTTGACCATGAAGAGGCAATTACAATGCCTTTTGGACTGGGTTTGGGGGAAAGATGTCTCATTTTTAAGATATCACCAAGTTTCAGGCATGAGGCTCAGCCCTTGCAAGCTGCAGCAACTGGTGCACTTGGAAAAGAGAGGCTAGGTACATTGGTAATTTTAACTGCACACAACCACAGCAGCACCCAGGCTGCCAGCCACCTCTGGAGATGGCCTAGGACATTATGTGTCTCAAAGCAGGGTCAGCTACAGCTGCTCCTCCACAGACGAAGACTCTGCAGCTTCTCTGGCAATCAGTTCCAGGGCTCAACCACCCACTCAGTAGAAGTTTTTCTTCTGTTTATGTGGAATAGCCTGCATTTTAATATGTGCCCACTGCCTCTTGCCCTGTGCCACTTGGGGTCATCATGAATAGCCTAGATCCAGGTGAGTGACCTGCTACACCACTTCAACACACACAAGTCTATGGGGCCAGATGGGATCCACCCAAGGATACTGAGGGAACTGGCGGATGCGCTCACCAAGCCACTTTCCATCATTTATCAGCAGTCCTGGCTAACCAGGAAGGTCCCAGTTGACTGGAGGTTAGCAAATGTGACACCTGTCCACAAGAAGGGCCAGAAGGCACATCCAGGGGCTACAGGCCTGTCAGTCTGACTGGTGCCGGGGAAGGTTATGGAGCAGATCATCCTGAGTGCCATCACACAGCACATGCAGGACAACCAGGTGATCAGGCCCAGTCAGCATGGGTTTGTGAAAGGCAGGTCCTGCCCGATAAACCTGATCTCCTTCTATGACAAGGTGACCCACTTGGTGGATGAGGGAAAGGCTGTGGATGTTGTTTACCTGGATTTCAGTAAAGCCTTTGACACCGTTTCCCACAATATTCTCCTGGAGAAACTGGCTGCTTA
>VYXH01000150.1:62259-73683 GCA_013397275.1 Burhinus bistriatus | reverse complement strand
AAATACGGGCTTTGGGAAAAAAGCCTGGGTCTCTTTTTCTGTAATCCACAGGCATAAAGCACTGCTAGTCACTTCTCTGCTTGCAACAAGCTTCAGACAAGGCCCTCTGGAGCAAACAGAAAGGGTTTTCTCCCCATCTGCTGAAGGGATGCCCATCCCTCCACCCCACCCCACCCCAACCCCCCCCAGGGGCTGAAAGGCAGCAGCTCACACCAGTGCAAACTGGCAACTATCCTCTGCCAGCTGCATCCTTTTCAGACACCCTGTGAGAAACTCATCATGCCAACATAAACACACAGACCAAGGCGGTGTCAAAGAAATATGCAAAATTTCCACCAACCGTTGCTCTGAAGATAAGGTGGTTTGGCTGTCCCCAGGGACATTAAGGCTTCTGATAAATTATTAGGAATTGCTACATCACCTCTTGTGCTCAGTAGAACAATAGACCTGCAGCAGAAATGGTGCAGAGACAGCAGCTGTTATAAACACAAAGTTTTCTTAATATTCGGCTACACGCTTTTACCGCTAGCTGGCCTCATAGTCCACTTGCTTAAGAGCACTCATGTCATGTCATTTCATGACAGGGAAATAGTCAAGCCTCTCTGAAAGTACTCCCTAGAAAAGCACCCACCTAGGTGGTTTTTTTCGTTTAAACTGACTTTCAAATTTAACTTCAAAATCATTGGAAAGTTATTTAAATACAGTTTAATATTTTGTATGCAAAAATCAAGTTTGGATATTGATCCAAAATTAGAATATTAGAACGCTGATTTTTCCTGACGCTAACTACTTATCATTAAAGAAAGATTAAAAAGTTTTCTCCCTAGATAGGGAAAGAACTGCATTATATCTTGTCACATAGTTCTCCTCAGTGTCCTTCGTTGACCTTATTAAACAAAAGCTATTCTTGTTTTAAGCTAAGAGGCGTTATTATATGATGTTCAGTCAAAAAAAAATTCTTACCAAGGTCAAAGACAGGCAACACTGGAAAATTCTAAGTGTTCAAAATTTGAGTTGCTTTTTCTTCTCAAACAATGGTAAATTGTCTGTGAAAATGCTATGTTTCTCCTTTCCCCTTAACTTACACGTTTTGCTCACATTCAGTGCTTCTGTATACACACCATTATTCAATTCCTCGTTAGAGAGCAGAGCTAGAGATTACAGGCCATACTGGAAACAAAGAGTCATCACACATACCTTTGTGGAATTCCAGATTTTAAATATCCATCTACGTGCTTAATGTCTACTCCAGAAAATAATTTGTTTCCTGACACTGTGCCAATGCAGGCATCAACTACAACAATAAGTATACCATTATCCTTGAAGGGAAGCGTAGTGTCATTGACCTGAATGGGAGAAGAAAAAGAGAAAATAACTTTTTCTTTCTTTCTTAACGTTAATATGTATTCAACAGTGATTCTACTGCACTCAGTGTTAATCTTCGTCTAGTTTAGACACAGTGGTGTACCAATTTCCTTACAAATACTTGCTTCTCCCTAGCATCTCTTAATTTTCCTTGAGAGGAGGCTTTTAGTGGGACTTCTAAAATTGCATGGGAGCCTTCAGTCTCTGGCTTCTACAGGGAGATCATACATTTCAGGTGACTTACTACCTGCCTCAATCATTATTCATGCTTCAGGAAGCTAAAATTCAGATACTGAACCACCTGGACTTCTTTGCAATAGTACAGTTAATCCACCTCTGTAGCAGCCCAGTTCCAGCCCAGTTTCTTCCTACAGAATGTTCTTACTGCTTTGGATACGGCACACACATTCCTGTAGAAGTCTGCAGCTGCTAAGGTTACACTACTTATGTGCCATTTGTCTGTCTAGACAACTCAAGAGCTTTACTATTTCAACCAAACTAGTGCAGAATTGCAATACATTGCAGAATGTAAGCCACAGACTGTAAGCTTTGAGGTGTGAGGATGTCTGCAAATGCTACTTCAGCATCACATGCAAGTCTCCTTCAGCATCCAAATAGAAAAGTCAAAGTAAACTTTTTATATGCTATTACATCACTAGGCGTATCAAGACTGCATCAGAACAAAACCAGAAATCTCTATGGATTCTTCAGTAAATGCCATTCTGAAGGAGTTCAGCAAAGCTTAATGGCTTGAGTAACATCCCATTAACTCACCCATCTGTCAGCACAAAAACAATTTCAACAACACGGATTTAACTAACAGGTTGTTTGATTTTGGGTTTTTTGGTGGTGCCATGTCTGTCCGTCCCTCCCCCAAAAAAAGCAGTCATCAATAAATGTATACCCATCCAGATTTCAACATGAATCTGAAGATTTTAAACTCTCCCTTAACGGTACAATTTTCTGTTCAGCAGGAAAGGATTTGAATACAAAATGGAGCATTGAAGCCTTATTTTCAGAGGTTAAAACGTCAGCTTTTTGAATATTTGGTTTTCAAACTATGAACCAACACTCTTCATTCAAGGGAAGAAAAGTGAGGTCAGTATTATGTAGCACCGTACAACTGTTGTAAAACAAGCTACTGAAAAAAAAGACAGTTAGAAAACCATAAAGAATACTTACAGAAATAAATGCTTGCTGACCTCTACTTAACTCTTTTTTACCAGATGAATTAATCTGCACAAGGAGGTAGTTTTTGTAAGGATCGCTGGTGAATACCATCTGGATATCAAATGAAACATGTTAAGTACACATATCTATGTATCTTCAACACGTTATCATGCCAGAAAATTTACAACAGACCACCCATGCTCCAAAGCAATTGCATCTATTTTTCAGTGGCATTATTTATGGTAGTACCAATGCTAACAAATATCACGATGTACAGTGTAACCCATTTTATTCCTTACTTTCAGTATTTTTCTCAGCTTGTATAGCTCAAATAATGCAATTTCAAGTTCATGATAGTAAGTAAAGATGCAAAAAAGATGAAAGAAGGTTGGCCAATAACATATAGATCTCCACAGCAAAGCTATCCTACACGGAGTACAGACAATACTGTAGTACAAGACCTATGTCCCTTCTCCGCAGCACTCAGTGAGAGTTGAAGCAGTATTTTTCAAAGAACAAAACCCGAAACCTTTGTGCTACAAGGGAATCCCCACCTTCCAGTGTACAGGAGATTAACAATGTGACCATCGCAAACCGGCAGGTGCAGTATTCTGTGCTGAAAAACTGAAATTCTGCCTTAAAGTGAGTAGAGAGCAACATCAACTATACAGATCATGAAAAGTTTTGCTTATTTCACTTTACCTGAGTTGTGCCACATTTTGTACATGGTACAGTAGTTTTTACTGGCATCCGCTTTATGACAGTTGGTCCTTGGTAGTACTTTGGGTAAGCTTTTTCTATGCAGTTACTGATTCCTTTTGCTGAATCTTTGGTCACAATCTTGATCCTTTCACACCCCTGAGATGAGCAATAACTGTGACCATCCCTATTATATTTGGCTTGAAGAAATAAAAACAGTAATCTACACAAAAGGGAGAAAAAGAATCTAGATCAATTACTGGAAAGATAGATATTTATGTGAAACCTTAACAGCTGTATTTCATGATTTTTCAGAAGCAGAGAAACTACAGTATTCACTTCTGCATCATTGTTCAAGCTTTTTCAAAATATTTACAGCTTACTAGACTTAAGAAGTCTCTACTGACGTATCTGAAATTCCCAACAGTTAAAGGTGACATCACTATGAATGCATATGCTGTGGAAAGAACCACCACTCCTCAAATCAGTGATTTGCAGGAAACCAAAACCAAACCGCAGAGCATAAATATTTTCTTTGATCATAGATCTTCGCAGATACCCAGCAGTAACTGTTTGGATATTCAGCTTCACCCATCAGCACTGGACAATGTAATTGTACTGTTGCAAATGCCCGGAAATGCAGTTTAGGGGGTAGTGGTCATTAACGTTCACAGTACACAGGGACTGGTAATTTTCCTATTATATATTTGACTGTTAGCTCTTAGACAAAAGAAACAAATTTATTTTCAAAAGCTACATTCTTCTTCATGTTTACCACGGACCAAGTAGTAGATAAGGGAGCAAAATAGATAGGAGAACAAATTATAAATTAAAGATCAACATTTGCAAAACACACAAGTGATGTATGCAGGACTTATCTTAAACCTCTCAGAAGGATGTCAGTGGCCTCTGTCAGAAGTACTTTTGACAGAGAGACTGGAACTTCTAAGTACTTTCAAGAAGGCTGAAAACAGATTAGGATTTTCAGAAATACATTCTTGAAGCGTTTTTTGGAACAGAAAACTTGGAAATTTTTAGAATTTTCAGTTTAGCGAGGCAGCACAAATTTTCTGTGAAAATTTGGAAGTTACTTCCTGAAAGACACTGCGCTCTGCAACACGCCAGATATCACATTTTCCCCAGGCATGGGGTAGGAAATATCTGTAGCAAGTGCGGTGCTCCTGGGAAAGTACTTCAATGACAACCACTGTATTTTGGAGATTCAAAGTCACATAAAGTATTCTTTCAAATAGGCTTTGGGCTCCTTCGCAACAGCTTTCCTCTTATGCAGGTGTCTCAATCAGTTGCTTTTAACACTATCAAATGGGATATTTTAAGGTTAAACAACATCTTTTGATAGGGTCAAGTCACAAAGAGTTACCCAGTACTGTTGTCAAAGTAAAACTTCTTGTCTGATCGATTCTTTTCGAGCTCCGTCATTGAAGATACAGGCATGTAGCGCTCTACCTTGCTTGACAGAGCAGATGACCGCCTTTGAAAGGTTTCCAACACTATAACAAAATCTGTAGTTGGTTGATAACAAAGACCAACACGAATCCAGTCATTCCTGAAAACAAAATAAATTATATGATTCACCGTAGGAACAGTTTAGAAGAAAAGCAGCAAACAGATCACTCAAAGAACAAGTAACATGAACACAAAAAGCTCCCGAACCCTCAACCAGAAGATCTTCCTTCCCCTCTATATACAACTCTGCCCTGGTGAGTCCCCATCTGGAGTACTGTGTTCAGTTCTAGGCTTCCCAGTTCAAGAAGGACAGGGAACTGCCAGAGAGCGTACAGCAGAGGGCTCCAAAAATCATTAGGGGGCTGGAACATCTTTCTTATGAGGAAAGACTGAGGGATTTGGGTCTTTTTAGTCTGGAGAAGAGAAGGTTTAGAGGGGATCTCACCAATGCCTATAAATACTTAAAGGGAGAGTGCCGGGAGGATGGCACCAGTCTTTTTTCAGTGGTGCCCAAGTGATAGGACAAGAGGTAATGGGCACAAATTTGAATGTAGGAAGTTCCATCTAAACATGAGAAGGAACTTCTTTATTTTGGGGGTGGCAGAGCACTGGAACAGACTGCCCAGAGGGGTGGTGGAGTCTCCGACTCTGCGGACATTCAAAACCCGCCTGGATGCTGTCTTGTGCAACCTGCTCTAGGTGACCCTACTCTGGCAGGGGGGTTGGACTAGATGATCTCCAGAGGTCCCTTCCAATCCCTGTGATTCTGTGATTACATGTTATAGTAACTTTGACACTTTCAGGATATATTTGATTTTATACTTTAGCCATTCAATAAGTTTCTCTGACAACAAAATCAAGTATGCCAAACTATTCAACTCCAATTCTGCTCTACTTCACTGTTTGCACACTTTCTTCTCCAAAGGGTTTTCCTTAAAGACACTGTACTGGACAAAAGTTTAATTTTAGGTGAAGGTCTATTGCTTAATCTCTTGCTTTTCACACTTTAGTGTTTGTAATTACAAAAAAAAAAAAAACAACCCAAGATCCAGTCTTACTGATGGTTGCAAATTCTCATGTATACTAATTCTGCAGGATATTCCTTCAGAATTGCCTTATGGATCAACGACATGAAAAAAAGTAAACATACTTGTTGAAGTTAATGAGATAAAGATAGGTGACATTTGGAGCTTTTCCATTCCAATGTATTGTATAGCCCTTTTGGAGCATCACTACTGGCTGGTATTGTTGAAAGACAGCTCTCTGATTAATACCTCGAAGAACCATGGGATTGGCTGGGTACTCATCTCTTACAATAGTCATGGGAAGATTCTGACCATTCCAGGTTTGGACATAAACCTATATGATATTAAGTAGGATGAAAAGAAAGAGGAAAGATTTGGACACTGTGCAAAAGTAAACGAAATAGTGAAGAATAATCAGTACATTGTTAGCCAAAATACTGCAGTTTGATGTTCTGAGTTACATAATACACATATATCCCCTGAAGAAGAGTGCTATTTGAAAAACTTCTGTAGATTTTGCCTATTTTACAGACAAAAAACAAGGAGGGAGGAAAAAAAAATTAGAATCAGCTATGGTACTTCGCCAAAATCATATTGAACAGGGACTAGAATGGGAATCAAACCCATGTGAGAATTGTATTCAGAAGGTGGTATTTAACACCTTCATTTAAAAAAAAAAAGGAAGAAATAAAAATCCCCTTAAAACCCGCTCCATGAAAAAAAAGACCGACAGAACTCCAGTAGAAGAAAACATCTCCAATATGAAAATGTTTTATCAGATAGGGCTGCAACATAAAAGTCCTGGCACACATACACATTTGGTTTTAATTTGCAGCATCTAATACTGTACTCACAGTTTGTGTGTTGAAGGGAACACAATACAGACAACTCACTGTAAAGTGTGATATGCATAAAGTATTTTTAAAACATCAAAGAATTTTTAAATCCAAAGATAGGTAATTTTGTAGTTCTTATACTTCCCCTGCCCCCACAAGTTGATCATATTGTAGATTTGCCCCAAACAGAAATCTACAAGAGTACTAGCCTGTGCATAGGTCCCACTGCACACCACTCCGCTCCATTCTGTAATATTAATGCATTTGGGGTGTTGAATCAAGTAGTTATCCATTCTGCCCACATAGGTATCCTTGTAGTCAGTCACTGAACCATCTAGATCATGGAATATTGAGTTCTTGTCACCATCCAGGTCTCCTTCTTCAAACCAGGGACCAGGTTTTCCAAAGAAGGCTTTCAAAGAAACCTGGCAACAGCAATTAAAATATTTATTTTTTTCCCCAGTCGAAGCACAGACTAACAGTTGCACATCTGCAGAGACACAGGAATTTGTCAAAGTTGATTAAAAACCTTACAGCATGGACAGTGAAATCTTGCAAAAGAGACATTTTGATTTTCAGTAATAGGCTCAGGCCAGCTCTTGCTTTTGAACAGTGTTAATATTTGCAACTGAAAATTCATTACTAAGGATATACCAAATCTCACAAAAATCTCCTTTTAGCTTTACCATTAGCCATGAAAAAGATCACTAGTGCAACATATCCTACATCTCCTTTGGTATGATTTTTTGCTCGGGAGACAAAGGATACACCTTGGGCGACTTCTAACCAAGAGAGAAACTCTGGAGCAGAGATGTGTGGAAAAGATGACCTACGGCCCTTGGATATTTATTTTAAATACAGCAAGAGAAAAAGAAAGCCCTTTCCAAGAATAAAAGAAACTTGTAATAAACTTACGTTTGGACCAAACTTCACAAGAGAAATGTTGTTTTTTGGTGTCATCTGCCATGGATTTTTCATCAAGAATCCAACTGCACTGGTAAATCTGTCTGGAGTTGGCACAAAGTTTTTGAATGTGCACTTCGTAAGGTGAATAGGTCCATCATAAATTTGAAAGCCTCTGATTGGAAATGTCCTGTTAATGCAAGTAAATATTTATAGCATCCTGTAACAAAACCCATGATAAGCCTGAATCTATATCATAAACACATTTCCTCTCAGAAGAATCAAGAAAGTAACATTAAGAGAATGACTTGCAGGTTAGATCTTAAAGGAAATCTTGTTTCTGTACTTATCTAATGAGTCAAAAAATCCCTCAATCATTTGAATTTTCCTGTTAGAATAGCTATCACTGTCCATCTGCAAACGTGCTCCTTTTCCAATATGCGAAATACAGCAGGAGAATAATACCACCTGCTCTTTGATTAATCATGGCAACTGAGAGAAGTGTCCATAGACTGGAGGAAAGCAAATGTCACTTCTGACTTCAAGAAGGAACAACCAGGGAACTGCAGGCTGGCAAGCCTCAGCTTGATCCCTGTGAAGGTGATGGAGCAGCTAATTCTGGAAACGATTTCAAGGCATGTGAAGGACAAGAAAGTCATCAGGAGTCAGTGAACATCATCTACCTAAACCTCAGTAAGGTTTTTGACACTGTGTCCTGTAAGATCTTCATGAATTATGGGCTGGATGAAAGGACAGTGAGGTGTATTGAAAACTAGCTGAATGGTTGGGCCCTGAGGGTGGTGGCATGAAGTCTACTTGGAGGCCAGCAGTGCAATCCCAGGGGTCAATACTGGGTCCAATCTTGTTCAAGATCTTCCTTAGTGATCTGGATGATGGAGCTGAGTATAGCCTCAGCAANGGAGGGAGGTGATCCTTCCCATCTATTCAGCACTGATGAAGCCACACCTAGAGTGCTTGTTCCTAGTACAAGACAGACATGGAGCTACCGGAGAGTCCAGCAAGGGCCACAAAAACGGTTAAGTGACTGGAGCATCTCCCCCATATGAGGAAACATTGGGAAACCTCAGACTGTTCAGCCTGGAGCAGAGAAGGCTCCAGCGAGAATCTCATCAATGTATAAGAATCGCTGAAGGGAGGGTGCAAAGACGACGCAGCCAGGCTCTTTCCAGTGGTGTTCAGTGACAGGACCAGAGGCAATGGGCACAAGATGAAGAACAGGAGGTTCCTCCTGAACATAAGGAGAAACTTTTTCCACTGTGAGGGTGACTGAGCACTGGTACACGTTACCCATGGAGGTTGCAGTCTCCATTCTTCGGTATAATCTAAAGCAGCCTGAACACAGTCCTGGAAAACCAGCTCTAGGTGGCCCTGCCTGAGCAGCAAGTTGGACAAGATGACCTCTGGAGGTCCCTTCCAACCTCAACTATTCTGTGATTCTGCTTAACTAGACTGAATACCTCACATATCATCACTACATTAACTTCTTCCCTCTCAGTGGCTAAGCAGCAAAAAAACGGGGCAGCCTAGGCCTACCTCACCCTTCTTTCCTATTCTGTGGCAAGGGTAGGACATGGCATTATGTTAAACAAGCATCACAGCAAGCCAGAAAGAAAAGACAAAGATCATGGTTCAGATTGGGATTTTTCACAGACAGGCTGTAGTCTCTAGTCCTAAACTGACCCTTGAAATCCTTTTACCTGAAAGTTTTTTCTTTCTCTCTTTCAGGCCCAAATATTGTTTCATTAAAGTAGGGTAACTTAAATCACTATGGAAAAGCGACATGTGGTAGCATCAGATGTAAACTGACTCAGCAGAAAGGCGAGAGGGACACAGCTGCACACAAAGTTAAAGAGTAGAAGAGAGGGTCATCTTCAACAGAGTCCTAGTCTCTCACAGCTCAAGCAAGAAGGGTGTTTACATCTGATACACAGAATGTTTCTTGTATCATTTCTACTTCCTTCACTCATAACAGACTTACCGATTTCTAGGCAGAGTGCGCGTCTTGTTGTCTATTCCTCCAGTTCCTGCATATTTATTTTGGCCGCCTGGAAACCCATAATTCTTGCTCTCACCTATGAATAGCGACTCAGATACCTCCTGGCTGGCACCTTCATCATTTGGGAAGCTCCCATCACTATCAAAGCAATGTCAGAGATAAGCTTTTAGCCAAGACTAACTTCTGTAACAGTCCTACTTCTTACAATCCTACTTCTTCTTCTGTTACAGTCCTACTTATGTCCTACTTTTACTTCTGTGACAGTCCTCCTACAGCAGAGCACTCTAGACTTCATTTACAATACATAGAACAATAAATTTAATCATAAACAGTATTATCTCCCTTTGTAGTGCAACACACTTTCTTTTACAGCTCACTTTTGCAATCCTAGAACCAATTTGTCATAATCTAAATGGCAGCAATTTTGGCTTACTACTTAAGTTACTTGATTCTTTTTTATTAGAAGGAGACTCTGCCCCCTCTAAATGCTCATCCCCTTTCTTTTCCATTACTCACTTTCAGTTGTTCAAGAGGAAAATCAAAACTGCCTAAGGAATCATACAATACCAAAAATACCTGGATAAACATAACCCTCCTGGTGAAGAGGTAGCAAATTGTTGTGTAAACCAAGGACAGGTTGAACTGAAGCGCAAGCTTTAGCAGTTGTGTCAGTTTACAGCCTTTATAACATCATCCATACCACTGGAAATAGCATCTGGCCCAAAAATGAAACTATAACCTTAAAAAATTATACCTATAAATTTTAATAGATAGATGTATATCTTCTAAGCTTCTAGGCAAGAAAAACCAGAAATTATTAACATAAAGTACTCACCTAGCAAATGTCAAACCTATTCCATTGTCTGCAAACCTAAAAGAAAGTTAAAAGCTTCAGTCATGTTTTCTGGATTATCCTACAATAAGCTACCATAAGAGCACATCCTGCTATGCACTGAAAAAAGCCTGAATTTTTCTATTAATGGCATTTAGAACCACCACAGATTTAATAACTCTTGTAAAAATGCTGCTGTTTAAAAAATCAAGTAATTTTCTATGTATTTTGAGCAGGAACATAAGAGTTTCAGGGAAACCGTAGACACCGCCATGTAAATGTACTATCTCTACCAACTTTTAGACTTCTTTTTACTACATAGTTTCTTTTTTGCTGTTTAATGCAGATTCTCATCTAATCACATATAAACTTGTTTCATTTAAAGCAGTGGGATGGTGTGAAAGCAGCTCAAGATATTGAGAAGTTCCTTGAGTTAAGCATCGGTCTTCTCTTACAACCTTGTTGTAATGCACTTTCATAAAAAAAGCTTCAGGGGAAACTTTTTAACAACACGCAGCTGTTTGCTTCTGGATACCTACCCAGAGTTTTGAATGAGGATATCCCCTCCCCTGACCCAGGCCCCATGATCATTGTTTTTGAAAGAGATTAATCTATCAATCAGGGCAGCAACTCGCGGCTTTTCAGGGTCTGCATCTTGATGAGGTCGAAACCTGGGACAGAAAAACCCAAACACTCAATATAAGAATATTATTTCACACATGTCATATGTTGGGCTGAGAGAGCCTGAAAGATAAACATTCACACTGATTTGATGGGCAAAGTCCGCTCTGCTTCATGTTTGGAATGACAGAAGTTAAAATCAGGTGCAGCTCTAGCTCTCTATTTCTAGAAAAGTGTCTTCAGGATATAACGAAGCAGGAACACAAAACTTTTTTTCCACTGACTCTCACAGGCTTTTTCTCAGTCTCCCTAAGTTTCTTTAGCTGCATCTACCCTCCTTTTATCCCCCTGCTTCTTCTTTTTGCCCTCCCCAAAGTACTCACTCACCACTTGTATTGCAGCATTAATGTGAAAGTTTGATTGAGGGAATTAAAGCTCCTTGGAAGGATACACAGGGCTGAAATACACTATACAAAAAAAAAAAAGGGC
>VYXH01000150.1:34530-50664 GCA_013397275.1 Burhinus bistriatus | reverse complement strand
GGGGAGGAACAAAACAGATGTCATTGATTAAAACAAAACCAACTTATTTTATAAAAGCAAGCTAATTGTAGCCGCAAAACCCATGCATTCTAATACCTTAACACACTGTTCTCTCTGAACTTTTCCTATGCTAAGGCACATAAAAAGCACACAATTGTTAGATGATAAACATGAACCCAGCTAACACAAAGAAAATTCCCCCCTTCCAGACTGAAGTTGACTCAATGATAGTTAAGCATCTTGCGGGATGACAAATTAAGCATGCTACTCCACGTTTCCTTCCAAAACAAAATCCTGTCTATGTATTTCTTGTTTTAATAGGACAACTAATCCTAAACATATCCCAGCATTTTATTTGCAAGTGCATCTTAATTTCAGTCCAACAGTTTGTGAACAGAATGGATCACAACGAAAGAAAAGTTTAAATGAATCCAAGGTATCTAGAAAACTTTCAATGAAACAGACACAGACTCGCTCTAAAAAAACAACAACAAAAAAGATGTTGGCTGCTTAATCTGTTCCAAAGAAAAATTAAGAATTGAAAATGAGGCCAAAGCACATTTAGAAAATACTGTATTTGTCCACCTCTGAAAGAAAAAAGGATTTGCTTTCCTAACTAAATCTTGTCTTTCCCTAGACAGCTACTCTGAGGACACAAGCTAAAATGAGGGAAAACAACATACCCTGGTTTTACACTGCTCTTCTGAAGAAACAATCACTTATCTTTTTTGTCTATACAAATTGAGAAAATTATCTCGTCCTTTAAGCTTTCAAAAAAATGTATTTATGTGTTTTTGTTTTTTTTTTTTTTTTTTTTTATTTTTCCTTTTGGTTTTTGTTTTTTTTTCTNTTTTAATTTTCCCTTTGGGTTTTGGTTTTTTCCCCTCATTTATTGATTCCCTGAATACAGACTGTCACCATCCCTTCAAAGCTTACAAAACGATACAAGCCTCAACTGGTCATTACCACAATATGAAGCAGAACCAAGAGTGGTATTAATTCTGTACCTGCTGTTGAGGATTTAAAAAGATAATAGATGCTGTAAATGGGACTGCACTCCTCTCCTTGAAGGCTTACCTATTGTTTTTCCCCTATATTTGACTAGTATACATAAATCAAGCTAAGAAATAGCAACTAGGCCTCCTGCAAAATACTTTTTAGTTTTCTTATTACAAAGGTGCCAAAATAGCTAAAAATGTAGCAAAAAATACAAGAAATAATATCGAAAGATGGTGAGTTCTTCAGCATGTTTGCCATTCCACAGAAAATGCATTCTTTGATGAACAAATATATAGGGTGGTCTGGGGATTTGTTTTAAACAGTATCCATTACTATGACAAAGGAAACTTGATACTGGGGTGAAAAATACCAAGATGGGCCAGTTCATCTCCCTTAACAACTTTTAAAGATATATATATATAGTTCTGATAGCATTTATTTAAAAAAAAAAGCCAAGATTCTGTATTTTATGACATACTGTAAATCTTGTTAAAAAAAAAATTTCAATCCTTTAAAAGCAGCTGCTTTTTCACAATACATGATTTCCAAGATGAAACAGAGTTTGCACATAATACTATTCAGTGGTGACAGAAACCTTCTTAAACTTCATACTGCAACCTTCAGGCTAAGTTTCCTCTTTAAAATACTGTGCACAATAACACACACAACATGAGACACTTAAGAACGAAGCCCAGGAAGTGTCATGCTCAATGGCACTACGTCGGCTCTGCAGCTTCACACACCCTGGTATTCTCCGATGTATAATAAGGTGAACTTAGATACGCTTTTTCCATAGCTGGGACTTCACAGTGCAGTAAAACCCGTATCTGACCCACGCTAGAGAATGCTGTGGGATGCAGTCCCTTAAGGCACAGGGGAACAGAGAAGTTTGAGGGCATTCACAGAGAACTTCTGAGAATGGAAAAAGAGAAGAGAAGAGTGGTTTGAAGAAGAGGAAGTCGCACCCTACAGAGGTGAATGGGACAAAACCAGAACCTGAAGAGCACAGATCAGCTGCCGCAAGCTAACACTGCAAAATAGCATTAATTAATCTGTGCTGCAAACTGATGCTGCAGTCCACCAGAAGGTAGTGGGAGGGGAAGCTCCAGACCTGAGGCTGGTGGACCACGAGGGAGGAGGGTGCTGGTGCAGAGGGGGCATGGAGCGGCAGAAGAAAAATGCAGACACCAGCAGACCAGGGGAGCCAGTCCCACAGGAGTCTCTTGTGAAGTCAAGCAGAATGACTCAGATAATAAAAAAGGAAACGATCAACAACATGCCTGGCCATTTTGCATGCACCACACACAAAGAAAAAAAAAACAGATTGCAACTACTCAGGGACAGCCTGTGTGAGCACAGGCTTGGAAGTGACACCTATTTCATAACTGTTTGCTGGTGGAGGGTGCATGGGTGGGGAAAAAAAAGTTCAAAGATTGCAGTTTTCTTTTTTCTTCCCCCTTCTCCCCTTCCCCCCCTTTCTCCTTTTCTAATAACAACAGAAAAAATTATAATGGTAGCACTTCAGAAGATGGGAAGGGCACTAAAGGCAAACGAAATGGTAATGACCACAGCAGCCATTCAAGCATGTGTAAAGAGAACTAGTGAAAAGACAGAAAGGAGCCAAGAAAGAAAAACAAGCATAATCCTCCTGGAGGAAAACTAAAGCATTCAATGAGCCTGGGAAGAAAGGACAGAGAAAAGTTAGTATGGGAGGCAGACCTGACATTATACAGAGTAATTTTATAGCAAGGAGAAGTACACGTTCCTGTATAAGGAAACAAAGCAATAGAGACAGGTGAACAGGCTGTTCTTTACTGCTCCTGCTGAAAGGGACTATCTGGGTAGCACTACTGTGAATACGTATTTCACACGAATCTTGAAGTGGTGACTGCTCTCATACCTTTGACTTTAACCTGATGCTTGGTACACTCTGGGCAGGGAAGAAGGGTGAATTCCTCTGTCTGATACATTGAATAATCTGTGCTTGCAACCACAATCCGGTCTCCAGGCTCCCAACTACTAACGTCATCCAGAAGATTGAGTATCACTCCACCTACAGCTTCTACTTGGAAGCCTGAAATTGGGACACCTAATTAAAAAAAAAGTAAACACAATATAAGATTATATTCACCTTTATATGAAACCACCTCCAAGAAGATACTAATAAGAAATGTATGAGACTTCACAAGCTCCAAAGCCTTCTAAAGTACAATTCTGCTCCGAAATGTCCTAGTGTGAGACACCATTACAGCCTGCTTATTTGGCTATAAAATAAATGGAAGAGACAGAACTAACAGTGACATGTGGGGAAAAAAAAAAAAATCTATGAACTTTTAAAAAACAACAACAATAACCTAATTATCATATGGCAACAATTTGTAGGTCCAGCTACCTCTGCTTGTTTCAGGTGACATTTTTCTGCTATTTAAAACTCTACGGATGTAATCAAGGACCTGCCAAAACAAAGTAGGGAGACCTTCCTTTTTATTCACAGCTAATGAAACAGTGTGGCAGGCTCAATTACACATACATGCCATTTCACTGCCTTGTGATGGATTTGCATAAGTTCAGTAACTCCGGCTTACTCTTGACCCTAACTCTACAGTACCAGCAAATAAAAGACGTACTTTGGTGGATTTTTTTTTTTTGTTAGTCTATACTTTTTCATAGGGCTCTAACGCACAGTAAAGGAGTAGTATCAAATAGCTCAATTACTTAACAAATACATATCCAACTACCTTAAAAAAATTCTTCTCAGGCAAATACAATATTGCTTAGTAATTCTACAAACAAAAAAGATGGCTGTCCATAAAAAGAAAAACTCAGATCAAAGATATCTTAAATAGAAGAATCAATAAAGGATAAAAGCAACTGAGTGGTAGGCCTTACAGATTCTTTATACAACAGATTCAACTTGGTATGAGAAAAGCTGCGTAAAGTTCAGCATCAAACAGCAACAGAAAATTTTAACAGGAATAAAACATTTCTCCTGGCTTCTACCAAGTTTTCTTCTTTGGATCGTAATCACCGTCTCAGAATCATTTAGATTTAAAATATACATGACTGATAAACTACTAAAAGAAAAAAAAAAAGTCTGCCTCAGCGTTTTACAAGATCCCTTATCTCTATCTAAATATATTAAAAATGAAGACTCTTAATCTTATGCTGTTTGCATGTTATATACAAATAGATTGAGAAAATAGGTTGTACTGAAGAACTGTGTCCTCATACTTCATCCATAGCAAGAAAAAACAAACACAACCCCCCCAAAAAAACTTATAGCAGCACTCAGAAATTTAAATTGCAACCAACAGTTCTAGCAAAAAAAGCACATACAATATTTTTTACTTCTTCCCCCAACTGCAGGATTTCACAAAATGCTTTCCTACCATCGTTCCATTCGCTGTAAGCTCTCACAACAAACTTCTGACCATCGACTGTAAAAAACTCTTTCTGAGCAAGAGCTTTCCCACCGGTGCTGTGATTTTCATAGTTTCTCACTGATTCATTACAGGAAGAATTTCCACCACCTATGACACCAACAAAAGCCCAGGCTTGCCTGAGAAAAACAAAAGTAAGTGTTTAAATATAATGATCCTTACCAAATTCTTCACATACAGGTAAAGGACAAGACAAGGAGCACAAAAGTCATATGTAATCCTTTTGCCTGTTCTTCCAAATTTGCAGAAGAAAAATGGGCAGACCTCATTGAAAAGAAACTTAGTTTGAAATAATTTGATGTCCTATATACAAATTGGCAAATACAAGAGCTCTTCACGGAAAAGACTTTCAGATACATTTTTAGTACAATGTCCAACAAGATACACTTTTTCCAAAAGCACATTGCAAGAGATGAGGGACAGATGTGACACAGGCTTCTACTCCCAAACAGCTTTACCGGGGCACAGGAGGACTGGGAGCCGGTGCCGAGGTTTGTGCTGCAGCCCACTGCTGTCATGGTGCCATGGCAAGCAAGTGGCATCCCAGAGTGGTAGCCAGGAGTCTCAGGAGACCACACATGCGTCAGTCCAGGAGGGATGGACACAGCCAGCAGCAGCCCCTGGCGATCACTATACTGGATGCACAATACATTTTGAAACTTTCAAGATGCTCAGACCCAGGAAAGGACCAGAATACTGTTACACAACCTTTGCACAAGGGATCACCAATGTTTCCGAAGGCTGAGACAAGGATTTTTGCTTTTCTCCCTCACTGGCCCTTCCGTCAGCTGGACACCTACTTGGCTGAGCACCAGCGTGGAGCAGGGAACTGTCCTGGATGTACTTCCCCTTCCTACAGCTCTGCTCAATGCATCCAAGTTTTTGGAAATGAAAAACAGACTGCATGCCACACAAAGCTGCCACCAAGTTCAAAAAACAAGACTATTTTGCTGTCCTTTACTGCTCTGTAATGCCATAATTATGTGTACAGAGGAAAGCAGTCGAGATCATCTATTAAAAAGCCAAACAATTTTGCATCATTGAAACTGAATCATTCACCGCAAATGAAAACAGTGTCAGTCAGCTGGACTGTAGTCTGTTGCTAATGATTGACTCAAAGGCAGATACTAAAACCACCTTCAATCCAGTTGCCTTTATTTCAGTGCCCTCATGATGTTCTTATTGATTGGGATTAAAAGGCCAAATGAAACTGTTCAGCATTACCCTATTGACAGGAACAGTACATACTGGGCCAGCTTTTCAGTAGCAGCAGCAAACAAGCTGAACGTTTCACATACCAACATTTAAAACAATTATCAAGATATTTTAATGCACACTATCTCACAGGAAGAGGCAGAAGAGGAGGAGAGGGTTGTAACGGAGTATTAACCTCCATGCCAAAATATCCTTCGCTAGCTTCACAGTGACAACCCTGCTTTTCCTTAGTGAGCAATGGGGGAAAACGCCTCGCCCATCTTCCACAGTAGACCAAGCCATTTTTATGTGCTTACAGAGCCTCTAACGACTGATGAAAACAGACAAGAATCGGTTCAGCACAGAAGGATGAAAGGCTGCTGCTTCTCAGTTGCAGGCTGAAGCTCCTCATTTCAGACAAACGGGCGTGGAGGTCATGGGCAGAGACAAGCACCAGAAAACCACACCTCCAGGTCAGGTTGGGGGCTGGCTGCCCAGCAACCTGAACAACAGCCACATGGGCTTCCCTGCTTTTAGGAGACGGTACCTATTACAGGATGTCCAGCCCTCAGCACCTCTGACCAAAGGGCTCCAGAGGCAGTGCTGCAAGCACTTTCCATCCCATGACCACATGCTTACAAAGCCACTGACACAAACATGCTCCTGACGGGAACTGAGGTCAGAACATGCCATCCTGAGTGACGCCCCAGCCCGCCCCTGCCAAAGCAGAGGGAGGAAACTAACTGGAATCCAGATGCTGGGGAATAGCGAGGGGTAAGAATAGAACAGAAAAACTAAACAACCAATTTCCCAACACCATCTTAATGAGAGCTGAAGAATGGACTGACTGTTAGTTGGGAGACTTGGTGTCCCTTTCGCTTGTATTGTGAACACTGTGCAGCACAAAGCCAAGTTCAGAACGTGAATCACAAAAAATCATTTGCGACAACTAAATGAACGGCACAGCAGTGTAAGGTTCCTGCTTTAATAATTCCTATTATACCTCTTCTACTATCGCACTATCCAAACCCTGACCAACTGAAAAGAATGGTCAAAAGATACAGAAACATCTTACAAGTGTACCCCAATAACAGAATATTTTTACAGATCAGTTCCCTCGCAGAATAAGTGGAAGGGTAATGTACGTTCATTTCAGCAGTGCAGAGGTATGAATAAGACCCTGTTTGATATACAGGATTAGCACGCCTTCCCATTATTCGGTTTCTAGCTCGGCATTCCTTGCTCCTCCAAACATAAAATCATATGCATTAAAACCTTCACCTAGGAACTGTTTTCTACCTTTGTGTTTGAACGAGAAAAAATTCCTTGCACACAGTTCTGTAAAGAACAGTGAAAGAGAACAATTATGAGTAAGTAACAAAGTCTATCACACAGATACGTGTAACTATCAGTCTCTGCACTATCAAAATACTGCACACTGAATACTACTACTGCAGTACTACACGCAACACTGAGAATCCTCTGAAGACTTTAAGGACAGGCACTGCCAAAGTTTAATCCCCCAAAGTCAGCAGAATCTGTATCTAATCTTTACTCAGCACAAGAGGGAAAATAAATTATTTACCTGTAACTCAATCCTCTGACAAACTTACTTCCCAGAACATTTTGAATAGTCACTCTGGTTTCCTCCAGTAGATTTTTAGCAGCTGAATCTCCTACGGCAATAGCAACAATGCGACCAGGACTTCCGTTTTTCACTAAGTTCTGGAGCTTCAAGCTTTCTTCTGAAAATTCATGAGTATCAAACTTCAGCACTTCCAAAATCTCTGCTGTGTCCTGATCGATCACTCTCACATTTAGTCCTCGGGAAAAATTCTTTTTAAATGTATAATGACCATAGGCCAGCCCTGAGAAATACATAGTCTTTGACAGAAGAGTCCATGATAACTTCTGGTGCCCATGCAACTCCAGCGTTCCTTCAGGGCCCACGCCAATAAATTTTTTGCCAAATTCTGGCACATCAGCACCTTCGTTTGACTTCCCATACAGAATAATAGTTGCTTTGGATTTATAGCGGCATTTCTCTGCTCCAACATGAAGCATTCCACCATCCTTTATCAGGATAAATCGAGTTCTCAAGGTAATATTTTTAGAACCTTCTTTATCATCACCAAAAACAAGCAACCCTAAAGAAAAAAAAAATTATGTAGATCAAAGCAAAATTCAGATAGACTCAAAGAACCAAGTTCTGCAATAAGAACAACAGAAAAATCACAGATTTATTTTCCATGTCCCTGAATTAAGCTGTTACACTCTTATATACGTTTAAGAATATTTGGGAAAGTAACTCCTACCAATTGTGATTTATCTTTCTAAGAAATTGGTCAGTTTATTCCTATTTTTTCCTGCCATTTTAGTAGAATTACTAACATAGAATCATAGAATGGTTTAGGTTGAAAGGGACCTTAAAGATAATCTACTTCCACCCCACCTGCCATGGGCAAGGGCACTTCCTGCTAGGCCAGATTGCTCACAGCCTCATCCAACCTGGCCTTGAACACTTCCGGGGATGGGGCATCCACAGCTTCCCTGGGCAACCTCTTCCAGTGCCTCACCACCCTCACAGTGAACCATTTCTTCCTGAGATCTAACCTGAATCTACCCTCTTCTAGTTTGTAGCCATTACCCCTCGTCCTATCACTACATGCCCTTGTAAACACACCACAGTCTCCCATCAGAAGACAATCCGATCTTGTACAAGGAAGACTACTACACAAGTCTTGTTTTACTCTGTCCTACAGAAAATCACATCAATGCTCTACTGAAAAGACTGTACAGTGTTCTTTCATCTTTCTAATTATATTCCTGGCCTGGTAGCAGGCTGAAAAGTAAAAGCACAGGATCTGGTCAATAAGCTGCAACAAAAAATTCCAACACATTTTTCATGTAATTGCAGAAGTAAAAACTATGCAGTAAACCAAAGCATGATGTTCATTGTGCCATTTCATACCTCCATCTTGTATAACTATAGAGTGTACTGTAGCATCTGAGTTCAGACGAAACAAATCCCCTTTTTTGATCAAAACTCTCTTTTCGGGATCTTTTCCAGGGCTCCAGTTTTTAAGACGAGGATTCTGATCAGGGCAATTCTCTGCAATACAATGTGAAATTCAGCTTTTAAAGAAAACACACAGCATCACATCAATCAAGGCAGCATTAGGATGAACATGAGCAAGGCAGAGTCAGTCACTCACAAAGGATTCACACCTCCTTCTGTGGTTACAATACTGTAGCCACTGATGCTATTGTTTGTATTCAAACAGCCAAAAAAATACCTGAAAGGTGGCTGAACTCTCAAGGGTGGGAAGGCATTCTTATACTGAAGTAAACTACTGATGACCACAGATTGAACTGTCAACATATACTATTGACAATAGATACTTTTAAATCCTATCTGATTTTTTTTTTTTGATATTTTCTACATCAACTCCAGCAGGTGAGGAGAGGTAGGCGAGAAGCACTCAGATCCATAGCAGCCACACTGAGCACTGGATGTCCTAGGCCAGCTAACATGGTTGTAAAGCATCTAAATATCTCACCTCCTCAAGGTCTCTCCCTGTGTGAGAAAGGCTGACCCCTTCTTGCTTTTAAGCATCCAAATCAACTTCTTTCAGTGTACATTTGTAGGTAAGGGATAAAGAAGGACAAGACATCCTTAGTATATTTACTATAATACCTTACTGGTTAGAGCAGTTTCCTGGGAGACAAGACATTTGGGTCTAAACTCACAGTTTATACTCCTTAGGAAGTTAGCTTCAGTATCAGGCTACAAACCACACGAGAGCAGAGACACACGCCACCCCTCTTGAAACCCTGATGAAGGTCTGGCAGTACACAGGCAATAACACCATACTACAAGGCCAGAAAAGGAGAAGCAGCAGCAAGAAGTGACAAGGTTGTGTGATTTCAGACGAAGTTACAGCAATGTGGTATTGACAACACACACACACACTTTTAGCATATTAAGCAACTGAGTAATGCAGCAGCATAGACATACTACAAAAACAGAAATGGGAAGTTTATTCCTTGGATTTTCTTACCAAAAGAAAAGCCAGACTGAAAATATTTTTCTTAAGACAACCAAAAAGATGCCAAAATAAACAGGTTAGCAGCTCAACTGAGAGTAACAGTCAAAACAGCCTTTTCACATCTTATCTTCTGGGGAAAAGCACCCACACATCTGCAATGCAACTTTGGGGGCAAAAAGCTGTTAGCAATAGCCCATTCTTGCAAAATCTAAAGAAAGCAAAACCTATCCACAGTTTAACACAAGCCAGCCTTAGTTTTGCTGACAGAAATGTTTTTCCTTTGGTGTTACTCTCCACATTTCAAATCCTTCCCAACTCAGGAAACCTACATAAACCAAGATTTGACTACCAGTGGGGAAAAAATTAGCAGAACTGCATAAGGGCAAAATGCATCCAAGTAGTAATATAAAAATAAAAACAAAAGAAAATCTTTTTTGGGGATCCTAAGAAGACAGCATTTAGAAAATTAAATTCAACAATGAGGGAAAGCCAAAATGCAAGAAGCACCGCAATCAGCAAGACTGCTAAGCACTCATCAGATAAGTGCAAGTCTATCGCCTGACTCATGCAGAGTCACTAAACCCCTTCCCCCTAGACACCACACACACAAGCGCACTATGAAGAAACACATATTTCCTGGCTGGTAGCAAAGGGCAATGTGAGGAAACCATGAGTCAGCAACCTGATGATTTCTGCTAAGCGTGATTCATAGAAGAGAAGATCTAGTAACTGTAATTTTTTCTCTTGAGTCAGAAAGAAGAGTTACAGCACCGTAACTCAAAAAAAAAAAAAAATTTAAAGTCTATTGTACATTACAATCCAACAAGGAAGCCACCAGCATCAGAAATAGGCACTCCAATAATGCAAGCATGCTTCTGAAGCACGGTGGATCAACTTTTTGGCAAGCAGATCAGATGTATTCAGCAAAAGTATTTTGAAATTCTCCTTTAGCAATTGCAGTGGGGTGCAGGGAAACATCAAATATTTAGTACTTCAGTACATATTACCTCCAAAATTACTGATTAGATTTTACAGACCACAGTCATTGCCTCTAGAGTTAAGGTTAAATGAAAACAGAAGCATAGACCAGAGAATGTTAGGTAGTTATGGCCTTGCCAAATTTAACCACTCATGTTGAAAATTTTTCAAGTCAAGCCTCTGCTTCAGAGCATTTTTGTAGAAATGGGTCATCTCTCCTTAGGTTTAGTTGCTTCTAATTGAGTTGAGGGGGAGAAAGTGATATTTTTGCAAACTGTGAAGGAAAAAAAAAAACAACCACACAAAACACCCCCGCCTGCCGAAAAAAAAAATAATTCTAGAACCTTCCATGTGCTGGAGCAAGGATATGAAATTTGGCAGAATAAAAGGCAGGAAACAGTTCTCAAGATGTAGTTAAATAGTTGCTTTCTACCTGCTTAGCCACCAAGTCTGGAGTTTTTAAGGCCTCTGGGAAAAAGTTATCAGTGTTATATTATGCTCAGCAGAAGTTTATCACAGTTTTGCAGCTAAATTTTCTGAGGATCCTGTTTACCCTGGGCAAGCTCCAGCTGAGAGCGGCAAAGGCCAAGCAGAACTTTTCCCTGAAAACCTCCCCAGCTTGTCATCCTGACCCTGCAGCACAAGCCCCTGGAAATGGGGAAGGAAATTGCATTTCCAGTGCTCTCCCTGATCTCCAGTGTTCAGGAGTCCTTAGAAAAAAAAAGATAAAAGCAAGGAGGAAAAAAGAAACCAGCTGACAGGCAGAAACAGAAACGCAGACAAGTATCATTTTCCCTTTGGGGAAGGTATGCCGGAGGTTTAGGATTTACACGCAATTACTACCAAGTCTCACATTCCCTCCACTGCCTTTTAAACAGCCATCAAAAGTGCTGACAATATGGATTTCCAATCAGCCCTTAAGAAGAACACACCTAGCTGGAACTGGTGTCATTGGCCGCAGGCCCTCATGTGCTAGGTTGGAGCCCAGCATATTAACATTGCAACCTGTTGGGAGACTTTTGGGGAGCTGCTGCAACAGCGATACCGCAAGATTACAATTTCAGCCAGACTTTCCTTGGTGCCTGTAGGAGTTTCTCTTGTGTCAGGGTTTCTGAAGGATTCTATGGGTGCCCGTTGGGTTTATTTAAAGGATAATGCAGGGAAACTTCAGAAAGACACAATGTAACAATTAATGCTGAAAACTGGCCTTAACTTACATCAAGAAGCAACGGGACATTGAAGGAAAGCAGTCACAACCTTGGGTTACTCCTTAGCCCTTACGTAAGTCATTACCATAGATAAAAAAAGCCCATCTACTAAATCACAGCAACTCTTCCTGGAACATCCTCGGTACTTCAGTACCCCTGGGGATCCATCAACCACGAGCTGACCATGCATTCAGTGCAAAAAATCCACACAACTCAATGCCTCTGGAATGAGCTACTGCGGATGAAGCAAAACCATTCCAAAACCACTTACACTTTTTAGAAAAAGGCATGCCATCTCCTTCACGTTATCAGCTTTTCAAGCATAAAGGGACTACTATTTTATGTATCCTGCAGCACATGATAATACCTCACTTCTACTAAAGTCACCATCAAAATCAACAAATTTTAGTTAATTAAAAGTGCAAGGCTTGGTATCAAAGCAGAAAGGCATTTCTTCCCCTCCACAACGTACTTCTCAGAGTCAACTGGCTAAGTCACTCTTCAGCCTTCTCCTGAACTTGGCTGTAGCCGACGTACTTACTGCAGATACGTTACCAGCAATCTGGATCACAACATAGCAGTAACTTTCCATTTACTACTCCCTCAGGTTTTTTTTGTTTTCCTTCATAAGTATTAGGAAAACTCAGTAACTTCACCCAAGAAGAGGGTGTCACCACCAAGAGTGTTCCAGTTAGATGTGTACACTCATTTTGTACTGTCATCTGAAATCTTCAATTGAAATCTAATTTGTTCAGCCCGTGTTGCACTGACTTTGGAAACTGAATCTTTTGAGTTACTATGCCAAAAGGCACTGAGGAGTCTAAGTCTGCTGTATTACAATAGCCAACAGTTTCAATTCAAAACCCTGTTTAGCTTTTAGAAACCTGACTTCTGCCTTCAAAAAAAAACCCCAAAAACCAAAAAACCAAACCAACAACAAAACAACCCATGCTCCAAACTATACCACCAACCTTTAGCAACTGCACCTCATAGCAACTCCTACCAGTATTTGGCCAGTTAATCCCAACACCTGTTCATGCTTTATAACTACTGACACATTTGAGAGGTTTTTCCCGAATTCCATGAAAGTTGCCCAGTTTTCTGAAGATAAGCTAAAAAAAAAAAATCAGGGCTAATAGATCAAAAAGGTCCCTGCCCAATTTGTGTATAAACAAAAAACCCACATACTGTTGGTATAAATTCTCGCAGATTTTTAAATGTTTTTACTTGAACACTCATCCTCAGTTACTGCTTAAATAGGATTTCTTTTTGTCTGCAATTTGCAAACATATCAGATAGCTTCTTCTGCAGACAAAAATAACTACACTTATGCAACATTCATGCTTCTTTCCTCCCATCAGTAGTCTTTATTTACTGCTATGCCTTTTTGCTTCATGTAATTCAAATAATTCACTGTAAGAACGTATAAAAATAACACCGATAACAGAAAAACAAGCTGATCTTAGCCCCCAAACCCTGCTCCCCTCCATGTTAAAATTGCAGTAAGCGTCCTATTTTTTCACTTAACTTTTAACACTAATCCTGATGCTGAATTATTGAATTATGTTCACAGGGACCGTAACTTCTAGGATGACTTTGTTTGCAAAAGAACTTACCATCTGGAGCATATTTTGAAGCTATTCCCAAAAAAATCCCCAGTGCAACAAAAAGTGAAAGGCTAGAAATGGCAAAGCAAATGAGAGTATTTTTATGCCTGTTGGCTTCTGCCTGGCGGCGGTGCTGATCCACTGGTAAGGACGGGAGTCTTGTCCGGGCTTCTTGTCTCGCAGAGGTAAATTCGGCTGCAGCATGGCTCTGCGAAGGCGGCGGGGGACGGAGAGGGGCAATTCTCCCCGGAACGTACCCCGAAGACCTGTGACTGCTCCCGTTCTGAGGCCGGAAGAAAGCAGGGGAGCTCCCCCTGGCAGCAGTGTCTTGCATGTTATAAAGTCACTGGAACATGCACACACACACAGACACAGAGAGGGAAAAAACAAGAGACAGGCTTTCAGAATACAGAGTACAATACACAAAAGAAAAAAAAAAAGAAACAACGAAAAAAGAATTTTAAGCCACTTGCCTTCTTAAGAAGAACGGCCACTGAAACTGTGGCTATTTACAAAGTATCAGTCACTCAGTTGTGACCGTTCATTAGCCCTGGTGTAACAGCTTGAAACAACAGCATACGTATCTTCAAAAAAATTAAATTCAACAGCATCTGGTATGGAAACACAGTACAGCACAGTCCATTGCTTCACAGTTCCACCAGGTATTTTTCAGAGAGTGTTTTCACAGTTAACTTGTATTATGTGATTAAGAAACAAGCTGAACAACGAGAAAGCTAGCAACCCCTTCTTCCCCACAGTTATGCAAAGAATGCCTAAATGTATTTCTTCTGCACGCAGAAGCTGAACAAACTCCTCATTGTTTTCCTTTATGGAAAAGACACTGAAAGAAATAAGCCTTCCTTCCACACTGGAAGCAGTAAAAAGCATTTAAATTTAATATGTAAAATACCAAGCACAATTTTATTTATATTCACACTGATGCAACTTAGTCAACACTTAATTAGCTGAGCTATACAGAGCCCGCAAACTTAATTTACTCACAGTGGGATTCGGTTGCTAGCAAAGGTGCATCAAGAATGGTCCTGTAAGAAAGTCATATGCATCTTGTTCAGCAAGTCTCATGGTTCTTCTCATTGCTGAGATGCCTGGGTTTGGACACAAAGCCTGGAAGCAACATGGCTGCTCCAGATCTCTGTACCCATCATCCTGAAGTGCGTGCTACTTTTATTTCAGTTGCTAGTATTGTTTCTGTGTTTTTCCGAAGCAATCAATGAAGAAAGCCTACCAAAACCATCACTGCCTGGCCCATACTCACCAGTAGTTCTAACCTACCACACTTTTCTGGTTTGCTTTGAGACACGCAAAACTGCATTTGACTGTTTCCTCAGGCTTTCTGGTCAACTGTGTTGTGTTGTATGCAGTATTGACAAAGCTGGCATGATTTTTTTAATTTATTTTTATCTGGCACTTTTTGAGAAGGCTACTCAAGTTTCAGTTAACTGAAACCTAACATTCTAAACTAAATCCTGAAGGGGAGATATAAGCATAAGTCACGTGTATTAAATAGCAAAATGAATTATGAAAATAAAAACTACCAATAACAGAAGAGCATAAAGATCCTCTTTCTCTTCCATTAACAAAGGGAAGTCTGAGCCACACTCTGACGTGCCAGGCACACTGGTGAAGGAGAAGCGTGACAACTGCAATCTTATTCTGAGAAGCAGCAAAGGAGCCTTTTGTCTCACATGCTGCAAAATCCGATATTTCACTGTTTCAAGGCAAAGAGTTGTTATTCTTGAACATACTGGATTACCCTTTCATGGGAGACAATGCATCTCCAGATGCATGCACAATGACAATAAAGGCACCGAAACATTAACTGGAGTAGCCATCCCACAGTGCAAAAATTACACCATGTCCTCTAGCAGTGTTTCTCACACCTGTTCATTGCAGCAAATTGATTTTCACCATTCTCCTTTCTGTTCTTTGAGAAACCATTTCCCAAGCCTAATCCTCAGCTCTCAAACTTAACTGCTCAGCTGTATCAACTAAATCCAGAATGTTATGCAGAACTTAATTTACTTTTACAAAATAATTTTACCACAATTTTGCCTACTAAGGCCTTTAAAAGTACTGCTAGCCCTTTAAAGAAAAAAAGTCAGTCATTACAACAGGAATCAAAAACACTTGTGTCATATTTCAAGTATATTTTGTTTTGTACAAAGCATTCTGCCTTTTTTGCAAGCCTCATTTTGCAAACTGCAAAAGTTTTCCAACTATCCCACTCAAGTGCAAACACAAGTCATCCCAAGGATAGGTGGAAAAGAGACTGTAGAATCACTGTCTTGCTCCATTACAAAATAAAAATAATGAAATAACCCATTACAACAGGAGTAACCACTTCAACACTTCCTCCCCTCTTACTGTGTTATTTGAAATACTCTAGCTGAAAGAAGGCTCTTTTATATCCTGTAGAGCAGCTACTGGCTTTTCTTTAAAATTAAGACACATTGATAATCTGATTAAAATTACTGACTTGTTGATTTCCAGTCTGTGGAAGTCTTCAGGTAGCACCACACAAATGCAAGTGTAGTAATTGGCTACATGGCCAGTTACACCCTAGAGAGTACAGTTATTTGGTTGCACAAATACAGTTTGAATAAAATGCGGGGGGGGGGGGGGGGGGTAAAACTTGTTT
>VYXH01000150.1:0-23997 GCA_013397275.1 Burhinus bistriatus | reverse complement strand
AGAAAAAGCGCCCTGACCAGATTTGAGAGACTTTCAACGAAATGGTTCGGGAAATACAGACAGCGTTTCCCAACATAATTATTTCCTTGGCAAAATTCCAGACAGCTGGAAACGAAGTGATAACTCATTTATAT
This sequence comes from Burhinus bistriatus, assembly GCA_013397275.1. Taxonomy (NCBI): domain Eukaryota; kingdom Metazoa; phylum Chordata; class Aves; order Charadriiformes; family Burhinidae; genus Burhinus; species Burhinus bistriatus. The sequence goes on along the minus strand of VYXH01000150.1, from coordinate 23,863 downwards.
TCCTGTAAACACACTGCCTCACGTAACTTTCTAGTGATTTCTTCTTTGTTTACCCGCAAGCGCAGCCTGTGTTTGCTTACAGCATATGGAGACATCTAGTGACTAAATAATAAACTGCAAATCAACTGCAATTAGTCTGAAATCCTAGAGATTACACTAGGACCCTTCGCTTGCAATATTTCACTAGGACTGCAGCATTCAGGGTGGTACAACTGCAAACCACCGCGCTGCAAAATAGCGGTTGCCGAATGCAGGGACCCTGGTGGAATGAGCAGCTGCGCTAACTCAAGCGGTGACCGTGACTGCAGCTCCCCTGCACAGCTTGAGCTTCAGGCCATAGCTTTCAGGGCTGAGATTTGGAGTAATACATTACTCAAGATTTGTCTATATAGACACAAAAGGGGTTGGGACAGTTCCTGGCTTGCCCTTCTCACTACATCATAGTAAAGGAAGCCCTTAGGTGCGTAAATAAGGCAGTTTCATCTTCACTTTGATCATGTCTCTGTGTTTCCGTTCCTTCTTCTTTAGCTTGATTTTTTTTGAATGCCCAGGAGCACAATCCTTCTAACACATGTGATTGTAAATCTTTGCTTCATTTTGATAAATGCACATGCAAACTGAGCATTTACATCTGCCCATGACTTTGGCTGAAATCCAATGGAAGGTAGTTTATCTTTGTTTAATGTGAAATTCAAATATTTCATCTGAAAAAAAATACCCAGTTAAAAAAAAAAAAATCAGCATGGTACTGGACATCCATTTTACACCTGTAATACTACATTTGCCCACGAAATGCACATGTCTAATTATTAATTCAGTTGTCTATTTGGATGGACAAATTGTGTTCATGTACAGTGAAACTGCAGCAAATAAGTACATGGTTTTACTGTATGCACTGTTTTTAGTACATCTGACCTTCTGAAAGTTGTTTTTTTAATATCAAAACATTCTTCAAATTATCCTTCATCATATAATCCTGTATAAAAAATAATGTTGAATTATTCCTCAGGAATGCCAATTGTAACAAACTGTTCATGCAATTAAATTTGTGGAAATCCTTGTATTCCATAAATTATTTAGAGTTAAGTCTTTGCTCTCCTTTGAGAAATTATTTTCACTTAATTCAGTACTTCCACAAAAAATATCTGGAAAGGTGATTTTGCCAGATGGACATGTTTTCTGTTCTCATTAAATAACAGAACTAAACTCTTCAAATGTGGTATTCTTCAAACGCTTTTGTTTTTCAACAACACACTGGAAAGATAGGAGTCCAGGAACAGAAATTATTTACTTTCTATGTACACGTATACAGAATGAAGAAACACAGACTGCCAATCAACATTCCCAGTCATAAGCCTGCGAAGAGCTCATTTCAGTGATAGCTGGGTAAATGTTTGCTAGTACTACTATATGGGGGCATAAAGGACAGACACTTCTACATACTTTAGAAGTCTGACACAAGGTATATTGCATTATGTATGTATGTGTGTGTGTGTGTGTATTTTAGACAACACGTGCAACCCATACTTGTCAGTCTTAGGCAAATCACAAATACCTGTCAGCTGTAAAAACACTACATCTCTTATAGAATGGAATTGTCACCCAACAGCTATAATTTTTTCAAGGGATGGATATGTTTGAATAAAGCAATCCCTAAACCCTGTAAGTATGCACGAGATTGGACTTTAAGATTACCCGCGTATTAGAAATCTCTGTATCAAACCCAAATGGTGCCCTAAAGCATCACATCTCCACCTGGTATGACTTCTTTTGTCATACTACTTTCAGTTTAAGCAGACAAAGCCTTGGCCAAGTGTATAATCCAAACCTTAAAAATAGCAAAAGCTAGACTTGAAAGAGGTCATTGATGCAGTCCCTATGGTCTGATGATTTCAAAATAAGCAAGAAGAAAGCCAACTTCTGTCCTTCTGAACAAAAAGAGGTACTAGGAGGCGGGCCGGGGCAGGGGGAGGGCAGTGGTAAGTATATCCAGTTACTACTTAAAATTACGTCCTATCCTCTGAATTCCTGTCCAGATCCTTGCTATTTAGAAAATCTTATTGTTGGTCTATTGAGATAAGAGAGCAACCATACATATTTCTTCCCTTATTTAAGCCTTTCTGGCATATGTCCCAGGTACTCTGTGGTAATACCTTCTGCATATAGTAGCTGTGTTTTAAATTATCATACTAAACACATGGATTTTTAATTACCTTTCTGGGAGTCTAACACATCGGATGGCAAAAAAAAAAAGTTAAATTCCCAAAATAATACAAAGGCTGCCTAGGCTGAGGGAAGTTTGCTCTCAGTAAAAGCCTGTTCCCACTTTCACATACTGTGCTTCAACCAGAGTTAACGGCAGTTAACAAAATATAACAACAGTTTAAGGGAGAAGACAAGAGTTTGAAATGCATACAGGGGGAACGTAGAGATAATTTGTAACTAGGTTTTAGTATGGAACAGTTTTAGTGTACTGTCTTCCCTTGCCCATTGAAGGATCATGCCTTTTTCTTTATGCGTGTCAAAAAAACCCCATATACAACTCATTTGCTTTTTGCAGGTCTATGAAAAAGTGTGAAGGAAGTTATTAGATAATTCATTTATTATTACTGAAATTAATAACATTAAAAGCAAACAACAAAAAACTGTGTTACGTGGCAAATGCATCCACTCAGGGGTTCGGAAGTCTGGGTTCGGTCCTTGCCTATCTTACACAAAAGGTCTTTTAAATCACTGACAATGAGTCTCCCCACAGCAGTGACGCTGTCAAGAGACATGTGGTCTCAAGGCTGCAGTATGTGCTCTCGGTGCTTCAAGAACTTCACAGACTTCCCTAAAGCTTCCCCTAATGACCCATTACTGAGTTGTGCCTAAATCCTACCCTTCGTTCTTCCCCCTCACTTTGGCTGTTACCAAAAGTTTTACAGCGGAGAAACATGTCAGAATTTCAAGATTCTGGGTCATATAAAGATGAGCAACCATTGCAACCCAACAACAAAACCTGATAAATTTTTAGTGTCTTTTAGATTTTCACCTCTGTAACCAGATGGTGGCAGTGAATCAGCAAAATAGTTTCAAAATTCCTGTTAATGAACGCAGTATATGCTACACTGGAGGTTGAAAAGAGGATTCATAAATTGGGTTTTTAAAAAAATAGTTGAAAATAAATGCAAAGAGCAAATGAGAATGGGGTAACTGTGAGGAACCAGATATATATGGACAGAAAACATGAAGAGGAGCAGATAATTGAGACAAAGGAAAAAGAAAAAAAAAAAAAAAAAAACCACAACGCAAATACGGGTGCAAGGAAATTGTATTTTGCCTTTTATACTTCTCCTAAAGTGCAGTTTGATGAAAGACAAAATGCAATGAATTCATATTGCATTAATTTTTAATATCATCTGAATAAAAGTCACATTTCCCTACCAAACCAATCCATCCACTCACATTAAGAAACACAGATAATATTTTCTCATTGTGTTTACATTTTAGTTCAATGTTATTAAAAACGTGATTGTTTTCTGTATTTAAACACTTTTTCCTTGGGAAGGCTTCCCTTGAAAGGTGTCCGCCTTCCAAGTCGCTTCAATATTTATTTTAATATGAATTGGGTTGACATTTATGCCCATTTTGCTAGCAAACTGTAATAGTAGATTTGGCTTGCACTTAATGGAAATATTGATGGAAACTGATTGCTAAATGAGTTGCCAGAAACAAAACCATAATGACTATTGGTCCTATTTGTTTGTTTGGTCAAGAAACATAAACAATACGTAACCACATAAACTGTTAGGTTAGTCAATCCCATGAGAGTTGAGCTTGGAGTGCTGTGCTCATAAGTCAAAAGCCACAGTCTACAGACCTTTACACATCTGTCAGAAATTTTTTATATAGAACAGATTATGAGATATTACACAATCCATAAGGCAGACTAAAAACTGTTAATTACATGATTTCCTACAAATGGCTTGCCAGACTTCAGCCGAGACTATCTGGAAGATCGATGATCGTTTGTTTCATCTCATGTGATTGGTGTAATCACTTTAAAATTATGCACATAGTATTTTTATGCAATAAATTTATGTCCTGAATTTTTTGCTCTTCATTTTGATCTTAACAGAGAATGATTTTGGTTAAGACTCTGTGAAATTTACAAGAAGAGCAGAGCTTAAACCACAGATTTCTGATCTGCATTCACATTGGCAGATACATACAAGTGGGCCAGGTACATGACAAAATTGTGTTGTTTTAATCTTGAAGAAAGATGGAGAGTCTGACTTCCACTGTAGAGAAATGCATTTTAAATGCTTTGCTTTTATATTTATTTATTACATATCTGATTGAAGAGACAATATAAATATTTTCACAAGTAGAAATGCTCAGGAATATTACATAATTAAAAGGCATTAACAAATATCTCTGGAAAAAGAACAAAACCATAATGCTTCTAGATTGTTGCCAAAAACGGATGTGAAAAGTGCTGAAAACCTGTATTTGCTGGTAACTCACTTCCTCCAAGAAGAAACATACGCAGGCAGGAATACTTTTTGTGTCTTTGAAAATGTAACAGGTAAATTGCAACCTTAGGACTCCAAGGTAACATTCATTTCTGTGAATTAAATCTATTAAATCCAAACAGAATTTTCCATCAAACACTGCAAGACACATTTCTCGCGCAAGATGATTTGCTAATGCAAATCTTTGTACCAAGCTTTGGGCTGTCAACTCTGACACGCATTCAGACCGTAGTCCTCAAAATTATACTCTTTTATAAAAATTTCTCTAAAATTCAGTGAAAACACATTTGACGCACTTGCAAGTAAAATTGTGGAATAAGGTGGTTATGTTGCTTACCTTGTTTTGTACGAAAGCAATCATATGCGCGTGTAAAAGTGAAGGGGTTTGTTTCCAGTAAATTTTCAGTTTTCTGTCAACACAGTGTGTCACCAAATGGCTGACTGAACCTTTTTCCTTTTGGGAAAGAACAAATACAAAAGCTAATCACTGTTACAGGAAAAGTTATCTGTTGGGTTGCCTGCATAGGATATCATTCTGACCTTTTGTTTTTTTACAAAAAACAGGAATTGAAGTGTCTCATATGAATGACAGCCAAATGTAAAAACAAGAAGTATTTGTTTGCCCATCAGAAATTAATCCTTTGATTCTCAGAGGTGCATTTGCAGTGCTGCAGAAGTTCAGTTTGACGTATTCAATAATCTGAAAAATCATGCCACTTTTTCAAAGTGAGCTCCTAAAACAAGAGCTTGAGGTGAAAGCACAATCACCATTACTGGTTTTGCAGATTCATTTCTTTAAGAAAATATAAAGTGATATCAAAATGGGACTCCCTATACCAGAGCAGAGGTTCATTCAGCAAAATAGCCTGTTTCCAACAGTAGCTGACGACAAGAGACGACAAGAGTATAAAAAAAAAAGTTAAGTAAACACACATCAATGCTTGGTGGACTACTTCCCCATCTTCCAGTGATTTGCAGCTGTGTCACTATTGATATACTTATTTTTACCAGCTTCTGTTAAAATAATCTGTTGTTTTCTGCACTCACATAAGTTCCTAGCATCCATGACATTCTGTGATGAGGAGTTCTGCAGCATAACTGCTTCTTGTAAGAAGAAATACCTCTTTCTGTTGGGTTTGGAGCTTCTACTTACTCATTCATATGATACTCCATAGTTCTTATGTTGAAAGAAACAGTCATTCCTTATTCACCCTTTCCATGCCACTCCATCCCATTCTCCCATACTTATCTCTTTTCCAATCTAAACATATTAAAACTAGGTATCTCTTTGTCCCTTACGTGGAAGCTGTTTCACATTTTGTCATCCTTATTGTTCTTTTGCCAATTTTGCTGCACCTTTTTTTAAAGAGTACAGAACCAGGATTGCAGTAGGCTCCAGAATAGGGGCACTTATCTGCTATCTTTTTATTCTCTTCTCTCCCCAAATCATCTCTAAAGTCTTCTTGCTTTGTTGGTCACCACTGAATATTGAGCTGATGTTTGCTTAGTAGTATTCATTGTAATGCCAAGACCTTATTTCTGAACAGTAACTGTAGAAGAGCCTGTAATTGTGTAGATAAACTCTACTTAAGATTTCCCAACAACTTCTAAGTATCATATGCTACCACAACCAGATCAGTAAGTTTTTAAGAAGGAAGTGCCCTTCAGATTGATTGCATGGTCCTATTCTGTGTCAGTTACAAAATAGGAACAATGCAAAAATGATAACCTTTGCAACACACCAGGTCTTTTAAGAAAAATAGACCATCACTTCCCTGTTGTCTCCTCAAACACCGTCATTTAATTTTAGACAAACAATGAGAGGGAAAAAAAACAGGAAAAATACCCAATAAAGTATATAACATGCTCAAGGCAAGACAGTGTTCTCAGTGCAAGCTTGCCATTTTTTATATGCTTAAGGCTTAGATACCACCAGATCAGGAAAGTTCCTTCCTGCTGACCCCTTCATTTTCCTTCAAGTTCTCTGGCTACCAACCCATTGTTCTCACTTGCTTTTTGGTTCCACTCCCTTCCCCTATTGCCTATTTTATTGCACTAGAAGCACATTTACTAAGCAAGCCAGATGTACATGTTGGACTGACACCAACATTTTATAGTTAAGTCCCACCTCCACAAAATTCCATGAAGCAAGCTGTATGCAGCAAGAGGAAAAAAAAAAAAAAAAAAAGAAAAAAAAAGAACAACAACAAAAAAAGGCTACAGCTGGGAACGTACTTCATGTTTGCACATAATGTGTCCAAAACTCAGACAGCAAAGATTTCTTAGACAATGATTTCTCAGCTGAAACTTCAAGATGAGCATACAGATAGCATAATATCTGTCAAAGCAATTTTCTCCATGTCTGGACTAGACAGAGCACAGACTTTATGGATATGAAAAACTTAGCTGTAATTTAAGCCAAGTCCTGGGAAAAACAATGCTACAGTTGGGAGTCCACAAAAACCCCGCCACAACCAAGCCTTTAGAGAATCGAAGGTAACGACTGCCCTGGAACAGACATTGAACAGAAAAGGTCCGGCTGGCTTTAGTATCACACAGCCATTCTACAAGACTAGTTTGGCCAATGTTTTCCACTAAGAATCGTGTTTCATACCATGTATTTACATCATTTACAAGCATAAGGAATCACCAATAATGCTGAGCTAATACAATGATTAGACCTTTCCATGGGTTCAGACTAAAACTCAGGCGAGGCCTAAGCAATGCAGCAGCTTCTCATTGGCCTCTGCTGCAGGGGTGAGCTTCATGCAGGCTTTGAACTAAACCTCCACCTGTACATGAATCAGATTCATGCCCTAATTCTAAAGAATTAAGAACAAAAGGAGCCAAGAGTTGAACTTGGTAAGCAAACTTAAACATGTATAATGAGAGGTACTTATACTTTCAGAAAAGGAAGTATTCTTGAGCAGGACTGGTTAGAACAAGAATCTGTCTGAGACTCAGAAGATTTCTGTCCTGTCCTTGAAGCACTCAGCAATTGGAATATAAATGCTTAGACATTGACAGTCCTGCTAACCAAAATGGCAAAGAGTTGGATACTGTTGTTTCCCAAAGCTATGAATGCTTTTAGGTCAAATCTCTTGCTATGCACAAAGGCTTGTTTATTACACATTTATAGAGATTATCAGGATGTTTGTTATTTTACTCCATTTCAGCTATCTAATGTCTAACACTTTTGACATTACTATTTCAACTCATACACCTTTCAGGAGACAAAAACCAAATCCTACATGTAAATTATTGTATTGGGTTTGCATGGCAAGATTTTGGTAGCAGAGGGGCTGCAGGGGTGGCTTCTGTGAGAAGATGCCAGACATTTCCCCATGTCTGATAGAGCCAATGTCAGCTGTCTCCAAGATGGACCTGCCGCTGGCCAAAGTTGAGCCCATCAGCAACAGTGGTAGTGCCACTGTGATGAGGTATTTAAGAGGGGGAAAAAAACGCTGTACAATAGCAGCTGGGAGAGAGGAGTGAGAATATGGGAGAGAAGCAACTATGCAGATACCAAGGTCAGTAAGAAGGAGGGGGAGGAGGTGCTCCAGGTGCCAGAGCAGAGATTCTCCTGCAGCCCGTGGTGAAGACTGCAGTGAGGCAGGTTGTCCTCTTGCAGCCCATGGAGGTTAACGGTGGAGAAAATATCCGCCTGCAGCCTGTGGAGAACCCCACGCTGGAGCAAGTGGAGAGCCCATGGTGGAGCAGGCTCCTGGCAGGACCTGTGACCCTGTGGAGAGGAGCCCATGTTGGAGCAGGTTTGCTGGCAGGAGTTTTGAGACCGTGGGAGACGCACGTTGGAGCAGTCTGTTTCTGAAGGACTGTACCCCATGGAAAGGACCCACGCTGGAGCAGTTTGTGAAGATCTGCAGCCTGTGTGAAGTACCCACGTTGGAGAAGTTTGTGGAGAACTGTCTCACATGGGAGGGACCCCATGCTGGAGCAGAAAAAGAGTGTGAGGAGTCCTCACCCTGAGGAGGAAGGGTCAGCAGAAACAACACGTGATGAACTGACCACAACCCCCATTTCCCATCCCCTTGTGCCATTGGCGGGGAGGAGGTAGAAAAAAAAGTTGAGCCTGGGAAAAAGGGAGGCATGAGGGCAAGGTTTTATTTCTTATTATCCTGTTCTGATTTGATTGGTAATAAATCAAATTAAATTCCTCAAGCTGAGCCTGTTTCACCCATGATGGTAATTGCTGAGTGATCTCCCTGTCCCTATCTTGACCCATGAGCCCTCTGTTGTATTTTCTCCCCCTGTCCTGTTAAGGAGGGGGAGTGGGAGAGTGGCTGGGTGGGTGCCTGGTGGGTAGCCAAGGTCAACCCACCACAATTATATAGTAGCTTCATCTTCATGGCGTGTCATTTTAATTGAAAGAATTTTAAAAAGGCTTATCCCTGTTTATTTTACACTTTTGATAACAGCTTACCTCTAGTCAGCTTCACAATCTGTATTGTGTCACAAGTAACCAGGGAAAGAAAACACTTTTTCAGAATCAGAGAAATGTGACGATAAATCATAGACTGGCTGAAAGCCAGACAGTATAGAAATCACTTTAACTTTTAAAACATGCTTCTTAATGCAAAATGTTGACTTGATGTAGAGATACTGAATCAAAATGAGATAATGGACGCAAATGTGTTTGCACAGTTATTTCAGACCTTTTCTCACAGAATATCATTACATTTGAAGCAGTACTACCTGATCCATCTATCCTGTATAGCAAATACTCAGTGACATGTTGCTAGATAGAAGTCTAAAGGATTATTTGCTAGTAATGACCTCTTTTTTTTTTTTGAAATGTGTGGCTTTATTTAGTCTCTAAAGTTTAAGCTTTGGTTTACCACTCCTCCTCATCCCCCAAAAAGGGATCCTACTTTATGTGATGTATTTACAATTGAGTGTCTTTAAGTTTCTTGCGAGATACTATACAAATATATTCAAGCAGTCTTAATATCTGCTTGGAAAGCCTGCAGCTCTACAATTAAGTTTCAAAATATGGACTGCATATCAACTTAATGACAGAGATTGCTCACTGGTACAACAAAAGGCATGAGATGTGAATGGCTCCCGTATGTCTCATGGGTCCTAATCCTGAAGCTTGGTAATCACATTTTAAAGGGAAATATTAGTAATTACTATACTCCTGATTGGAAAAAAGGTATGGCTGGTAAGTCCCCATCCCTCTTGGTTAGTGCCATATTCCAATACAAACCTGGAGTGGAACAGATACTTGCTATCTGGAATTGCTTGCCTGGAGAACGAAGTTTCTTCCTCCCTTTAAAAGAATTTCGCTTCCATCCTGGTATACGTGATGTCCCTTTCACTAGCCAAATTTTCAAATGATTCCTCAATGAGGAAGGCAGACAGCTACAAGCTTTCTCTTTCTTACTTTGTCAATAAAATGCTGACTTTTTCATATACAGTTGACGACACCTGAAACTTCACAGGAGGCCTGTTCCTTTCTTTGGACTACTCTTGAGATAGAACTTAAGTTAGAGAAGTATTTAAGATCTGAACAGAACTGTCAGGTGAAGGCCATTTTTGTTTCCCTTGGACTTGAACATGGCCAAGGGATAAGACAGCCCTGGAAAAGATGACGTTTCCTAGACTTCGCACATGAACCGGAAGGAACAGAAGCTTAGGACCAAGTTCCTCCTAGCTTACCACTCTTCTAAACATTCAGACAATGCTAGCAACGGAAAAGCTGCATCTTACTATGGACTGGGCAAATCTAAAGCATGAGAACACTACATTTGATATCTGGTTGACACTTAGCAACATATTCAATCTTCCAGTTGCAGCACCGAAATCTCCTCTGGATTACAAATGGCCTAAACTCAGAGAAGTCATGGAATTACAGAGGCCAAAGCTGTGATCTCCCCTGACACCCCAAGATGCCCGTCAGTTATGATCTCGGGCACCTGTCCTTGACCCCTCAAAGCCCCAGCATGCAGAATCTCAGAATTGGTCCTGCAAGTAGCAGCGCATAAGGAAAAGTGCAAACTCTAGCACCTTTGGTGTTGTCAGCTGTCATGCCTCTTTCATTAGCTTGAAGTTTAATTAAATGTTTGACTTACAGTCTCTAGACTCTCTATTCTCTCTAAAATGCTATGGTTCCATCAGAATCTAAGCTTTCTTTTAAAAATGAAGTATTTTTAGCTTCCATTTTGAAGGTGGAGCTTGGCAATGTAACTTGTGTGTCCTTTGCAGGTTCAAAACGCAGAAGGTAAATTAAAAGGACCAGGCTTGGGTTAAACTCAGGGATAAACTCAGGACTTTTTGTAGTCCAGCACATGTTTTTAATATACCGGATTGGGCTGGGCTTGAGTTAACTGGTTCTTCCGTGTTGAAAAGACTCATAAACATCCTCAGGGAAACAGATCTCTTATAAAACGTCACAGAATGCATTCTATTTGGAACTAAATTCCAGACACACTATCTCCACACAGTTCTATAGGAAACTGTATTTTTCTTTTAAATTATCTCATTGATAATATCATTTCTATTTCAGAATGCAGTATTGTCTTCCTATCATTCTGCCAGTATTGTTTTACAAACAGTACAGTCATTAAATACTACTTAAAGGGTAGCAGACAGCTAACAGGATACAGACCCTTTTATGTTTCAGTCAACTTCAACCAATACTCCAGCAGATGAAAAGAATGATGGATTTGTGTTTATAAAGTGAGTTAAAAACAAAGTGCAGAAGAATTGCCTGATGCCACTGTGAGGAAGCATACTGAAGACAAGCGATCTGCTCAGTCCAATTCTATGCAAACTGATGTCCGTTTTGTAACAATTACTGTCTTATTTGATATTCTCAGCGGAAAGGTCAAGTCCAGGAAGATTAAACACATCTTTTTGAGATCTACCCATTCCGGTCCTTAAGTCAGTAACAGGGACAGTCAATAACACTGATAGACTCTTTCAAAAAACCGTGTAAAATAACAAGGAAGTCAGAAAAAAATACTACACTAAACTGCAAGTACATACTTGAAACGTAAGTGTAAATTCATCCAAAGAGGATAACATGATTTGCCAGTTTTCATGCTGGCATAAATTCCTACATTCCTACAGCACTCAAACCCAGAGCCTTTCCATTGCACAAAAGACTGTATCAGCTAATCTGCCTGTAACAAAGATTCTTCAGCCTAGCATGTTAAATGTATTAATGTCTGGTAATTCAGGTATATGTCAGCAGAGAGCATAAAGAAAGTTAGAAAGCTTTCAGTTGTAATCTAATCTAAAAATACCTTTAAATTATCCACTGTTTTAGCATACTTTTGTTTCATTATCACCATTTGCCTTTTGTTACTGCTTGAAATTGCTGCTTCTAGGCATAAGATGAATTTTATACACATTAAATGTAAATGTTGTTAAACAGAAATAAAGAAATATCCTTTAAATAGAAGTCTGTGCTTCTCTTCTTACAGCCATTACCTTCCCATAACCTTTGTTATATGAATTTCCACAGGGAAGCACATGGGAAGAGGACAAAATAAAGGCAAGCGTTTGCGGACTAACCTTCATCAGGAAAGCCCAGTATGATTTATTAGTGGAGTTTTGAAGGTCACATTAATGTAACACATTCATGTTACATTAAATACATTAAAAAATTAAGAGTCAACACATGTAAATAAAGTTATCCCTGAAGCAGTTAGTCTAGCCTTATTTGTGCACTGAAAACATGATTGCAGGTCTAATTGGAAGGACTTGCACAACTCACTTTAATTTACTTACGCTACTTTGCAAAGAATCTTAAAAAAATGTAAAAGACCTTAAATAGAATAAAATTCTCAATGTCTTTATTAAACACTTTTAGGTTTAATTTGCTTGTACCAGGACTAGAAACTTCTAGATTCATGGCCAGTGCCTTCAGTAAGATATGTGTATTTTTTGAAAACTGTAATTTTTGTCCTTGTAGCTGGTAAAAATGACAAGAACCTAGAACATTGNTGATACTGAATCCAGATCTGGAATCTGGTTCCCGTCCGTCACTGAGTCCAGTCTGGGACTTCCCCAGTGCCTGCTGGTGATGTGATCGTCATCCTGGGAGCTTGATACAGTTTTGTATGTATTTCAATTATTTTTCTTTTTATTATTTTATTATTAATATTTCATTAAAGTAGTTTAGTTCCTTCTAAACTCTTAAGTCTCTCTTTTTCTCTCTCTCTCTCCTGCCTCCCTTCGGAAGCAGAGCAGAAGAGAGAGAACAGCTGTCATTCCACCTGAAGCTGGCCCCAACCATGACATTTTAACTGTCCTAACTAGCTATATCAGGATCTGTTTCTGTGCAGTGCTGGAAATGCTTAGATTACACTGCCATGAACAGCCGAGACAGCTCTGCACCTTGTGATATCACTAAGGCCATGAGAAATGTCAGCAATAGCTTTGGAAAGAGCTCATCACGGAGCCTTAGACAATGCATTAGGATCTAGCCCACACTCCAACATGTGTGTGCGTGTGGCAGGGGTGGGCTACACCCCAGGATGTGCGCAAGACAATCCACTCGGGTGCAGGAATATATGTTTTTTACCATTAATAAATAAAATAAAATATTTTTAAATAGTGTTTGTTTCATCTTTATCTCATCCTTTTTTTATTTTCTATTTTTGTATATGTATTATAATGTACATAATATATTAGTACAATAGTACATGTATATAATTAATAAATAAGTAAATATACATATATTAGTGGTGCATGCTCAAAAATGTTTCACTGATAGAGGTGCATGATCAAAAACACTTGGAGACCACTGGGCTAGCCCTAGTACAGTAATGGTATTAATGAATAAAAGTCGAGGATGTGCCATCCTTACACTTGAATTCCTTTATCAGAATAAACTGATTTCCCAAGGACATATGACAAAACACGGGAACTGGAAAAAAGAAGTAAATTTGTAGTGTGTTTCCCCCCCACCTGTCCTTTCTGCTTCCTTTTATTTTCCCATTTTCCTTCTTCCCTTCTGTTTTGCATTACATTTGGCACTTCTCCATCTATTAATTTCTCCACTCCCATTTGGACTTGTTGCATTTTTCTTTCAAAAATGTTTTATTTCATAAAGCCCAAAGCTCCTAGCTCCTTTTGTCTTTTTTCATCTTATTTTTCCTTTTTCTCATTTTGCCTAGTTCTGTCATCTCCCCTTTTTCTGTCTTATTCTACTTTTTTTTGCCCTCCTCTACCTAACCACAAGCCCCTTTTATCTGACTTGCAGACCCACCTTTAGGCCTTCCCATCGCCTATTTCCTCCCACCCCCCTCTAACCTTAACCTTTTTTCTTTTCCCCAGTGGGACATTATATTTTCCACATCCTCTCTTTCCTGTTATTTTCTTTTTCCATCACAAGATGGAAGAGAAATACTTGGGAGCAGAGACATGCCTTTGTAGTGTTCTGTTTCCTCTAGCCTTCCGGCTACCCTTTCCCTTGGCAACAAATCTGCCCTGATGAAAGCAGGAATAGCTGACCAGTTGCTGCAACAAGTCCCTTCCTGTCTGAGGTCCTCTGCGCCACTGAAATGCAGAGTACGGCATGCAGCCAGTGGAGCCTCGTCCACTTCTGGTAGCAGGCTGCAAGACTTCTGGGAGGATGTACTGCCCTGTGAAGCACTGAGACCGGCACAGGCACAGCGAGACAGAGCGCAAGCGTGAAAAAAGGTAAGGATCTGCAGTGAGAAACAGGCGTGCGTGCATGAGAGCTGTAGCTAAACAGCAAGACCATCTAAACTCAAGGGAAGGCTTCCTGCATTTGCAGGTGGCTATTACATGCCAGAGCACATTACTTTAATTCGGGTATTGTTACAGCAGCAATCGATACAATAAGCAGCCTGGCAACATGCAATTTCGTGGTCAAAAGCCTTTGAAGTCTGAGATTATTTATTCAGGTTCTTCCCAGCTACTGCAATTTTCAAAAAGTCATTACCCTAAGTGTTTCAGAATGGCATAAGAAATTATCAGTTACAGTGAAGTCTAAGCCAAAAATATTAATGTAGATACTAAGGCACTTAATATTTATTTTTCTTAGAAAAAAATCCTAGAGTTAAAAGAAAGGGTCAGTACAGGAATTGTCACTGTATATGCACACCCTTGGTCAAAAATATCACACCAAAGTATTACAGTACATATCAGCTAACTTTACGAACAAGTTAAAGATGAATATTTAAATTAGTCCTCAAAATATATGCTGATACATGGTTTTACCGCTTTAACTGTGTTAAAAATCTCCAAGTTCTTTGGAGAGAATGTTTTCCTTTTTTGACATACTTCTTTCTAACAATGTTTTTTCTGAATTATTTTATTGCAGAAACAGTATCAGCACCCACATTCCATAAATGTCATCTCCTTCTCTATGCTAATCATCTCAAAAGTCAATAAAAATGTGTTTATAGAAGTATTGATCTGTAATGTATAACAAGTGCTAAATTCTTTTTTTATGCACTCTGGGTCTTCTCTCTTTATCAGATTATTTGAAAGAATGTGCACATATTTTCAGTAATGTGGTTTCTTTGTGCAGTCTAATTACAGCTTCTCAAACAGGACACAGCAGAGGACAACTAAAACCACAGAACACTGTGCTGGAAGGGACCTCAAGGATCATCTGGTCCAACCTTTCTTGGCAGAAGCACAGTCCAGCACCAGATGGCCCAGCACCCTGTACAGCCAAATCTTAAAAGCATCCAGTGTTGGGGAATCCACCACTTCCCTGGGGAGATTATTCCAGTGGCTGAATGTTCTCATTGTGAAACATTCTCCTCTTGTGTCCAATTGGAATCTCCTCAGGAGTAACTTGTAAAATGATTAAGGAGAGGGAGCACTTGCTTTACAAAGAAAAATGGTGTGAAATGTGCTAGGGGTAAGATAGGCAAGATTATGGCNCTGGGACTTCCCCAGCGCCTGCTGGTGACGTGATTGTCATCCTGGGAGCTTGATATGGTTTTGTATATATTTCATTATTTTCTTTTTATTATTTTATTATTAATATTTCATTAAAGTAGTTTAGTTCCTTCTAAACTCTTAAGTCTCTCTTTTTCTCTCTCTCTCTTGCCTCCCTTTGGGAGCGGAGCAAGAGGGAGCGAGCATCTGTCGTTCCACCGGATTGGGCCAATCTGGCCCAAACCACGACAACTGTTCACCAAATCTGGCAAACATGAAATGGAGAACGCTCATTTAGAAGTTAAATTTTTAGGAGATGGATTTAAAACAGAGGAAAAAAAGTACTTCTTTTAGTGTAAGTAATGAAATTCTTGGATTTGTAGCTATGGAACAACAGTATCAAGAAGTTCAAAAAGGAGACAAACAAATTCGCACACAAAAGATAAAGAGATATCAAAGGGCATAGGTTTGGGTGTCCCTTTAACATTTCTAGTTCTGTAATTTTAAGATGCCAGCGGAGCATGAGAAGATCTGACAATAGAGACTACCCAGGTCTGCAAGCTCTTCCTAAACAGCATCTCTGACTACCATTGTTGCAGACAGAACATTGGGACAGATGAACAACTCATCTGACACACTAGGGCACTTTTAAAAGAATTTACCACAAGGAAAGCATTTTCTGTGCATTAGTTACTAATCTGTTTGCATTTTCTGACCCATGTGTATGTGTGATACAATTAAAGGAAAGAAGTATAAGTAATCCTGCATGTATTGAGGGTAAGGCCACAGGGTTATTGCAGGAAAACTGCCATATAAGAAATTCACAGAAATTCATACGTTTGCGTAAGTAAAATCTTTATTGTGCACCCATACACTGTTGCTGTACATGCAGTCTACATAGTGCAGAAAGCTGCAATAATATAAAATTTAGATGTGGAAACAGATGTCTGTGTGTTTTATGGAAGCCTAATGGAGCGGATCAGCTCCTATCATCACATGCAAATTGCTTCTTTAATTAGACCTATGTAACAGGAAAAAAACCCACCCCTATGAACCATAAAAGGGAAGCACAGAAAAGCACTGCAGCCAGTTAAATCATTCATTATGAATAAGAATCAAATCCTTGGCTATCATAAGTGATCGCACGATTGATTCCAATGAAACTGTGCAATTACACAACAGCTATATGTCTAACAAAGTCTTCTGTGCACTGACAGTGATATATGGAAATGTGTGTATTTAAAAACATTGATCAAATACTTAAACAAACACACACCTATACCGTAGTGATTCCTGGTTACTTATAAAATCCAGTTGTTCACTGAAGTCATACAGGACTAATTACAATTCAGAACAAGTGATAAAGTTTAAATAAAAGAACAATGCAATAACTATTAAACACATACATTGTCATGGGTGGTCAAGTCCTCATGTACCACACACAGCAAAAGAGAGACAACTTGGCCCAGAAGAGCTGTGGGACACTGACGAAGCAATAATGTGAAATAAGTCATAATACTTTGTTCACATGTGAACACTTGTTCATTTATGATTGTTCTTCAGAGTAGCTATTCCCCAAACATCCTTGTAAACAAATCTGTTTATGTAAATTTATGTAGAAAGTAAGAGTAAATGTCACAGATCACAGAGTCATGGGCAAATACAATGTGATTTTGTTATTCATGAACAATGCCTTAGTCAAATACATCTCTTTACTGTTATTAAGTGAAAATCTAGCATGACGGTAATACATTGTAACAGCACAGTCTGAAATAGTTACAGCTTAGATATAACATTTACCTTAAATGCATTATTCAGGAGGTGCCTCCAGGACTGCATATTCAGATTTGCCAGTCCTCATGGTTTTATCATGCCTTATGACATCTCACTGAAGAGCTGCAGCTACTGACAAGCGAACCTCAACTCTTCTTCAAACAGAACCCTCTTGCCTTTGTGACTACAGAGAAACACATAAAATACAGCCTATGTATCATCCTAACTTTTAGAATTACTCCAATTCTTTTTGTTTAGGATCCTAAACGACAGAATGACAGGTTATCTGTCACACACCTGCTATGATGGGCAAACTGAGAGACTGCTGGGTTAGACAACTACAGCAGAACACAAACTCATACGCTTTTTCAAGATTATTCTTCGTCTGTCCTCCTGTTCTGGCTCCAAGCATATGGTCTGTGTTACACCACTTGAGTGGCCACTAAACCTCTAACAGGTAGTGGCTTTTATTCAAGCTTGTTGCTAACTATAAATGATACTACAACACAGAGTTCTGGTAAGTAAACCATACAGTACTTTGCCCTTCTCTGTATGGCATGCTACAAAAGAGTTGTCCAAATACTAAATAAAGAAGTAAACTATATATTTAGCACCATCACATGCCATCTCGGGTAGCAGAAAGGTCTGAAAACTCCAATGCCTCTTCTTGTCAGCCCTTAGGTTTTATTACCCAAATCTTTTGTGAATGTGCTTCTAACAAATTAAAACATCACCATTAACATAAAAAAATAGCACTGTTCTGAGTGGCCATTTCAAACCAGTGACCAGCACAGTTCTGTTACAGTTCTGAATAGCGTGCAGCACCTACCAAATGGATCTCACAAACTTATTTTAATCAAGATTTGGAGAAAAATCACAATGCATCACATGTGCCTCCAAATCAATAATGCTCTGACAAAGCTGCTGGTGATTTTGACTTCACGGTCTCCTTAGGACAGCTTACAATCCTTTTACATTTGAAGTGCACTTAGACTGGAACAAACTGAAATGCAGGAAATTCTGACTGAACATGAGGAAAAACTTCTGTACTTCAAGGGTGGCAGAGCACTGGAACAGGCTGCCCAGAGAGGTGGTGAAGTCTCCGACTGGAGGCATTCAAAACTCCCCTGGATGCATTCCTGTCCACCCTGCTCTAAGTAAACCTGCTCTGGCAGGGGAGTTGGACTAGACGATCTCCAGAGGTTCCTTCCAACCCCTACCATTCTGTGATTCTGTGACTGTATGATCTTTAGAAGCAGATGACTTGCCCAACCAAGGACCTCTGCAATGCTTAAGATGCTTGAGAAAGACTTGCACTGCCATTACTTGTCTTCGAGGTAGTAGATGAGTTACTGATCAAATGACTTAAAATGCTGCTCTAGCTTAAGACTCATTTGGATCTTTGGTATAATTCTGTTTTAGAACAATATAGTAAACCCACTATTTACCCGACTCCAGAAGACAACTTTGGGCAAAAACGTTTGTGCCTTTGGAAGAAAAAAATGTCCCAATACGAGAGCCTGATTCCATTCATATGGATATACCCTATGCTCTAGGAGGAGACAGGGCACAGCTACCTCCTTGAGATGTGCATACCTCCTAGCATAATAGGAAGGTAAATTGCCTATCTCATCTTCAATAATCTCTCTTCCATGTCTTCTCTTCAGTTAGGAAGGTCAGACAACTATTTGCCCTCTGTAAGCGAAAAAAAAAAAAAGAAAATGAAACATTAAAATTACAACCATTTGTATGGTGCCTCATTTACCAACCACAAAACCTCTTCTAGGCAACAAAATCCTTTTGAGGTTTTCTAATTATTTTGAAATAGATTACTAGACTAACATACTTAATAATACCTCTAGGGAAAAGTTGATGCTGAGATACCTTTTTTTAAGGTTGGTCCCTTCCTTGCTCGCAGAGTAATCAGTTTTTAAGAACATTTCTTTTACACTACCCTCTTTCTTAAAGTATTTTCCTTGCCATTTTACCCAAAAGTATGCTAGAATTTTAATTCCTTTCACAGAAAGAAAGAGCAAGAGGTCTTACCCGAGAAATAAAAAAAAATTTAAGAAAATGGAAGAGGGTATAGTGTAGAATTAATTGTTATCATCATACAATGGAATTTCTTCACAGGGAAACATTGTTTCTTTCTACGAGTGTTTTACAATTCCTATTGCCTCAACACAAATTGGTTAAAAAGTTCTCTATGTCAGGAGTTCTAAGGCTATTTCATGCTGAAATTTCAATCTGGTGCTACTTAAGCTCAATGAGTTTTCACACTCACTTTTAACGATCAGAAAGAGTCAAATGTTATCCAAACTATTTAAGTGAAGGGGAACCAGCCTGATGCATAGTTAGTAGCTCCTGAAAAACCTTCCTCACCCCCCACCTCCCCCCGCAATGAGAATATAAACAACTTTTTGTTTTACAAACACTCTTCAAGTGAAGCAGAACAAACTTTATTAAATAATGTTATTAAAACAACCCTATCTCCATTCAGTCTCCTCTGCTGCTTGCCAAGCACATAGGGTAACACTAGTTGTGAATAAAATGTTCCCACCTTTGAGAACAGTTAAGACATTTTTCAAGCACTTTTTCACTTTTCAGGATAGTGTGTCTATACTTTACATCTAGCTTTTCAATCTTCCTTTTGCAGTAGGGTAGCAATTTGACCTCTGATGACACTCTTTGTGGCATAAATTTTGGTATTAAGAATCAGTCTCAGCAACAGTACATCAAACAGTGATGGTCTCAGGATTAAGAGATAAAGGGCTTTTTCCACAGCAGTCTTTTTGTTGCTTTCTGTTGCTGCAAAATAAACCATCTTTTGATGGGGAGCACTAAATGAAGATAAGTCTTGTAACTCAACAGTCTCCACTTCTGACCCGCTGATGGCACACAAATACATGTAGTGCCAACCATTTAAAGGATTTGCATGCCATACTTCACAAAACCACAGAATGGCTGAGGTTGAAAGGGATCCCTTGAGATCATCTAGTCCAACTCTCGTGGTCAGAGCAGGGTCAGCTACAGCAGGTTCCTCAGGGCTATGGTCAGCTGGGTTCTGAATAACGGTAAAGATGGGACCATCACAGTTGGTTCCAGTGTTTGATCACTCCCACAGAAAAAAATTTGTTCTCCGGTATTGAGATTGGATTTCCTGTTTTTCAGTGTGTGCTCACTGCCTCTTGTCCAGCGCTCTCCACTTCCTCCCTCCCTCCGATATTCACACACATGGTTAAGATCCTCCGGAACCTTTTCTTCTCCAGGCTAAACCGTCCTAGCTCTCTCAACCTCTTTTTCTATGACAGATGCTCCAGTCCTTCAGTCATTGCTGTGGCCCAGCGTTGGACTTGCTCCAGTACATCCATATTTTCCCTACACTGGAAAGCCCAGAACTGGATCCAGCACACCAGATGTGCCTCCACTCATAGTGCTGAGTGGAGGGGAAGGATCATCTCCCTTGACCTGCTACCAAGTCTCCGCCTAATACAGTCCAGGATGCTGTTGGTTATCTTTGCTGTAAGGGCGCCCTGCTGGCTCATGGTCACCTGTTGTCTACCGGGGTCCCCAAATCCTTTTCTGCAAAACTGCTTTCAAGTGCTCAGCACCCTACTTACACAGGATGCTTTTTCCTCTGGTTCTCAAACACTACTTTCTTTATTTTTGTCTTTAAAATATTAACAATACCTACTGTTTTGTGAGAAAAATTTGTATCTGTTGGACCTGGAATATTCCATAGTGAGAGATACCAAGTAGCTAGCCCTGCTGCACAATGTCATTCAATTAAAAGAGCCCAAAAGTAAACATGCATTTTTTTTTTTTCCATGAAAAAAAGCTTGAAAAGGAAAGCAAGTTTGAAGTCAGTCACTAAGAGTAGCTAACTAAACATATACTAGGATTCTTTGCTGCCACAAGCAGACAGTAGAGAGGGGACTTTATTAAATGTGCAGGTGGGAACTGCAAAACCTGTCCCAAAAGACCCCACCTTTAGAAGGTAATCTCATTTTACATAAATGAAATTGTTTTTAAAGTCTATTTGCCAAGGTTTCCAGAACTGAAAAAGACAGTTAACTGTCAAATATTTGTGTCTTAAAGAAAAAAAAAAAGACCACGTGGTTCAAAAAAATGCTCTTTTATTTTCCCTAAAATACAGACATTGTCTTGTTAATGAATGCTGAATCAACTCTTATTTATCATGAGACAATTGCATTTATAACATAAAACAACAGGCCATTGTCAATTTCACCGAAATGATGGTTTAAAGACAAGACAACTAGCATGTCAAATGTGAGCTGCAGTATCTCAGAGCTGCTTTATGCTGGTAACGAGTTTGTTGCCATAATAGGATGCTCAATACAAGCTAGGCTATGCCTAAAACCAATTTTAGTTCCTTCAGTAAACAACTCGTCTGAAAAATCCAGGTGTAAAATACAAATCAGAACAAACTGGCAATAATTAACCATGCATAAGTGGTCACAAAGAGACCAGAACCTTTACTCACCAGTGTAATCCAGCACAGCTGCATCTACTGAAGACAAAACAACATTAGTCAGGCCTTTTGTTTTGCTTCAACAAAACACAGAAACAAAAGCAGCTAAACCACTATGCCACCTCTTCTGCCTTTTCAATTACAGGGTGCCATAACATTCCCTGGCACAATCAGATAGTTTCTTGTGATGACACTTGATAGTACTGCAAATTGCAAGCAAATTATCAGCCAATCCCTATCACTTACCATTACAGTTCTATATTCTTTATTTGTGAATTTCTGAAAAGGACTCTCAAAACTGACTTAATTCATCATAAAGACAGCACTTAAACACTACTAGTAATGATTCCCATCTAAATCAGAGATAGCAGCTAGAAGGTAGCACGAAAATACTATACGTATTTATAGGTATATAGTATGATGTAATAAAGCTGAGTTACGTATCTATTTAAGCACACTTCTAATTGCAAAATCTTGGATTAGGATGAAAATCTTTAAGTCTAATATTATTGCGCCTGAATATCAATCTGAAGTTGAGAACACATTGAAGCATACTTGATCAAAAAGACAAACAAGAACCCAGTTGCTTGAGAACAAATTCAAATTTCTTTCTATTCAATTTACAAACCTAACAGTACAAGACATGAAGTCACCAATGATATCAAAGAAAGCTAAATTTGAATTCATTACAGAAGAATGTTTACAAGTAGCTCTGCAGCAGAAAACCCGTATGCTGAACAGCAGAAAGAAGTAAGACAAGGCATGGGGGTGGTAGGGTGATCAGAATAGCAGCTGCTGATAGAGAAATGTTCTGACAACTCGTAACAATGGGTTAGTGCTTTAGTTCTCAGATGTCATAGAGTAAACGGGGAGTTGCTTATTATTTTGATATCACAAGTAACTGTTGCTATTTCTTTTTAAAAAAGGAAAGAAAGAACAGCAAGTGTGTGGAATATTGTTTACTGTTAATCAACACATCTTAACCAAAGTCTTCACGATACTTGAAGCTACATTTAAGTATACAATAGTCTCAATCACAAAAAACAAGCAGAACAATTAAACTACATAAGGCCTTAAAATTAGAAGCACAGTGTGTATTGTTGTAATATTACTTTCTTTACAAATAGGCTACATATAATTAAGTTTATTTTTCATAGTTTTATTCAAGCAAAATGCATTCAAGGGAAAGGCAACTTACAAAGTTTATTTTACTATGAGTTAATAGAAAAATGTCAACATTCTCTTCTTGCCCCTCCCCCAACCCCATCCAGGTATGATTAGTAAGATTTCCATACAATACTCAAAAAACAATAAGCTTTTACACTGAACATCCAAAAGTAAGCCTGATCAGACAACTGCAAACTTGCAAATTGTTTATTACAAAGTTGGATAAACTTTCAGGTTCTTTCTAATGAAATATTGCATCTCTACGCAATCAATGTTTAAAACTGTTGTCCACAAAGCCTTCTAGGTTCTAAAAGTCTTACTGGTTTCAGTGAAGTACTTAGTGGCCTCAGTAGCAACCATGTGAATGATATTTACGTTACAACAATGATAACCTGTGGCATTATTTTGGCAAGATTAGGACTGCTGAGAAGATGAGTGAGTATATTTGTTTAACATGAAAGGTAAGGGACAACACAAGAACAAAACAACTAAAGTAAAACTAAGCACAAAAGATATGAAAAAATATGGAAAGAGATCTATTTTGACTCCCTTCCCCTATAACAGGGCATGGGTCATTTCCAGTGACTGTCTATTCTTATTACATACATTAGTATTTGCTCAAATTTAATGGCTATTACATTTTTACAGAACAACTGCTTAGAAGTCTGGTTTTTCATTTACACTGTGCAACAGAGTAAGTCACAGTACATTTTGAGATATTTAAAAATATTTATAAATTTGCTTTTGATATGCTAAAGCATTTGGCAACACTTTTACAGCATTTGATTTTATATAATTAAAATTTCATACAGTACTCTGATTTTTTTTGTACATCTAAGAAGAAAAAACCTCACACAAATATGAACTGCCAAGCTTGAGTGTATGATCATGTAATTCCAGTTTACAACGCTAGCATTAAAACCTTCATTAATTATGTTGACAAATCATTACCTGTATATTTTAAGGAAGGCAACCAACATGATTTGAAAACACAACCTTCAGGTTTTATGTTATGTATTTATCAAGG
>VYXH01000148.1:340-28171 GCA_013397275.1 Burhinus bistriatus | reverse complement strand
TCATCTGTTCAGTCTTCCTGGTAGGGTGGCCTGTAGCGNTCCTATCTGCCTATAGAGGGCCTCATCTGTTCAGTCTTCCTGGTAGGGTGGCCTGTAGCGGACCCCCATTGTAACATCACCTGTTCCTGCCCTCCCTTTAATCCTGACCCATAAGTTCTCCTTCAGCTCCTCATCCATCCCCAGGCAGAGTTCCATGCACTCCAGCTGTTCATTGACATAAAGGGTGACACCCCCTCCTGGTCTCTCCTGCCTGTCCTTCCTAAAGAGCCTGTATCCTTCCATTTCAACACTTTAGTCGTAAAAGCCATCGCACCATGTCTCCATGATGCCAATAAGATCATAGCCCTGCAGGTGTGAACATGTCTCTAACTCCTCTTGTTTGTTCCCCATGCTACCTGTGTTTGCATAGAGGCATTTATGTTGGACTGTTGATGAAACTAACTTATTGGCTGAAGTGGCTGGAATTCCTTTGTGCTGCACTTCAGGTGCTCTCCTGCTGACCTGTGATCCTTCTCCAAGCTCTGGGCATCTATTGCTGGCACTGATACGAACTAATAGGAGTGGGAGGGACTGAAGCAACTTTAATTTAAAACCCTCTTAACCAGCTGGCAAGCCTTAGACTGAAGATGCTCTTCCCCTTCTCTGACAGATGGACACCATCAGCTCCTAGTAGACCTTGTTTCTCAAACAAGTCCCATGGTCTACATAGTCAAACCCCTGGCTACAGCACCAGTCCTGTAACCATAGCAGCTTTCCAGTATCTGAAAAGGGCCTACAAGAAAGCTGGAGAGGGACTTTTTACAAGGGCATGTAGTGATAAGACAAAGGGTAATGGTTTCAAACTGGAAGAGGGAAGATTTAGATTAGATATTAGGAAGAAATTTTTCACTCTGAGGGTGGTGAGGCACCGGAACAGGTTGCCCAGGGAAGTTGTGGAGGCCCCATCCCTGGAAGTGTTCAAGGCCAGGTTGGATGGGGCTTTGAGCAATCAGGTCTAATGGGAGGTGTCCCTGCCCGTGGCAGGGGTATTGAGAGTAGATGATCTTTAAGGTCCCTTCCAACCTAAACCATTCTACGAGTCTATGACTTGTTGACTTGCCAGGTTCGACTGGCCCTTTCAAACCCCATCCCTTTGACCAGCAGGATTGATGAAAAAACTGCTTGCACTCCAGAGTCGCTGACTGCCGCTCCCAGGGCTCTGTAATCCTTCTTGATCCTTAGGCTGCTCCTGGCTGTACCAGTGGGGCCCACGTGAAACAACAGCAGCAGATAACAGTCAGTGGACTCTACAATGCTCGGTAGTCTCTCAGTGACATCCCTGATATGAGAGCCCGGTAAGGAGCACATCTCTCTAGAGAGTGCGTCGGGTCTGTAAATGGGTGCTTCTGTACCCTTTTAGAAGACAGTTGCCTGCTACTATCACCCATCGCTTTTTCTTTGTTGCGCTGGTTGTTACACAGGGACCAGATTGGGCTGCCTTAATCAGCTCCCACGTCTCTCCTGATGTGATGAATCTTTCCTCGTCAGTCTGCAGAGTGGTGAAGCGATTCTGCAAGGGCACCTCAGGCTTCAGGGGAAGTGTTTTCCTCCTGCTGGTCCTTGCTGTTGCAAGCTTCCATTCTTTTGTATTATTGACTCCTCTCCCTTCTGTGTGTGCTGGTGGGGGAGTTTGGCTGTGGGCTGTGGATCCACTGCAGATTGTGCTTGGAAACAGCTGTTTAACTCCTTCTCATCCTCCCTGATGTTTCACAGCTTCCTCATGGCCTCCTGCAGCTCAGCCACCTGCTGCAGGACATCTTTCACCTGGGCACACCTTTTGCAGGCAGGTGTGACGCTTATCCCTGTCCTGGGAGAAAGGTCTAGGCACCTCCTGCAGCCTGAGGTCTCTCCTGCAGCCTCTGCCTTTAGCAGCTCCATCTGGGTGGAGGCATCGGCCACTACTGGAATAGATGGTGCGGACCCCCCAGCCAGAGCTGCAGCCTTTGCTCGCAGACAAGTGCCCACCATTCTGCCTTGAGGGTCGGGTAGGATGAGTGCCCTTGACCTATGCAGGTGTCCACAGAATGGTGCCCGGTTGCGGGGTTATGTGTACTTCAAGTCTCCCACTTGCCAGTGGAATGCCCCTCCTTCAAAGAGGTGCCCCCTCTGCGCACCCTGCCACACAAACTGCCCGCCATGTCCTGGCTGAGGCACCACACCTTGTTTGCTCGTCCAGTTGGAAGTGCTTCTGGTCACCCGTGCTCGCTAGGGCTGCCTTTTGTGTGAGCGGAGTGCGGCCGACATTACTTCTGGCCCCGGCCATGCCTCATCAGCTGTTCTCATGAGAGCTGCCAGCTCCTGGAAGGTCTCTGTGCTCCCCTGGGGATTCCCTGGCTCAGGAAACTCCCTGTACACCATGATTCCTGGCTCTGCTACAGAACATGCCTGCACCGGAGCTGAATGCCTTGGCGGCTTGCATGTTAGAGTCTCATAATGTTTTGGGATTTGAGTGGGATTTTTTTAATTATTATTTTTATTTGCTTTAGAGGTTTTGGGGTTTTGTTTTGGGATTTGGTCGGGTTTTTTTGGACATACCCCCTAAATTTTTTTCCAAATTACACTTTTTTTTGTTTTAAATTTCTAAAGTAGCTTTCACTATAGTCTTAGCTAACAAGAGTTAAATAACTTCCCTATTAGAGTCATTTAATGCATCCCAAGATATTTTAATGAATTACAAAGTGTAGTCAACTTGTGAAGCCTGGGTAGAGAAAAGATGATGAGGCAACCACATTCAAGCTTTGATACTTATGTTCACACTTCTTACTAGCTTCAAGGTATTTAAAGAGGAATCTAAAGGATGTTCTGAAGTTTTGACTGATGACCCTGGCTGTTGAGTTCATTGCTGTGATACAAAGAAACTTTTAGTTATTAAGATTATTCCTTCTCTAAAAAAAAAAAAACCCTGAAGCATAAACAAACAAACAAAAAACCCCAAAAAAACTAACTACAGGCTTTACTGTGGCTACAAGCAAAATGTGGAGCAATTCCATGAAGAACTAAGAAACCTACTTGTCCGTTGTTTTACCATTCTGCAAGCAAGTTGTATTTCTTCATTCTTGCCTTATTAAAAAGGTAGTGGGTTTTGATGTGTTCATTACATTTTAAAAATAATTCTGGTACAGTATATTGTTCCTAAGAACATGAGAGAAAAAAGGAAGTACATATGGAACATATTAGTAATATTGTTATGTAATCATGATACCAAAGTGATGAAAGTAATATAGGATACTACAAAAAGAATAATGCATTGTACTAGTGACAAATCCTTCACACAAATACTTTATATAATTAAAGTTTTACAAACAATATAGTGCTAGTGGAAAAAATACATTGCAAACAAAACTGTTTTTTCTTTTTTATCTTCTAACATCTCTTCCTGTTTTCTTTAAAGCAAGGGGAAAATGAATGGTATTAGTTAAAAAGATGACAAAAGTTCATGATTATAAATCAGGATATGTCAATCAAAACAAAAAGTAAGATCATTACAGCAATTTGTATCAGATCGGTATATTTCTTCAGCCTGCTAAGACTGCAAAATCATGGCAGCTTATTTTCATTTCATATAGGCATTTTCTTGAATTGTTACTTTAAAAATATTGTGACTTCAGTGGTGAAAGCAGATGTAGATTTAGTGTTACAATACCTAACATTTAAAACTCCTACCCAGTGAAATCCTTCTTAATTATTCAATGCAGCAATAAAGTTAATGAATTACAATTACTTATGGAAAGAACCATTTTTGTCAAGAGATAAAAGATATTTATATTCTATGATTTTGAGTTGTAAAAAAAGGCAGGATGAAATAGGCGTTTGTCGTAAAACTTTCCTTGATCAAGTATCCCCAGATTCCTACAAAAAAAAAAAAAGAGGAATGACAGGTCTGAAGTGCCGGGAGAGCAAGCTTCCAACTTGGAAACAACTGGAATTAGGAGGAACATCCCAGAGTTGGGTAGGTAAAGAACTAAAGTTCTTCTAAGTCTAAGAATGTCTTCGTAGATGTGGAGTCAGATAGACCCACCAGGAAGTCAAAAGTCTTTTCCAGAAGTCAAATGGGAGAAAGATTACCTACATCAGTAATCTAAATATATGGCTACTGAATATGAAATATACTAAATATACAATAGTTTGGCCTCATCTCTACTTTATTCAGACCTTGTTATGATCTGAATCGAGCAATTGTGGATGAATATATAGCTTGAGAATTCAGTGGAATGTATGTCTCAATATGCATGACATTACCAGTGGCAGATACGCTGGCATCAGAAGGATATTACTGATGGAAATGTAATCATATCAGTACTTTAAGTGTACCACTAGCTGCAGATCAGCTTAGGACAAATTGTTAGAAAGTCAAGTCTAACAACTTATCCATTTAACCTGGAAGTTAGATATCTTAAACCTTTGTGGCTATCAACACAAAGTCCCGTAACATATATATTTAAAAAAAAAAAAAAAAGTATATATATAGATGAGTAAAAAACTGGCTGGATGGCCAGGCCCAAAAAGTTGTGGTGAATGGAGTTAAATCCAGTTGGCAGCTGGTCACAAGTGGTGCTCCCCACGGCTCGGTATTGGGGCCAGTTCTGTTTAATATCTTTATCAATGATCTGGATGAGGAGATTGAGTGCACCCTAGTAAGTTCACAGATGACACCAAGTTTGGCAGGAGTGTTGATCTGTTTGAAGGTAGAAACAATCTACAGAAGGATCTGGACAGACCAGATGGGTGAGCTGAGGTCAATGGAATGAGATTCAACAAGGCTAAATGCTGGGTCCTGCACTTAGGTCATAACAACCCCATGCAACACAATAGAACCTGGGGGTGGTAGACAACAGGAAGATGAATATGAGTCAGCGGTGTGCCCAGGTAGCCAAGAAGGCCAACAGCATCCTGGCTTGTATCAGGAATAGTGTAGCAAGCAGGACTAGGGAAGTGAACATCCCCCTGTACTTGGCGCTGGTGAGGCCCCACCTCAAATACCTTGTTCAGTTTTGGGCCCTTCACTACAAGAAAGACATTGAGGTGCTGGAGCA
Organism: Burhinus bistriatus; assembly: GCA_013397275.1. Taxonomy (NCBI): domain Eukaryota; kingdom Metazoa; phylum Chordata; class Aves; order Charadriiformes; family Burhinidae; genus Burhinus; species Burhinus bistriatus. Next base: position 23,099 of record VYXH01000148.1, on the reverse strand, counting down.
TGTCCAGAAAAGGGCAACCAAGCTGGTGAAGGGCCTAGAGCACAAGTCTTCTGAGGAGCGTCTGAGGGACCTGGGGTTTTTTAGCCTGGAGAAGAGGAGGCTCAGAGGAGACCTTATCGCTCTCTACAACTACCTGAAAGGAGGTTGTAGCGAGGTGAGTGTTGATCTCTTCTCCCAAGTAGCAAGTGATAGGACAGGAACAAATGGCCTCAAGTTGCATCAGGGGAGGTTTAGATTGGGTATTAGGAAAAATTTCTTCGCCGAAAGGGATATCAAGCACTGGAAAATGCTACCCAGGGAAATGGTTGAGTCACCATCCCTGGAGGTATTTAAAAGACGTGTAGACGTGGTGTTGAGGGACATGGTTTAGTGGTGGACTTAGCAGTGCTAGGTTACTGGTTGGACTCGATGGTCTCAAAGGTCTTTTCCAACCTAAACAATTCTATGACTCTATAATCATCATGAAACATACAAATATGTATATATACTAATATAAAATGTATGCATAAACTCTTTTTAAAAAGAGGTTTGATACCACTGCTATTAACAGCCTATAAAGATATTGTCCATAGATATTTTTAGGAAAAATAAATAGAAGAAAAATTAGGTTTGATGTACTTTTGTGGCAGGATAAATGTTATATTTATACCTGATACATGCAAGGAGTCTATTTTCTTCAGGTACTAATTTTCTTGCAGACCTTCACAAAATAAACTAATACATTATATAAGCATATTTTTATTATGCTATTCACCAGTATCATGATTATGCTTCAAATTCCCCAACAGAAGTTGTAAGCCAAAGATACCTCATGAAACAGAATGTATACGCTTTCAAAAAACCAAAATAAACTAGTGAAACAGCAAAAGTCACAATATGACAGTAATTATAAGAATAATAAAATAAGAAATCTACTATTTTTTCAGTAAAATTGAACATATATATAATTTGGGACCTTTTCAGGCAGGCCAGGCTTCAGCATTCTTTGAAAATGTTGCTAACTCACATTTATGTCTCTGTAAATAATGACTAGGAAAAATCTCAGAAAATTTGGGAAAAAGTATGTAGTTTTTGTGCATATAACTGTCAATTTTCCAGGATAGCTGTAGAAGACATCCTGAAAGCCACCATCAGATGTACAAAGCACCAATCATCCTCAGTTTAGATGGATGTTCCCCATTTCATTTTCTGAAATATTAACCTAGAAAGGTTCCCAGCTTGATGACTGGGTTCTGTAATTTGTTCTGAAGGAGAATCTGAAGGAGAATCATGATAATCAGTAGGCTGTTAATAGAACCTTTTTTAATGTGCATCTGTGGAGACCTTATAGCAGCTTTCCAGTATCTGAAAGGGGTCTACAAGAAAGCTGGAGAGAGACATTTTACAAGGGAATGTAGTGATAGGACAAAGGGTAACGGCTTCAAACTGGAAGAGGGAAGATTTAGATTAGATATTAGGAAGAAATTTTTCACTCTGAGGGTGGTGAGGCACCGGAACAGGTTGCCCAGGGAAGTTGTGGAGGCCCCATCCCTGGAAGTGTTCAAGGCCAGGTTGGATGGGGCTTTGAGCAATCAGGTCTAATGGGAGGTGTCCCTGCCCGTGGCAGGGGTATTGAGAGTAGATGATCTTTAAGGTCCCTTCCAACCTAAACCATTCTATGAGTCTACAACTCTGTAACTGTTACAAAGGTTGAACAATTAACTATCTATCTAATATTTTTTAGCATGTAAAAAAAAAAAATCTAAACTCAAATATCATAAACCTGCAGCTGCATGTATGCCACTGTAATCACTATACAGTAAAAGTGCTATTTACTTAGGATGGATGAAGAGATGTAGCTATTAATGAAAAGGCTTGCTTTATTGATCTGATATTATCTTTTCCCCTCAAGCTTCCTGTCTTAAGTCATGTAGTTTCATTTGTACTAAAAGGTGAAATTTATTAGAGTGTTCGCTTTAATCTGCTGGCATAAGAGTGAACTTGAGTTTTTATTTTAATTTTCAGATGTGATTATGCGTAAAATGAGACAGACAATAAGGATCTTCACCATCTATCTAATTAGCTAGGTATTCAACTCACCATAGTCAAGAATGTTCACTGGCATCCTCAAAATAACGTATCAGATCATCCTCAAATGACTCATAAATGCGTGATTTTCTGCCAGTAATGTGCAAAACCAGCTATGCATGGATGTTTCCATATAGCTGAGTTACATTGCTGAGCTGTAATTAAAGCCTTAGAATTCTTTGGTGGTGGTCTCAAGCACAGTCAGGCACTCAGCATGTAATGCTGCTGTACATATCTCATCTACTTAGCACAATTGCAATTTAGTGACACAACATTTTTTCAGGGGGTGTATCTGAGGTGAGAGCTTGAGCCTGATGCAGAAGACTTGACCCTAATCCTGTGTGCAATTCTACTTCCTGGTCACTATGGAATTGGAAGAAAACTTTATGGGCTTCAACATCCTGGGAGAAAAGTCACGGGCAACAGAGTCAATTCTTTTTCTGGTTTGCTGTTAGAACCTGTAAAGCATATTACTTTCTGTGAAACATAGTGCATCACCTACATGATTTTAAAATATTCCCGCCTGTAATAGAATATTTCTCGAAATACACTGCTTGAAAAGTATGACCATCTAACTTAATAAAAATATTCTATTAGGTGACACAGAGATGCTGGTAAGATGTAATGGATAAGAAACCTGTTTCTTCTCTTTGCTGTGTCTCTTATTATCATCATTTCAGAAAGGAATGACAAGAGGTTACTTTTTCGAAAGAGTACAGAACCTTTTAAGGAAACAAACACGAATAAAAAATAACAATCTAATATTACATTTTAGAACTGAAAATTATTACGTCATTTTTAATTGCTTAAACCATGCTCTGAGCATCGTAAACTTCATATGAATATTCTAGCAATTCTGCTTTGGCAAAAAAAAAAATATGGAAACAGCAAATTTTTCCAACATTAAAAAATATGTTGACAGACTATACACAAAACGAATCTATGAAGTTACAGAGAAGTTATCTAAAATGTCTTTTGCCAGTTTTGTAGCTTTATTATGCTGAGTACACTTAAGCATAGCGATCCATGGGGCTGAAGAATTCATGGCACAATCTTTCCTCTAGAACCATCCTCAGGTCTCCCACGTGCTTGCTTACTCTCACATCTTTAAAAGTATGGCCCATAGGATGGCCATCACACTATAGTTATCCTGAAGAATGCATCCTTGAGAAAAGAAGGCTTAGGGGAGACCTTATCACCATGTTCCAGTGTTTAAAGGGTGCCTACAAAGAAAATGGAGACTCACTATTTACAAGGAAAAGATGAGGGGTGATGGGTACAAGTTAATTATGGGGAGATTCCAATTGGACATGGGGAAAATTTTTCACAATGAGAACAATAAACCATTGGAATAATCTCCCCAGGGAAGTGGTGGATTCCCCATCATTGGACAGTTTCAAGATTCAGCTGGACAGGGTGCTGGGCTATCTTGTCTAAACTGTGTTTTTGCCAAGAAAGTCTGGACCAGGTGATCCTTGAGGTCCCTTCCAACCTGGTATTCTGTGGTTCTAGGATCCTGAAAAAAGGGCTAGAAATTAATGTTTGGGTAGCACACACATCTTGAACAGCTTCATACTCATTTATGTTCCTATACATAGACCATGTCTCTCTGGTACACATAAGAAATTATGAAACTGAATACTTTTCTCTATATTGCTGCACCATAGAGCTACTGAATTTGGACTTCCATATATATGTATCTGCCAACTAGAAACAGAGTCCAATAAAAAAATAATATATAACCCTTTGACTTATTAATAAATTTTGACTGTGAGAGTTATCAATTTCTAATTCCTAAGATAGGAACAAGAACTGACCAAGGTCTGCAACTATACATAAACGATACATAAAAACTCACTCCACTATAGCAGTAGACATTTAAAATTATATTTGCATGTGGATAAGCAAAATCCCTGAATTGCTTCAATGCATTTCAAATGGTTTTCTCCACCTCAGAAGCTGTACTCCACTTACAATGAAACTTTGCTCTGAGCCAAGAGATCTTTCCCTTATAATGCAAAACTGTCACCTATGAGATTATTATTCAATATATCTAATGGGTCTTATTACTGCTTCTTCCTTATCTGCTCTTGTCTGATTGGGAGAAGAAAGAGGTGTTGCCACTACTAACAGAAAGAAAATAGATTTTTTTTGGTCTGGTTGCCAGTAATTATATCAGTCACGGGGAAAAATGGGTCCAAAGATCCAACAGACTTTAGCAGATTTGTAGGCTGCTTTTTGGGACTTAGCCAGTAAAGGTAAAAGATGAAAGTCACTGCTCATGCTTCCATCCCCTTTTCTTGTTCTTAAAACAACCATAACCCTTCCGTATTAAGTGTCTAAATTCAGCAGAGACTTAAGAGATCCCAGTTTCCCGTTAGTTATCTGCATAACTAGTGGACAAAACCTGTCTGTGTTATCCTGACTTAGGTGAGCATTATCATCTTCAGAAGGCACATTTCACATTTGCATTCAATTCTACTATGGATTCTATTCCTTCTGCTTTTCTGGAGGCAAAAGTCTGCAGTTTTGTTGGAACAAGGATTGCAGGATCAAGCAGTAACTATTATCCCTCTTAATGAAAAACTAGAGGATTTATATACTGTTGTACTGTCAGCACTGGAAAGTAAACAAAACCTGTTCAACCAGTTCTGAAAGAAAGCACGAGCTTCCTACCCCTCTGACAGATATGTTCTGATGATCAGTGAAATATTAATTGCACCATGGATCCAAAATTCCAAACATCAGAGAAATTGAGAACTAGATGCAGATTTTTGCATCAGTGCCTAATGTAAACCTCAGTTTGATTTAAGTGCAGAAAGTTGATGATTGTGTTTCTTATCATAGTCTCAAAAAGACAGCAATAGCATGTGTGTCAGAAACTTTCAGACATAGTGCTTCAAGCTTTCAGATCTTCATCTTTTTTATACTGATTTGTCAAAGTCTGTGCAAATCACTTCCCAATCTTTTGATTTGTCATCAATTCAAACTTCTGTTTTGATAGTGATTTATTATACAAGTTGAAAAAAAATCTTCAGTAGGCTTTACAATAGTGAAGGAACCCAAACAACACAAAATGGCTGAGGCATCCAATTTCCAGAATTTTCTCTTAGATATCTAAATTTCTTTAGTGTGTTTATACAAATCCACTTTGTAGTCAAGACAAAGAAAGGGAATGATCATTGGCTGGATGGTAACATATTCATATAAATGTTTACACTGTAACCTCTACTCTAGAGAGTTTATACTCTATAGCCTCTGCTGAAGAGGTTCTGCATTCTACATGATTTTTTCTAATTAATGAAAATAATTGATCTATAAAATGTGCTCAATAAATAGGGAATCAAAAGGTTTGACATGATCTTTAAATTAATTATCTAACTCAATGCTGTTGGCATCAACTGTTGTGAGAACAATGAAGTGTAAGGTCATGTGACAAAACCTTAGTTCCACTATGTGTTGAAAATGTGACAATTCAATACCAAAATTCTCTAGAAATAAACCTTATATGTGCTAACCCTCAATGAGCCTTCAGCACAGTAACATCCCTTTCTGTGTGACCATTAAATTTTAGACAGAATAAATAAATATTCTCTATGGGACACAATTACTATTGTTCTGTGTGAGGACAAGAACATATAACATGCTGTGGATATTGCCAGCATGGTGTAAATAGTGGAGAGTATCTAGATTTTTTCTAAGAAATCCAGAATACTTACCATTCTGGTGAAACATAAAGTAAACTGAAGAAATCTATTATTTTTGTAAATTAGGTCACATAATGTGATCATTATTTTCACCAGAAATTTTCCAGTATGGGTACACAAAGAACTTTAATGTTGTCTAATATTATGTCCATATAAGTCAGGCATTCAACAACAATGTGGTCATTGTCTGACTTTAGACAGCAATTCTGCAAAATCAGCCATATGTTTGAATATTGATCCACTTAACTCAGTTCGATTGAGCGGGATTTAAGTGTTAGTCATTTCTGCAACTGTGCATTTATTAGACAGGTGCTTTCATAAACTGAAGAGTCTCAGTGACTAAAAAAAGAAGAAAATAGATGTACTGAATACAGTATTACAGAGTACATATATTTCACAGATGACCCCAAGAATAGTGGGTTTTGCCTGTCAAGGAAAATACTTTCACAGAAGAACAAGATGTCATATTATGAGGCCATCAAAGCAGAATCCAACAAGAAAACCATAAACACTACTTACGTGAAACATCTTTTTCATAGAAAAGCTCATATTTAAGATTTATAACTTCCTTTATAGATGAAGATTTCATTTTCAAGTGAAAATCAACTGAAAACCAAGCAACTGAAATAAGATTGCTAAGCTGTTTTGTTTATTTTCAATAATTATTAAAAATTTAATTCCAGATCCTTATTGAATTTAGTAATTGAGTGAATCAAGAATGGTTTCCACCAAGTATCTTTTTTTTTTTTAAATGTAGCTTTCAAACAGGAGACATCCAAAATTCCAAGCTGTAGTGGCACTTTTTAAACAAGAACAGGTTATTTCTTAAAAATACTTTCTATTTTTTTTTATAATTAATTTTCCTCTTAAGCAATTTTCCTCTAACATCTAAAAAATCTTGCGAAAATAGTTTGCTTCAGTACAGCTCTTTGTTTTTCTTATTCTGATTACTTCTTTTCCCATTACTTTTCTGTTAAATATCTGTATTTCTTTCGTTTGTCTTTTATTTCTTGGAAACAACCAGACTATGAAAATACAACAAAGAAATACTACATATTTGTTTCCTTCTGCTCTGTTCATTTATTAGAAACATGACAATATGGATATTGTTGCTATTACTCTTATGTAAATTTGGATTCCACTAAGATTTCTAGTTTTTTAGTAGCATTATGTGATGAAGAAAAATTTTGAAAAATTAAATCTATATAGTATGTATAATATTTTTAGGTTTTTATATACTTTTTCATTTATTTTCAATAGTATGCAGTGAATCTCCGTATTAAAGATTATAGTAATAGATAATACACATCACATAAATTCTTCACAAGAATCAGACAGCTTCTGAATATTCCTTTCATTCAAAGCACTTCTTAATCAGTTTAGCCTAAAGAAGAAAAACTGTTCTTTCTAGCTTCTTTCCAGCTGAACATTAAAGACACTTCAGAAATGGTATGGCAAAACAGATCTCTCACGTTTGTCACTGATGGGGGCTAGTGCTGTTTGTTGCTGGACTTCAGGCCCAAAAATTCCAACTATGGGTACCATTCATAAGAAGATACACCACATAATATAAAATTTTAAAGTATAAAGTTTAAGAGCTATTTTTGATAAATATAGTGGTATCAGACTATATCTAATAAATCCATCTGATTCTGGTGCAATCTCCCAGTAACGTTTCCAAGACTGTGATCTCCTAGAGCACTTTGCAAGTTTTGTTTTCATGAAAGCATTTAGGGGGGGAAAAAAAAAAAAAAAGCAGCATGTCTTTTCCTCTGTGATTACATTATTTATCATTCTTCAATGCAAAGGGCAAAATAATGGTTATTATATAATCCTATTTTTCTCTCTGAACAGACTGGCTTCACCAATGAAACTGGACTAATTGCTTATCATCATGTATGGGCAGTATTAAGGTCATTTACTAAGAATGTAGCAATATAGAAATTCTCCTATTCTTTTGTAAATGAAGGATCCACTTCAATTCTAATTGTTGTTTAGCTTTCTAATATTTTTATGATGAAATAATACAATATATAAAAATATTTAAGGAAAAATCAAATATATGCACTGTCTCCTATATCATTAAGTATCTCTATAACTCTTATTTCATACTGAATTTGCAGGCTGTGAATGTGTTAATGTCATTTCCTCATAATAATAAAAACAACAAACATTCAGAGCCCAAAATCAGAAAAGAAAGATGAAGTGATCAAACACCTTTTAAAAATCTTATAACAAAAGAAGATAGATCATAGTTAAATTTTCAAAAATATAACAGATTTATATTGTCTCTGAATACTTCAGAATCATGAAAAAGAAAATTCAGTGTCTAAAATGTTAGGTAATATACAAATTATTTGCTGCCATGGAAACTGAGAAGTTTAGAGATGCTTGAATTTCTGTGTATAGTTTTAATATACCTTTCTTACAGGGATTTCACAAATTTTATTTTTTATACTAGATCTTTTAGTATAAATAGTTCCTTTCTGAGGACTACTTTTAGATAGTCATCCATAACCTGTTACTAGGATGAAGGGTATGGATATTTCAGAGGCTTAAATTCCCGTATTATTACTTATTATTAAAAAAAAGTATTTTAAAATCTAGTGCTCTTCTATAAGAAACTAAACTCCTTTAGATTGGTGAGCTAAGGGCCATTGACCTGAACTGGTGATAAATGACAGTTAAGCATGTTCAAACTACCACTGACTTTTTTTAAACTGCTTAGCAAAACCAGCCCTTTTGCTAGATTTTGCATTTTGATTTTTAAACTATTCCTAGCAAAACTTCATCTTCCATTTATACCGCAAGATGTACTACCACTTCTTACAGGCATGTCAGCATTGCAGAACAAATTTTGGCAAGCTGGCTACGTAACAGTCATTCAACACCTATTGCCTATTCATGCAAATCACCCAACCATCAAGAAAAATTACTAATATAAGTAACATGACACATACATCAGTTGTAGGGATACCCAGAAAATAGTATTTCTGTATTGCAAAATTTAAGAAACATAAGAACATTATTTGAATTACTTTCAAAATGAAACCTAACTTTGTCCCTCCTGAATACAGGAAAAAGAAACAACCTAAACTAACCAATAGATGGCCTATTTACCTCATCATCCCACATTTACATACGACTGTTATGATCATCAGGCTATTTTCATTTAACTTTTGTCAAAAAAGAGAGGGTACGGTAAAGCATTTCAGTTTCCATAATGTAACATTTTTAATTGAAAAACTTTTAATTTTTAAAAATTTTTAATTGAAAAACAAGATCGCTCCAATCTTCAAAAAGGGCAAGAAGGAGGACCCAGGGAACTACAGGCCGGTTAGTCTCACCTCTGTCCCTGGGAAGGTAATGGAGCGACTTGTTCTGGATGTCCTCTCCAAACATGTTGAAGAACAGGAAGTTATTGGAAGTGGTCAACACGGATTTACCAAGGGTAAATCATGCTTTACCAATCTGATAGCCTTCTGTGATGTTATAACTGGTTGGCTGGATGAGGGGAGAGCAGTAGATGTAATCTACCTTGACTTCAGAAAGGCTTTTGATGCTGTCTCCCATAACATCATTGTTAGGAAACGGAGGAAGTGTGGGCTAGATGAGGAGACAGCGAGGTGGATTGAGAGCTGGCTGTGTGACAGAACTCAGAGGGCTGTGATTAATGGAGCAGTGTCAAGTTGGAGGCCTGTAACCAGTGGTGTCCCCCAGGGGTCAATACTCGGCCCGATCTTGTTCAATATATTCATCAATGACCTGGATGAGGGGACAGAGTGTATCCTCAGCAAGTTCGCTGATGATACCAAACTGGGAGGGGTGGCTGACACTCCAGAGGGCCGCGCTGCCATCCAGCGTGACCTGGACAGGCTGGAGTGCTGGGCAGAGAAGAACCTAATGAGGTTCAACAAGAGCAAGTGTAGAGTCCTGCACCTGGGGAGGAAGAATACTGGGCATCAATATAGGTTAGGGGTGGACCTGCTGGAAAGCAGTTCTGAGGAGAAGGATCTGGGGGTCCTGGTAGATAGTAAATTATCCATGAGCCAGCAATGTGCCCTTGTCGCCAGGAAGGCCAATGGAATCCTGGGCTGCATAGGGAAGAGTGTGGCCAGTAGGTCGAGGGAGGTCATTCTCCCCCTCTACTCGGCACTGGTGAGGCCACAACTGGAATACTGTGTCCAGTTCTGGGCTTCCCAGCTCAAGCGGGACACGGAACTTCTGGAGAGAGTCCAGCATAGGGCAAGAAAGATGATGGGGGGATTGGAGCACCTCCCTTATGACGAAAGGCTGAAAGAGCTGGGACTCTTTTGCCTGGAGAAGAGAAGGCTGAGGGGAGACCTTATTCTTGCTTATAAGTATCTAAAAGGTGGGCTGAAGGAGGATGGAGGCAGACTCTTTTCAGTGGTTCCCAGTGACAGGACGAGGGGCAACGGGCACAAGTTGGAACACAGGAAGTTCCATTCAAACGTAAGAAAAATCTTCTTTATGGTGAGGGTGACCAAGCACTGGAACAGGCTGCCCAGGGAGGTTGTGGAGTCCCCTTCTCTGGAGATTTTCAAGACCCGCCTGGATGCAATCCTGAGTAATGTGCTCCAGACATTCCTGCGTCAGCAGGGGAGTTGGACTAGATGATCTCTAGAGGTCCCTTCCAACTCTGAAAATTCCATGAAGATCTACACTTCTCTAACTTATCATGAATACTTTACCGCTCCTTACCTTATCCAGACTTTTCACTTGCAGAGCAAGTTTCCTTCTACTTTGAAGACAAAATACCCATAATGCATTTATCCAGTTTCTAAAATCCACATTCAAATTCACGATATTACTTTAGAGGATATAATTTTATTATAATAGTTTCATGCAGGGTTTTTTGGATGAGAAAAAGAAAATTTTTAGGAGTTTTCTGAAACCAAAGTTTGCCCTTATATGGAAGCTGATGAGTGTATGCTAGGTCAGATAGCTGCAGAACATCTGCTGCTTAAGTATGTGCTTAATATTTCAAAGTATAAGTATCATCCTCTATACTCCCTTAAAAGAAGATGTGGCTTTCCATCATATGAAAAGAACAAAGACAGAGTAGACACTGGCTGATTTTCTTTCTCTACTCACATAAGAGAAGCTGACTCTCTCACATGTCTGAAGAAGGTTGATTTTATTGTTTTAGCTTGAAGAACACAAAAGAATTCACAAGATTTCCAAGGACAATTGTCAAAAATGTCTAACTTCATAAAGTTTCCCTCAATGTTTCAGGCCCAAAATACTATTATTACAACTATTCTCTGAAAAGTTAGTGCTACTAAGCTTTCTGTTTATTTGTTTTCTATATAAAATTGTTTAGGCAAATGGTAGCATGAAAAAAAATATGCTGTATATAAATAAAATTTATTTTATTTTTTCCACAAGGAATCAAAAAGTCTATAGAAAATGTAATAATTTTCAGTACAGAAAAGGTGTGACATTAAAGTTATTCTCATACATCATTAGAAATATTATTTTTATGAATTTGAGTTTTCTACTTTTAAAAAGTATCACTCTTTGCATTTGTATTTCCTAGGAAATACCAGCCCTGGGAATGGCAAGAATAGAACAATAAGCAAGATCTGTTATATCTACCCTGCTGTTTAAATTAGAATTTTACATGTATTTTACCCTAAAGAGTTTGATAAAACCAAAACTATCCTCATTTCCAAGCTTAGTACTGTAGTTACCAGCTTCCAAATTCTAATTGTTTCCTTTCTAGTGACATGACGCAGCAATGTGGCTTCAAAAGGACAATGAAACGGAAAAGAAAAAGAAGGGGGGGAAAAAGTGGGTGACACACACCCTCTCCACCCCATCTCCCCCTTCCCCCATATTGAGGTAGTCTAGGTGCTTACTTTGAGCTTTGGAGGTACAGGACCAAAGATATAGAGCAAGTTATCCCATTTCCTTGGCTATTACACTATTTCATAGAGCACATATGAGACTACCCTCACCCCTGCCATTAATTTTAAATCAGTAAGATGCAGTCAATTAGGAATATGCATGCAAGACAGAAATCTTCAGTGTAGATCCAAAATGGGAAAGACATGGAAAGCATAGATAGCTAAGACCCAGACATAGAAGCTTTAGACACACCCTTTTCATGATGTACATAATTCATTGCTTGATACATTCAACTTCTGGATTACACATTGAAGTTATGTATTTACTTTCACCAGGTTTATAGGTGTTCCATCACTAAAGGCAGAAGCAGAGTCTAGTTTCTGGTATTGAGGTATATGAATTGAAGATACCTACAAAAGCGGACTCATTCTTTTACTACAAATTGCACTACTTTTTTGAGTTGATATGATGTAAACTTGGTTCTGATTCTACCCTATGAATCCAAAGAATATATGAAACAAGGGAAGCTACACATATATATACACATGCATAGACATACATCTACACATATATGTATGTGTCTCAGTTCAAGCTTTAAGAAGATGATGAGTCTCAGGCTTAGCCAGAAAATACTGCAATAGAGTCTTGCCTGTTATTTGAAGACAGAGCAGAATATCATAAGGAGTATTTTCAGGAGTCCCCTTTGAGAAAACTCACAAACGCACAGCTGGGGAGAATTTCTGAAGGCTGGGATGTGATTTCCTTTCATTGAACTGACCTGACAGAGAACTAGAAACTGCTGCTTAGTTTTTATCTTACATTGGATCCCTCAATATATGCGTGCCTTCAGGGAGAGAAGGCGGCAGTGCTTTTACATGGAAAATTCAAAGCTTTGCAAGAAATCTGGCCAATTGGCCAATTGTCAACCTTACAGAAAGTTAAACACATAAACATAAATACTGGGAAAAGTTACAATTAGTTCATATTTTTTACCTACAGTTATATAAGTGTCTAATTATAAAACAAAATCAGTTACATTCACATCTAGCAATGCAATGCCAAGTTATGTAAATAATAAAATCTACATTAAGATGTCAGATATTTGTCAAAAAAAAAATAATCCTCTAAGTTAAAAATATAGTTATTAACTATGGATATGTAAAGATTTTTCCCCCTTAATGAACAAATAGCTGCAGGCATGTTTGATGTAAAAAAAAATAAAAACCTATATTTTAGAATTGAACCTCAAATGACAACCACATAGAAATAAGGATGTGAATATTATATTTACTATCATTCAGACTTATACTTTATAAGGAATTAGATAACTGGCTTTTTTTTAAAGCTATTGGAGTTGTGACCAAAAAAATCCTTAATTATTGACATAACAGGTTTTAAATGTTGACAACTAAGGCTCTAAGACAAAACACATTCATTCCAAGCTTCTAGACTTTAAGCATTACAGATCGAAGAGAAAACTGCAATTATTTTTCAAAGAAGATGAACTTAAAAGTTCACCTTTGTAATCAGAGCAATGGATGAAATTAATTACACACGGTACAAAACCCACCGATTTATACATTATCTTCTTTAAAATAGATATTTTTTAGTATTAATAAATTGTGGTTTACATCAAATTCTTTATAACATCTACCATACTTGGTCCATAGATTGCTTAACAGTCATAACATAAAAATAATCAAAAAAGCTTCAGCAGCAGTCTATGCAACAAAAGAAATTTCTTCTTTCTTTATTTCAGTTTTAATATGCAATGATCTAATGAAGTTCTCAAGATGAGATTTCTATAGTCTTTGAAATTGCCTTTAGTTTCATAGAGAGGTTGAGACTATGTCTGCATTACAGTTTCAGTCTGGATCAGGAGAGTGCTTTTGAAGCTAACCGTCTCCATACGCTATGCTCTGATTCACTTTGTAGCACAGTCTCAGGGCACAACTGGGTTCATTTTAAGTGAAACTAATCTGAAGATGGACACCAAGTACATCCAATGAACTCCAGTCACTAATGCCATTCAGTCCATGAAAGCAGACTGGAGATGATCTGAAGTAAGCCCACATGAAACATGCTAATGGTGGATGTCAAGTTATTGACAACTGCTTTGATTTGCAAGTCCATTTCTATTGTACTGCCTTACTTGCTAAAGTAGACGTAACGTACAAGATTTCCCACTTCAGCTTTCTGGAAATTTTCCATGTTACAGTACAATCAATGAAAAATACTTATGCTTTTCTCTAGAGAACACACAAGTTCTCTCTCCTTCTTACTATCTTTGAGCACAAGTACCTAGCAAAGGTTTAAATAGCAGGAACCTAGTACTGTGTCTCTAAGAGAGAGCAGTGAACAGCTACAAAATATGAAAAAGTAAAAAAAAAAATTAATCATAGGGTGTCAGTATTCAGGTAGCATCCATGTAAAATGTTAAGAAGCAATAGGTGTACTTTATGTACCAAGTGTTTAACCAAAGAGCAAAACTGAGTGGAAAATTTCCACCACAAAAAGCAGAAGAAAAGTACCAAATGAATTTTAGTTTTGTTAAATAGTACCTATGTTTTCTACTGTTATGATCCTACACGTAAGAAAACAGCCTGTATAGAGCTTGCAGTCTAAATAGCTGGAAGAATGACAAAACCAAATAACAAAGCCAAAGAAGAATGTTTAATCCATATTCATTGATGATAGATCCAAACAGGAAATTTAGCACTTACAAGCTAGCCATTTCAGTGACTGATTGTGCTTAGCCTGAAAAATGGAATCCAAACCTCTAAGTTAGGCACTGTATATGGGAAAATTAGGTCTTTTTGAAGGTTGTCAGAATTTCTACAAAGTAATAATAAAATATTTACAACAACTAGTGAAAAATACTGAACATGAAATGCCTTTGAACTTCTACCTTTCTGCAAGGGCTCAGATATGTATCTTGGAATGAAGGCAGGTGCTTCTGCTCAGTCTCTGGTGGTGTTTTAATACATCATTTAAAGGAGATGTGAACAGTTCATGTAATACTTCAGTAGAAAGCCAGGAATGACAGCGTCCAGTTTTAAGGGAACACAACTTGGTCATTGCTAAAAAAACACACAATGGTAATTCCCTGCTGCTCCCCACTCAGTTCCTGCTAACAAATGGAAAAAGAGGAATAAATATGCCATGAATTCTCTCTGTATATACAAAAAAGCAACAACACATACATGTAAGACAGCACCTCAGGTACGAGTTTGTTCTAGAAAAAACGATACTGCCCATTTTTTAATATATGGACATGCACCTTTTTATTTTCACATTGCAGCAAGATTCCCGCCTTTCACAGAAGAGTTCAGCAAGGAGAACTGCTCCTGGGGAGGAAACTTAGACTACCTGTACACATCAAGTTAAAGGTGTTCATTGGAGCAGTCTGCTTAGAATAGTGCCCTAATCAAGAAGATACAGGGGTGAGGTGGGCATCTCCATCCTCTAGAAGGTGTGGCCCCTGTACAGGAAATACTTCAAGATTTACTAGACCATAAAGAGAAGACTGTTGCCAGTATGAACACACAGCCTAGTGGTTATTTTATTCACATGCAATGGGACATTCTGATCAGAATTTCTTTTTCAGGTGTGAATGTAAATCCATGATGGCATCAAATAACAAACAGAAGGGTCATTAGCAAGTTTTGCCACACAAAGGGTAAGATAGCCAAAAGTCAAGATCTCTTGGCAGGTTGGGTGTTTTTGAGAGAATAGGTGTTCAATGGACTACTTGAAGAATTGTAATCCTTAATTATAAATTATGAGAATATCTATGTCTATCTTTCATGAAAACACTGTTTTGCAGTGATGAACATTTCTGCACGCTAGTGACATGATTATAAATGTGACTTTCACCCCTTATCCAACTTAAGTAAAATTTATAGTCAGTTGAAATATATGTGGTATTAGAGGAGAATTCGTATTTTCCATAAAAGTCATATGAGACAAATTTAAAACAATGAAAGTTTACACTTAATTTTCAGTACATTGTCCTCTTTTCTTCTCATCTGCCTTTCAAAAGGAAATGCAGAGTTCTGGTTTTGGTCTTTTCTCATTATGCTTCATCTGTTGATAATCTCCTTCACAAATTCAAATTCAGCTTCCATATCTGTGTTTATGCATTGTTCCAGACTTCTTGCTTTTTGTTCAAATTAAAATTTTGCCCCACTTGTCTGGATTTAGTTCATGGTCAACATAGCTAAAACAGCTGTAAAATTCTAGCATGGCCTTCACTGAGGGGTGACACAGGCTTTATTTTCCTATATTTTTGAAAAATGTATCCAACAGTCAAAATAAGGATGACACCCTACATGCAGTAGAAGCTGAACGACACTGGCAGTGCCATCCTAATCCCCAGACCATATATCCTTTTTCTTGTGTCAGTTCTAGTGGTCAGACAGTCACAGGGAGAGCTGTATCACCAATCTTATATTTTTTTTTCAGGGGATATTTCACACAGATCAACAAGCTATTCCAACTCACCTCATAAGTAGTTGGTAGTTTCACAGTCAGGGTTAAATCCTCTCTCTCAGTTGCAGCGTGGTCTTAGTTTTGTTCTCATGGATCATGAAATTCTGTCCTGTGCTGACTTGCTGGAGGAATTGAATTCAGGAGGCTTGGTGCTGCAAGTGTTAGAATGACGGATTCATTGTTATCTCTGCAGACTTAGCCAGTGTTTTCTTCCATGCAACATATCCTAAATCTTTAAGAAATTCAGGGATCCTTAGAGAATCCTCAAATGTCATAAAATCCTTCTCTATGCCTTTCCATGTTTACTTTTTAAACTACACATTGACTACAGCCTGTAGGAGAGGCTATGTACCTAGGAGCACAGGCTTTCTTTTAACGAAGAAAAAATTAATAAGAATATAAATCAAATATTCTGACATATATTTTGTTATATAGAAAGTAAGCACAAAAGATTTTGCTATGAACATATAGGTTTAAGTAAATAAAAAAACTTAGTACAAATCATGTAACACAAACAACATTGTATATGCTGAAAGCACTTTAGGTCCCTATCAGAGAGATCTAGATTTCTATTTTTATCTACGTACTTAAGATGAAATCAGCAAGGGAAGACTCAATATCTTCAAACCTGAGCATAGTATACAAATATTTAATGAATTTCACTGAGTATAATTAAATAATTTAAGACCAAATTTCTTTTTTTATTATGATCCAAGATATAACAATGAAGAATACACAATACTCATATAAAAACTCATGGCTCATATAAAATAAAGTTTTGAAAGTTTTAATGCTTATTTAAAAACCTAAAGCATAAATATCCACAATAACTCTACCTGCATTTTGTGAGACTGATGAACAATGCTTTTCAGGTTCTATTGTATTAGGAATACCACTATTTAAATAACATTATGCAAAGCATGGTTTGTAGTTTATTTTGTATACTGGTACATTCCTAATATATACATTCTTATATTATAACTTTGTTTATTTTGTTAATCACACAATAATTAATATGCAGTATACATAATCACACTCAACCGTCTATATTGTCAACAATGTATGACTGCTAGTTAGTAACACTAAAAAGGCAAAAAGAAGAGAGGAAGAGATACTGAAATCAGCTCACAATTAATCAGAAAAGAGTTTAATTATCTCTTGTTTCACACACACTTGATATATTTTTTCCTTTTTTTACATTAAATGTTTAAAATTACTGTTTCCTTTGTTGGTTTTATATTTGTGATGGTTTTAAGTTATCAAAATATAACTAATCTAGGGTTCAGGGTGGGGGGTTACGTGTCAACAACTGACATCATGTAGTATTCTGGAAACTAATTTTAATAATGTGTGTAATAAAATAATTGAACTCTACTTAAATTAGACTTAAGTATATTGCTAAATGTAAAACTAAGCTGTAAATTTTATTGAAGAAGGATGAATTACAAGTTAGAGTCGAAGGGCTTGGACACTGGCCCAATTTATCAGAAGATAAAAATAACCATTATCTGTACTGACTGCCCATAAAACAGGTGCTTTCAGTCAAAATTTAAAATACAAGCAATTTGAACTCGTTTGGCTGCACTTGTAGAAGTTTAAAAGCATGAAGAAGAAGCTATGGAACATCAAATCACACACATAACTTTCCCCTCTATCTAGATATCTAAACTCTTCATGATTTTGATGAAAAAAAGAAGTTTGAGATATAAGGCTATGTCTTTTTTTTTTAAGCACATAAGAAATTGTTCCAAGTAGAAGAAGTAATATTTTCAAACAGCACTATCCTCCATTCAGTATTTTCTCCTCTCCCTCTCGGCCTCTTTTTTGATTTTTTTTAGGATCATTTTTCTATGTTTGCTACCTTTTTCTTCTCTGTTACTGTCATAAGTACATATTCTGTACAAAATCATATTATGTATAGCATATGCATAGTTATTTATTTTTCTTGCAGATTGTTCGAAAAAATCTGTCAACCACACCTGATATTTTGTAGAATTAAGGTGATTATGGTTTTTATATTAATTCTTCATTAATGTGTCACCTGTGTTCCAGAGTACAGTTTTTTTACTATTACAGATTGTTATGTTCTAGCAGCACTTTCAATATATCTATGATATGAGATACACACCTCACCACAGGTCTCTTAAATTTAAGGGAGGATTTTCTCCTGGCCATTCTTTCTGAGAAATTTTTTTATCTAATTGTCACTAGTGTTTTCTTATAATTCAGTTGTTTGTATGCAAATGAGTGTTGTAAACACTTCTTTCTTCCTACTTTTTTTCTATGCTTTCTTTCATCAGTTTGGCCAACTATTGTGAAAAGTGGAATGACTTTTCTAAGTTATTGAAGAAAAAAAGTATTGTACAGAGAAATATTATTTCAATGAAGTCTCCTTACAGATGTTTCTGACAGGATTCATAAAGCTTCTGGCATAGGATTTATTCTTCGAACAAACAAAACAAGTGTAACAGAAAAGCATATAATCAAATGATTACTAAAACAGGCAAAAAAGCCCCAACCCTCTCCTTACTTTATTTATTTAACAATGCATAATGCTATTTATAGAAAAATGCAAATATTCTAGGATTAATTCAGCACACTGTCCCACAAACAATGTGAGAAATTGTTAAACAGAAAGAAAAATGTGAAACATGCAAAAATTAAAGGAAGCATTGTGGTGATTATGCAAATGCAAACATCATTAACCGGCATAATTATAGAAATGTGTTCTTTTCAGTTGTGCATAAATGTTTCATAGTCAGCTCCCAAAAACTCAGAAAAAAATTCTTGCATATTTGATTTGTTCTAAAACATTGAACATAACTTTCATACTACTTGACCTTAGAACCTACTGGTTACTTGACCTCTGGAGAAATAATGGTTTTCTGGAGATGTAATGAATTTATTAAACTTTCATTTTTGGATCAGTAGATCACAAAATTAACTCTCTTCAAAAAAAAACCCCAAAAAATGTACAATAAGTGTCTCTTACTCTTCCAGTTAAATATTGGGCCACAGAAGTTCGTTTGTTAGTTACATGATTGTACACAAGGAAGCCAAAAGATTTCCAATACAGAGAGGTTAGAATTCTCTTTTTCTGTCATGTAACCAACAGTTCTTGGGTCAAACTCTTTACAGATCATCAGAGAATGTAATGAAACAGTTGAACTGTTCTATGAAAAGTAAATGGTATCTTCGTATTGTGAGTGCAGGAAAAATCACCTAGTATGAGAAGAAGATAGCCTCACTGCTTCAAATGAAAAAAAGAAAAAGCAATAATATATGAAATCACATCAAACACCACTATTATATTTAAGTGACCAATAACGCATCAAAAATATTCAAACTTACTTAAAAAAATTCTTTAAATCATTCACATGCAAGTAGAAAATTACACAGCTTCACTCGTCTCTACACTGTTATTCAAGCACAGTTGAATTTCCAGACAAATGTCATATTTCAGTCAGATCAGAGGCTGTAAATGTTACTATAGTACCTTAATTCTAACTCATAGTGTGTGTCCTGGTTTGAGGTAAAGCAGGATCCATTTTCCGTTTTGTAATTTTACTTTGCAGCTAAGCCTCTTATAGCTAACTGAACTTTCTGGAATTAACACCATATTGTGCAGAAACTGTTCGCTCTCAAAGTGTTAAGATGTGTTTTTTTATAATTTATGCCAAGGAATGGTATGCAGAGAGGCTCCTGCTCATACTTATTGCTATAACAACCGAGGCCAGCCAACTTTGTTATTTGCCCTGTTGGAGTGTCATAAACAGAAAAGCATAGAGGGGAGGAGCAGACAGGACAGGTGACCTAAAACTGACCAACAGGGTATTCCATCGCATCTGCCTCATGCTCAGTATAAAAGCTGAGGGATCAAAGGGTCAGCCCTTTTTCTTCAATCATCAGCATCCGAGGAGGACTCTGTTCGTCTGCCTTTGATCCCAACCTGTGCATTCCTGAATCCAGATCCGAAATCCAGCTCCTGTCTATCGCTGAGTCCAGTCTGGGACTTTCCCCGTTTCTGTCAGTGATGCAATCATCGTCCTGGGAGCTTGATATGGTTTTGTATATATTGTATATGATTCATTATTTTCTTTTTTTAATTATTTCATTAATTTATTAATATTTTCATTAAAGTAGTTTAGTTTTTTCCTAAACTCATAAGTCTCTTTATCTCTTTCCCTCCTCTCCTTGGAAAGAGAGGTAGAGGAGGGCATCTGTCATTCACTTCAGTGGCCGGTCTGGCCCAAACCACGACAGAATGTTACAAAGGTAGTCTTCTCTACTAACCCTGACTTCATGCATTGAATGTGAAAGAACACAAGTCTAAGAATATTGCCTTCAGATAATGCAAGGCTATATCTAATGAGGAAATAATTTTTCACTCCTGTATCATGCAATCCTTCCCTTAGAGTTTTGAATATTTTTTTCTCTCTCTGTCTTTTTTTAAAGATTTAATCATATAAACAACACTATTTAGAGAATTAACACATTTCTCTATGTATGCAGAATGGCTTTTTCAAAGTTTTACTGTTTTTAAACAGAGCTAAGAAATTTTGTTCAGTTGAGGTCTCTCCACATTCAATATCAAACTGATTAAAGAAATACATTTAATTTCTCTGCAAAGTTACCTATGTGTTCATGTTAAATGTCTATATATTTGTTAACTTTACTATCTTTATTTTAACGTTTATTTTCTCAGTGGCCGGTCTTTATGACAGTAAAATTGTCTCCAAGTTCATCTCAAGACCTGCTTTCTCAAGAGCTGAATCTAAGTGTTTTAAATTGCTTGCTGTCATCAATTATCTTCTCATTTCTTTGTCTAGTGATTTTACATCAACATTTTTAGAAATAAATGAAGAATTCTGCCTGAGAAGTAAAAAAGTTGGCAGAGGATGGCAAAGCAGAAATACTTTGTGTCCATGACTGAACAACTAAAGAGGATCTTAAGAAGTAGAATTTTTCATATCACGAAATAGCAACTTTAATGGTGTACACTCTTTCCAGAGCCACTTAATTGAAGTAAATGTGACAAGGAGCAAACTACTAGAAAGTAATCATCTCCAAGTATGTTAATATCTCACAGGAAATACTGAGTGACAGCTAAACAGCCTTTTTTTTTTTTTATCCTTGGGCTGTTCTGTCACTTCTCTCTCTTATTACCCACCTACGTCCCATTTCATTTTCCTATTTCTCTGGCATCTGTCTTGCTGTGACTTGACTTTAAAAATGTGTACTAAGTATTTGAACTAGATATAAGGTCTTTAGCATTAGCAGTTGTTGAAGCTTTATTCATAACACTGGTTTAGTTTTGCAAATGTGAAAAACAGCTGTGACCCCTTGGCTTTCCTAGGCAATTATATGGTTAATCCTTTGCCATATTCATTATATCAAGCACATTTTTTAATTAATTTGTAAATTAAATTGTTCCACTTTGTTATTTTATATAAGGATCCAAAGACATCTGTATAGGTGTCAAAATTTAGCAATGCTGAACTTCTGAAATAATATAGATGAAAAAGCTGCTACTATTTTCCTTACCCTCAAATGCTTTTTAATTCTTCAAACCAAGCCATGAATGAGCTGCATGAAATCCATCAACACAGTGCATTGCAGCAAATTCTTGCTCTTGATTCACAGAAAGTTACAATGGTTACAGAAGAAGGCAGGATCACAGATTATTTGGTTAGGAAGCTAAGTTTCTCCTCAGTGTAACATGGGCATCTCACTGAAACCAGGTGTAATATTCCAACATCTTTTCAGACAGTAAAACATTCTGCTTGATGCAATGGCAAAGCAAACATTATGAACCATGATTACAGACAAATGTTAAATCATTTTGACTACAAGAACAGGGACATCTGCAAAAATCATAGAATAACAGAATCATAGAAGAGTTTGTGTCGGAGAGGACCTTTAAAGGTCATCTAGTACAACGTCCCCTACAATAAACAGGGACATCTTGAACTAGATCAGGTTGCTCAGAGCTCCGTCCAGCCTGACCTTGAATGTTTCCAGGGATGGGACATCTACCACCTCTCTGGGCAACCTGTTCCACTGTTTCACCACCCTCATTGTAAAAATTCCTTCCTTATATCTAGTCTAAATCTGCCCACTTTTAGTTTAAAGCCATTACCCCTTGTCCTGTTGCAACAGGCGCTGCTAAAAAGTTTGTCCCCATCTTTCTTATAAGCCCCCTTTAAGAACTGAAAGGTTGCAATAAGGTCTCCCCAGAGCATTCTCTTCTCCAGGCTGAACAAACCCATCTCTCTCAGCCTGCCTTCATAGGAGGAGTGCTCCATCCCTCTGATCATCTTTGTGGCCCTCCTCTGGACTTGCTTTAACAGGTCCATATCTTTCCTCTGCTGAAGGCTCCAGAGCAGGATGCAGTACTCCAGGTGGGGTCCCACCAGAGCAGAGGGGCAGAATCACCTCCCTCAACCTGCTGGCCACGCTTCTTTTGATGCAGCCCGAGATATGGTTGGCTTTCTGGGCTGCAAGCACACATTGTTGGCTCGTGTCCAGCTTTTCATCCACCAGTCCCCCCAAGTCCTTCTCCTCAGGGATATTCTCAATCCCTTCATCTTCCAGCCTGTATTGTTATTGGGGATTGCCCCAAC
>VYXH01000147.1:109584-133509 GCA_013397275.1 Burhinus bistriatus | reverse complement strand
AACTCTAAAAATTCTATGATTCTGTCATAAGGTGGAGATTTAACAGATCATGCCATCAGTGTTTCACAAAAGGACAGGGTAAACTTCCTGCTGAAAACAATTATATATGGATTGAGCTTTTGGGGCAGGAAGGATACAGCTTTATTAATGAATAAGGATAACCCTTGAAACATGGTTACTTGCTGACTGCAAAGACAGTGGTCAGCCCTCAAATATTTTAGGGGCTGTTACAAGGTCATTGTTTTAACGTGTGGAAATTGAGCCATTAACAACTGAGAAATAACTAGTATGATGATTTAGACAGTAGGGGATGGGTGCAGGGACGGGATTCTCATTTTGCAGCTTCTGAGGTTTGCTTGTACAGACACTGCTAGAAAGGACAAATGGAACATATGTGCCCGCATTTTAACTGCTGCATTTTACAGTGTGTGAAAGTGATTCATTTGTTTTTGGCAAAAATCACTGCCTTGCGGTGAGGTACAGTGAAGACTCCACCCAGACGTTTACTGACATATACTTAGAATGTGTTAGTAATAAATAATTAGGCAGTATTAATGTGGCTTATCATGCATACTTGGTGAATCCCTTGAATGTTTCATTCAACCCTTATGAGTTTTTTCATTTTCTTCCCCCTTCTTCCATCTCATTTCATTTCCATTTAAAAAGGGGGAAAAAAGGAACGACGAAAAGTCTGGCTAGTAAATGTTGCACTTGGGAAGAGTAGGTGGATGTAAAAACCCAGCACCTTGTAGTGACGGTCTGGATGTAGTCCTTAGTTGCAGTTACACAGGCAACAGTTTGTCAGCCAGGGTGCTCTTCCTTTCCTTGGCATTCCCATGTAACTTTTTGCATGGTATGTAAGTTGTTAGTAGGGAGTGAGGCAGTTAATTGTTAAATTAATGTTGGCAAACACAAAACAGAATATTGGAATAATTCGCAGGGAAAAAAACATGTACAAGTCTCAGCATACTTTGTTCCTTTGCATATTGTTCTTTACACTAATAATATGAGATTTTGCCTGCCTCATTTTTGTTTAGAGAATATGCCGTTGGGATTATTTCTACCTGGGTTAGTCAAGTTTTAATTATTTTTATTTTTTTAATGAAGAATGAACAGCATCTGAATAGTCTCTGTCTGTTTACTTATTTTTATGCACTCTTGTCAAATGATTGTTACTTTAGTAAATGTGTTATGGTTCATGAATGCTCTCAATAAAACCACTATGTTAAATGATTAGATGACTTGTAAGTGTATTCCAAGAACAGGATGTGGACACATTCTGACTTCACGCTGAGTTTTTAGATGAAAAAACTGTGGTAAGAAAGGAAAGTCCACTGACTTCATTTGAAGATGAGTGTGTGCGTTTGCCTCCAACGGCCTGTCATGTATCAGAATTCTAGCACTGTCATCCTTTTGAAATATATAGGAGGTGAATCTTAGCATTTAAAAGATTCTTTTTTTAAATTTCCTGAGCTCCTTTTTTTCCATTATTTAATAAGAATAACATGAGCTTGAACATGACACTTGGATTGTTGGATGTGTATCTGTGAAGAAAAGGTTATTTGTTTGGATAAGATTTTCGGATGAATTTCAGATAAGACTCTTAATTCCTCTCTCCATGCACATGTGTGCTCTCACTCTTTCTCCAAAGACTTGGCTTTTATACAACATTTTTTTAAGTGTCAGAATTTTTTTTGCATCTCTTGAATCTGCAGTTGAAGGGAGAAGCACATCATATTGAAACTGCCATCAAACCGCATCTTAACAGCTTTGAAATCAAAGCCTAGGATTTATGCTCTCTGATTAATAGCAGGTTAAGAAACACTTTCCTTATTATGTGTGTGCTGGCTTGCAGATCTTTTTCATGGAAAACCTGATAGACTCAAGTGCTTGAACTCTGGCAAAAATTTCATCCTTTGTGTGCTCAACAAAGAATAGTTTGTTTTTCACTGCTGATGTGGAGTGCCTTAAACTATGAAGCAACTGACACTGAGACAACACCCCATTGCAGAAGCATTTTCCATTCTCTGAAAGGTGTGTTCAAGTGAAGATGGAAATGCATAGGTGCTGAAGTAAGAACGTGAAAGCCAGTTGCAGAAATAATGTGCTTTAGGGTGGGTCTGTTGCCACGCGTTTGCTTCTGGTGGCCTGCTATTGTGCAGGCTTCTCTCATGGGAGTCTGTGGCTCCTTCTTGAGCTTAGGGATTGTTGTTGGATGCTGTTCTCATTAAGCTACTCCTCTTGAAAAATCAGAATTGGAGAAGGTTGGTGGTCCACAAAGGAACCTGAGTGCTATGAGAGGCTGTAACAAAATGTGCTGTGCGTGTGTGCTTTGAAAGCTTTCCGTGAAGAACAGCATCTGTGTTAGATAGGTTTTCATTAACAGTTAGGTCGTTATATCAGGCAGAAGTAGATGCAGAATTATTAGAGGATAAGCTGTCAAGTTATGCTGGCAAAGTCTGAAAACATTTTCAATGTTACTAAGTTGAGGTTAGTTTTCCTCCAGCCTATGCCCTCTTTGGGATAAACAGGCAAGAGCCCATGGTGTTAGTTTAGCTTGATTCAGTAACCCCTTGTGTTTGCTTTGCTGGCGGTTGTGAAAGACAATGAAAATATCATCTGATTATTTCAAGAGAGACTTGGGGCAAGGTAAACTGATGCCTGGCTCATCTGATACCACCTGGTTCAGAGTTGGCCTTGCTGTAAGCAATTTACTGAACCTAATAGTGTGAAAGACTGATTGGGGGGGAGGGGGTGTGTGTTGCAGTTTGGGGGGTGAGAAACCCTGTGTGATAACAGTGGAAACTAACAAAAATACAAGGTGCCCGTAGTGTTTGTCAGTATCTGTTTTCACCTTTATTTTCCCTAATTTGGTGAAACTGAAGAGGGTAAGTCTTTATCTAACATGCAGATTTTTATGTAGTGTTTTCACAAGTTACGCGCAGGCTACAAGCATGAGCTGATTGCTCTTTACAGTGCTCCTCTGAAGCAGGATGAGGAGGGAGGATGTAAGCTGTGCTGTTAGCCCAGTGCAGCAGAGCAATGGGAATAAATTTCCAGACCTCCAAACTTAAAATCCTTTTGCTGCCGTTGCCAGTTTAAATTGAAACTTCTAGAATTTGTTTTCCATCATGCTAGAAGGTCGGCTGGGATCTGAAGCCTCTTAGTTTAAAAAACCAAAGCAAAATCCCTCAAACAAGATGCATCACTCTTAAAGAAAAGTCCAGTCACTAGTGTGGCTGATTTAGTGGTATAATCCAAATTATAGATCACAGAGATGGGGGATTTCACTTATTTGCTGTGTAGTTGCACAAGTGTGTGTAGCACTTCATGGAAGATACAGATCCAAGTTTGCTGGTATGGGGTTAAATTTTCTTATCTTCTTCAAATATTTAAAATATGGAAGAATGCATAGACCCTAGCAAAGAGTAGAGCTTAGACACTCTTATCTACATTGACTGAAAGGCTCCAAGTTGTTGATGAACTAAAATTGTGGCTTCTAACATCACCGCACTTTGCTTCCACTTGCGATGACCTTTTTATGATTCAGCTATCTGTACTACAGGGGGTTTTCTTGTTGTTCTTTCTTTTTGTCTTCCTATGAAGAATAGTAAGTTTGCTTGGCAGCCAACTATGTTACTAGAGAGTGTTAAAACACTTGCAGTTGATCTGTCACTGTGCTATAGACCTGTGTTTTTTTCTGTGGTTGTAGAAAATACCTTGTAGAACGTGAAACAGGAAGAAGGGTGTAGCACAACCTGTTCTTGTAGAATTAACACCTTCTATCTAATGGTCTTTTTATTGATATACTAAATAATCATTAAGGAAGCTTGAAAAGCAATTTTCTACTTCAGCTTTAAATGATAATATAATGCGTTTTCAGAAGCATGAGGTTGTTTCTCTTAAAACTACATTTATTGACTTGAATTATCTAGGCCTTTTAGTAGAATACTAGGAGGTCTGAATGGTTGCCTGTCCTGAAAGAAAAGTTTGTTAGGAAAGAAAGTAAACATTGAAATAGAAAACGTACACTAATTGATGCATTCTCTTATCATTCAAAAATGAACTTTGACAGGGAAGTGACTGTGGTCTTCCTTGCTAATAATGACAATGAATCGTCATTGGATAATTACATAAAAAACCTATTTTTGATACCAGTATAGATCTGAGGAGGACGGATGTCTGTGTCCTAATGAAATAGGCTCCCTTAAAAATCCCTTTCAAAGTTTCCTTGAAACATTAAGAGGAAAACTGTGGGGGTGGTTGGTTGGGTTTTTTTTGGGGGTGATGGTGTTGTGATATTTTTTTTTTTTCTTCCGTCCTTCCTTCCCTTCTTTCCTCCTTCCCTCGTATTTCTCTTCTGGTCAAGGAATTTCTAAGCTCAAACATAGGCTTTACTTTGGAAAAAATAACTGTTTAAGACAGCCAATCTACGTATTATTTTCAAAATGTCATATAAATTAAGTCTTGGAAATGTATAATTGAATGAAACTATTTGTAATATAGTACATAAACAATGACAAAATAAAGTATTTATATTCCAGAAGACAGGCACTCAGTGAGCTGTTGGCATGTGTTCATTTACATTAACTTATTAGAGAAGTTGAATATAGACAACATTCTGTATCTTAGTAACTCTAAAGACTAGAAGTTAATCTAGTAGCAGTAATGATTCTGATATCAACGTAAGTGTCAACACAATCTGATGTCCGCACAATATATGAAATTTACCTACTCTAATGCAGCTAAATTGCAGCTATTAAATTAACTCTATTAAGTACTTCCTGGCATTCTTTTATAAATACCAGCCAGTCACACTCATTAGAACATATATTGTTTTTTAAAAAGTCATACCAGAAAACTACAAGCCATAATTAAGAGTAGATTACAGGCTTTTTACATGCCTTGGTTTTGTTTTTAATAAATGAAGCCTGTTTGTTTGAAATAATTTTCCCCAGTGTATTTTTGAACCTTTTTTGTTTTGAATGCAAATGCTCTGTCTGTGCCACAGCACAATCTCTCCCCCTGCGGTGTCAGGTCAAACTTGCCCACAGGCATGCTTTTTAATGCTATTTGGCTAGTAGTTCATGAAGCTATGAAATAATGGATGGATTTAAAGTTACCTCTTTTTGGCATTTATTACTGTTAGATGCTTGTCACTAAATTGGTGTGCAATCGTGGATGTAACAGTTTTCAGAGGTGATCTTCCTTCTGCAAAAACGTTATTCATGCTGCGTGATAGCCAAAAGCATTCAGCAGGGAATTGCATAATTTTTGGTGTTTACATGTTACTACTCTAATTGTAATTAGCTTCTGTGTGGGAAATCTAGTATGTTTAAACCCTATTAAACGCCTCTGTAGTGAGTTTTCATCTTTATAATTTCTGAGGTTTAAATCCTATTGATTTTGGTAGACTGGAAAAGTTGGCAATGTGACCAATGGGAGGAAATAATAAAAATTAATGTTTGTGCGTGTGAGAATTCTCTATGTTATGAGGTATATAGTTGGGATGATACTATAGAAGAGACCTTGCTCTAAATTTTCCAGGGTTCTTTGTAGGGAGGTGAGGTAGAAAGGGAACTAGCACCCCTGTTGAAACTTGGAGAACTATCAAAAAAAAAATAAAAATTGTTTCTATTGAGGAACAACATGCATTAGATTTTTAGAAAAGAGGGAAAATCTGTATTAAATTATAATGAGCCTGAATCTCAGCAAGGCTTACAATGGTGCTGATTTTTTAGGTCCTTGTGTTCCTTTACTCTTTCTGATGACTGAGCAGTACTTGCTGTCCAGTTCTTCCAGCAGATCACCACAGTCCCGTAGATTTCAGCAGAGAGCTGGTGAAGTCAGTATACATTGTACCCTGCAGACTGCTGAAGCACTAAAGAATACCGTGATGATAATTCCTGTTACATGTTACTTTAAGACATTAGCAATTTCTTTTATTGGATTGATTTTTTGATGGGGGGAGGAATAATATGGTGATTATGTAGGCTTCCTTTTCCTTTGCTAACTTGAGCAAAACTGATCTGGGTTATCCCTTTACAATTACTGTTCTGAGATAAGAAAACAAACTCTACCCAATTTTTCTGTTTTCTTATTTTGTAATCTTGGAGGATTTGTGTATGTCAGGAGAATCAGGGTTCAAAAGTGTGGTTGATTGGGACCCTGAAACTTATGAGGTCAAAGAAAGGCAATTAGAAGGTTGGAATAGGTTAAGCTGAACGTTGGACCTTTGATGTTGGAGCTCAGTTTTGGGTCCCAGAGAGGTTTAAATGGTCCTTCATCCAGCTTTGAGAACGTGTTGAAACGGCACTGTGTGCTTTCTGTGTAGCACTTCTAGCTTCTGCTGTATGAATAGTCACATCAGAGAAGGGGCAAAGCCATCTAAAGGAATTAAATCCAGTTGACAACGTAACCAAACGTGACTGTCAGTAGCAGGATGTATGCTGAAGCTGTGAGACCCTTCTTTATTTCATGGTGAGCTGGAGTCCAGTTCTGTTCCTTTATTCTGCAATACCTGGTTGCTGTTAACCAGAAGTTACACAAATGCTTCATTTGTATATTTAAAATTGAGATTTTTTTAGTGAATTATGAAAGACAGGACAGTCCTATAGCACATACATGGAAACTAGATTGAGGACGCTTTATGCTGCCTTGCAGTTTGTCTTCAAAGTTGTTGCCACAAAACTGCTTCACAGAAATACAAAGGGGGGAATTCCAGAGGTGGGATGGATTCTAATGCTTCCATTGCTGTCAAAAGTAGCTCAAAAGTGTGGCAAGAAATTATTATTAACTGGCTACATCTACCAAAATGTTATCAATGTTGTTTTTAGCTTCCAGTCATTGCAACAATAAAACACCCTATACACTTCTGACTCTTTATAGATCCTTGCTGAAAATATACTGTGGTGTGGGGTTTTTTTTCTTTGGTTGTGTTTTTTTTTTTTTCCTGTAGTTTGAAGTACTTACTGATAGCTCTAGGATTTCAGTCATTGACAAATTAAAGCTGAGTCCTGAGTTCTTTGGAAATAATATGGGTTATGTGATATGTTGCAAATTGGAATTATGGATAGTGTAGGGCAAGGATGGCAATGGTTTATATTGTTGAATTTCAGCGTAACAGCCGCACCTCAGGCTTTAAAGCTTACCATTACATGTGCTGAAGGTTTGGAATAAGTTCCTCTACTATATATCTCACACCAGTACCTAGAAAGTCAAGCTGTGGATGTAGTATCCAGCTTTTCCATCTGTGTGTGGATGTACAGGTGGCAGAACATTGGACTTTTTCCTTCCCCACCTCTCTATAGGGACGGTAAGGGTTGTGGTTTGGTGTTTGGTTTTTTTTTGTGTTGTCTTTTTTTTTTTTTCCAAATTCCATATCTTTATATGCTTTCCTGAATACATGCCAGGGCTAATTCTTATCCTTAATGCTCTCTCTGTGATAACTAGGAATTGGAAGTTAGTCTGCCTGCTCCTAGTTGATAATCTGTGAAACTGCAAGAGATGAGCTTTATATTACTAGCTTAACTGGACTTCTAAATAAGTCTTGGAGAGGAAAAACCAAAACATTAACCACTTTTTCTTCATACTTCTTAACTGTGCAAGGTGGGGAGAAAGGAATACAGTTTTACATCTGACTGAAAGATCTCAAACTCCTATCGTTCACACTTGCTCAGTGTAAGTATTACTGCTGTTATTAAATGAAGAAAGGTATATGAAGAACACCTCCAAAAGAAAATGGTCTTGTTTTCAATTAGAAGTGTCAGCTATGTAAAATTTCATGCCAGATACTAGGAAGTAAAACCTTACACTGGGGGAATTCAGTGGTGGCTGCCCTAAACTAGCAGGTTACCATGCCACTGACTTAGTTGGAAGCTGTTTTAAATAAATCTTCCCTGTGCAGGCATTGAAATACTGTATATAGTGCTACCTTTACTGTTATGTTATTTTCAACAACCCGATACTACTTTATATATGTAATCGTTATGGCAAACACAGTCTCTTTCCATTCTCTATCCCCTGCCTTTGCTGTTTACTGTTGATTAGTGGCTCTTTCAGGAGAAAGGATCAAGTTTCCTTTGTCTGTCTCGAAAGCCTGGAGAGCCTTTGACTTTGATAGGAGAGCCTATACATTAACATAAAGAACTGGAGATATCAAGAGGAATAATACTGAAACTAAGCTTCACATTAGCTTTGAATCAATGGATAAGAATTTTGGTAAAATGAAAGGATCAGAAAAGAAAAACTGCTCAACTGCAATGAGAACAAGTTTTAAAGTTCTAATCTGTATTGCATCTAATTTCCTTGTCCTTTAGTAGGATTTTCCAGTAAATGTAATGCCTGTACTGGAAAATTCACCCCAAACTGCAGGTAGAGCCTTTTGCTCAGTGTATAGAAAGCCAGGGAGGACTCGGCCGTGTTTCTCCCAGGCTGTTTTCTTTCTGGTTCACCCTAATTCCTAGAACCTCCTTCCTGCATCACCGTCTCTGTGTTTCTTTTCCCGACTTGGGCTGCTGCTACTTTTGCCATCAGCTTCTTCCTCACTGAGTTTCTCTCTTTAGTTTTGAGTGATTTTGCTGGTGTTTATGGAGAATGGGGTTTCAGTTGGCACTGTGAAGAAGTTTGTCTGAAATTTAATTTTTTTTTGAATAACAGTTGTAGTTTTTTGCTTTATTTTTTGAAATGTATTTCTTAGGTAAACTGGTTCCCTTGTCCTCTTTTCTTTACTAAATTTTTAGGCTTTGATAGTAAAATGAATTATGGAAATTAAGGTGCTACACATTTATCTGCATTTGAAATAAGTAATTTTTCCTATTTAATGAATAGTCTTGAGTAGTACCATCAAAGTCAGTGGACTTAAGCATTTGAGGCTATGTATAGGAGAAATTTAATTGCACAGCTGTCTTGGGGCCTTAATGGGAGATGTTGCTGTTGAGGACGGGTGCTTTAGATTTCCAACAGCTTTGAATCCTTGAAATCAGATGAAACAGCTGTTCTGTTGTTTGCACGCTGCATTAATTTGCTTTCCTTTTTAGTAACTGGAAAGATACAACTGCAGCTTGGCAGCTGCAGACAGTTACATAGAAGAGAACATCTACCCCAAGAATTTAGCAAAGTTATTTCCCATTTCCAGAGGTTTTAGTGACATGAGGAATGAGGAGCATATATGAAGGGTCACAACACCTCATAGTAATTTTTGCCTTTATGGTATGCCCTTGTAGATGAGACTGCCCTGGGTGAGGCTTGGCAAACAAGTCCATCAAGGAAGGGAGGTCAAGAGAAGCAGTTGTCTATACTGAATCGGGTGTTGGGGAGCGCAGAGGGTATAGTGAAGGGCAAGGTGTAAGATTGGCTTGGCAAAATTGCTCAAGAGTCCTGTGTGCTTATACCCCTACCCTCCCAAAAGAAAAACAAAGAACCAAGCAAACCAAGCTCAAAAAAAAACCCCCCAAAAAAAAACAAAAAAAAAACAAAACCCAACCCAAAACCCCAAGCCAATTAGGCCTCTTGACCTGACCAATGGCAGCCTAGTTAGTGGCTTACTGGATTCTTGGCTGACCATCTTTCCGAGGTGCCTGTAAGTCAAAGGACTCTAGGCTTGATCTTTTTTCTAGTCTTTGCTTTTTGATAGCAACCCCACCTCCCTGGGATCTCCTCTCCCATAGCACTGTGGTCCTCACTTTCATTTTTCTTCTCCCTTCTTGGTGCAGGTACTATGTAATGATATACAAGATTTTGTTGTTGTTGTTCTATGTGTGTGTTTATTTCTAAGCCTTACAGCACGATCTGAAAATGGATATCCTTTTCCTCCCGCTTCCTGTTCTGTGGCTGCTGACAGAGGTCTTTGCAGGCAGTATGGTTTTATTCTTTCCTAGTCAGCCTAGCTGAGGAGCCCAAGGATCTTGCACTTGCTTTAATAATCAGATATGGACTGACTCTTCTATACCGTTATTATGTTGTTTTTCCTGATGTTCCAGTGCTATAGAGGATGTGTAGCTGATGCTTATCTGAAAGTTTTAAGCCCCTCTCTTCTTCCTCTCCCCATCCTGTAGTCTCAGAAGAGCCAAAAATATGGTTGTAAAATGGTCAGAGAAGAGAAATAATATGAAGAACATAGAGTGGAAGGCATTACCCATGGGTGATGCGGGCTGGCAGGGCTTGCAAATCCAAGGATGAATTTGCTGGTGTTCCTTGCTCAGTGCAGGTCTGAGCAGAAGTGCCTCGGTGCTCCCCTGGCGCTGAAGTGGTGGCTGGTCGCAAGCGAGTTGGCTGTTTGCTCCCACCGCCCGTGGGCAGCCCGCAGAGCAACAGGCCACCTGTGAGGCTGCAGCAGGCAGAACGGATGTGCTTTCCTGCCAGTAGCAAATATGTTTTGCTTTCTGCTACTTGAAACCTCTCCCCGTAAGTCAACAATCGATTTTTAGGAGGGGAAAAGAAAAGAAAAAAAAAAAGGCAAATTTGCTTTTGGAGACCAATTTAACTGGAAGTCTTTGCTACATTTCATCTCCTTATTTTTGAAGACAGGATCTTCTGGTCAAGTGTTTGATTCAGACAGAAAGATAACATTTACAGATACGTGAAATATTTTACTGTAGGTTGTCTTTTGAAAAATAATAATGGCAGAGTGATAAACAGATATTTATTTTTGCCCCACATATCTACTAATTTTTAATCTGTGCACCCCTTAAAATCACTTGTGGAGACCTTCTGTGAGGACTGGATGGTGCTCAAGTGTTTAAGGGCTCAACAAGACCCGAGTCCTAACAGAAGCAGAAGATGGGCAGCTGCCACAATCCCTGTTTTGCAGACGGGGGAGGAAAAGCATAGAGAAACTAAGCTTGCATCCTCAGAGTAGCTGAGGTCTGGCTTTTGATGGGGCATGTGGGCACCTCTGTGGTGCCTTACCTTACTTGCTCACAGCTGTGCGGGAAAGCTGTGGCAAGAGAGAAATTGAAAATGGGTCCTCCTTTGTCCCAGATGGAGACCTTAATCCCTGAGCTGTTCCTTTTATGTTGTCATTGGAGAGATTTCTCCCTTTTGTCTCAAGTACTAATGGAGGCGGAGAGGTTTAGAAATGTTTTATTTTATTGTCTTTCAAAGAAACACAGTGTGCCCTAGTGAGACTGTAACGACTCTTGTGTAAGTGAGAAGATATATCAAGAAGAGATGCTTGTATTAGTATTTTAAGTTAGCTGCTCTGTCAAAGATTCCATGGGACCTTTGCAAATTAAATATTCCAGAGGAGTCCTGGCACCCCTGTGGGAAGGGGCAGCCGTTAGCAATCTGCAGGACGTGAGCGCAGGCAAAGGCTGTGTCCAACTGCATCGGCAGGAGGAGTTTAGGTGGGCAAAAGAGTCAGTCCTAAACCTGGAATTGCTCCAGGAAACTTTAAAATCCAGACTGCAGGCAGCTCTTGTGGGGAAATAGCCTGTTGCTGCTTGACACTTCAAAAGCCCTGCAAACTAGCAGCAGCATTAAGAGAAGGCTCATGCTTTTCCTGCTTTATCCTAAGGCTGTTCAAACAGACCCTTCAAAAAGCAATTTCATTTAAAGTTTGATTTATTTTTTTTTTAATTTTTTAAATTTTTTAACCTATAGAGAAAGGTTGCCATTCTGAAACTGGAACTGAGTCCTTTATTACCAGGTACATAGTTCTACATTAACCAATTTTTTCAGCTGCTTAATTTGGGTTTTTTTCTAATATTCTTCTGGGAGTGGTATTTTTCTGAAAATACTTGTTACTGCTTCACTGACCTGCCTTCAACTGCAAATTTTTTGGGATAATGGTATAAAACATGCTCTTTCCTTGTTGAAATGAATGAAAAATGGTTTTTTGTTCCTCAAAACAACTGTGGGCAAGAATACAGCAAAGTGGGGAAGAACCTTTCTTGTTTTCTGGAAAACAGTAGGTTCTGATGAAGTGGGAAATTCTGCTGGGTGTCTGTGCAAAAGAGTTGGCCCTGAAATCTGTCAGCAGAATTGTTAATGCATATAACTGAGGAAAGTTGTGCTGGTTTTTAATTTGTATATAGAAGCGGGTATAGAGTTTGCATCACGCAAACTAAGCTGCATTTGCACGTGTTCTAAAAATAGTTTCGTTTCTTGCGTGTTTTCCCACAACAAATTCACAGAGTCACAGAAGGGTTGAGGTTGGAAGGGACCTCTGGGGAGGTGATTTGGTCCACCTACCCTGCTCGAGCAGGGCTGCCTAGAGCTGGTTGTCCAGGAATTTCATCTTGAGTTTCAGAGACGAGGGAGATAGAATATGCTGCTGTACAAATGGAAATGACATTTGGCTTTTCTTACTTTCCTGCCTTCCATCAAGTGAGCAGGTTTAGGTGCGGAGGCAAGGTGCCGGCCACATCCTGATGCCAGTTTGCGGGTGGAGTGCCTAGAAATCAAGAATGGTGCTCTTGTCCAGGTTGAATAGTGAAAAGATACATCCAATACTAATTTGTCTGAAAAACAAATGAGAAATGTACCAGCTAATTAAGATAAAGTCAGTCTATTTAAGACCAGGATGAAACTGAGACAGTGCCAAAGTGAAGGAGGACTCAATTTTGCCTCATTGCATGAAAACCAGATCTTTCTTTGTGCTTTCAAGACCCATTACGGTACATGAGCAATTTGTGAAAGTGTAAGCAACCTCTTGTTCGATCTTGCGTTTTCTTTTCATGCTTTACTATGCCTAGCTTTAAAATATTGCTGTGAAAATGAAAATGTGCGGTCGTCACTTGGTACTTCTCTAATCACAGAATCACAGGGGTTGGAAGGGACCTCTGGAGATCATCTAGTCCAACCCCCCTGCCAGAGCATACAGATTTCTAGAGGGTCATTGTGGTGGGCTGACCTTGGCCAGCTGCCAGATGCCCACCCAGCTGCTCTCTTGCTCCCTGTCCTCAACAGGTGGTAGGGAAAATAAGATGAAAAAACTTGTTGATTAAGATAAAGGTGGGGAGATCACTTCCCAATTACTGTCATAAGGCTTGACTTGCGGAAAATTAAATTATTGCCAATTAAGATGGAGTTGTATGATGAGAAACAAAGACATAACTTGTAATACCTTCCCTCACCCCCCACCCATTTTTTCTAGGCTCAACTTCACTCTTTCATTCCCAACTCCTCTACCTCCACCCTACACCTTAATATATTTTTCTTCTCTCCTCTTTTTAGGAGGGGCAAGAAGCACAGTATAATTCTGAGGACCCAGCTGTCAGTGAGAGTCCATGCCTGCATTGGTAAGTGAAGTTCCACGTGCCTGAAAGAGAACAAATAAACAGAATCTACCTCTGAGACGCTAATCTAGGGAGTATGAGTCAGGCTTGCTGTGTTCCAAGTTAAATCGCTTTATTGGCCATTATCCTTCTTTGTTGTGTTTGTCGCATGCTAAAATTAGGTTATATTAGTTACATTATCCTTAAAGTATGTTAAACAGCCCAGGGAAGTATAGGATTTGACAGTGAAGTGTGATGATTGGAGATGCTTTGGAGAATCTTGGATTATCTGTCTTGCCACAGCCTTTGTGTGTGCCTGAAGACGACTCTGTTCAGCATTGGGAAGGGGATCTGATGAACTGTTGGCTGACAGCTAACCACTGCATTTTAATAGCATGTAATGTTTATTACTTCACATGTTGCAGGTCTCGGCCACATATTTGCCATTATCACAGTGTCAGTGTCTTAAAAACCCTGGTTAAAACAATGCTGTCACGAGGAAAAGTCTAATGAAAGGCATAATGTGTGTGTCATAAGAGCTTTAAGATTGCATAAACGGAGGCTGATGTGCTGTGATGGCGTGAATATGTTCTCCAGCATTCTGCAGAGCAGCATGTTTCACTGAGTGTTAGCAAAGCTAATGCTCATGTTCTAGTGATATTATGATAGATGTTATGGGTGACTGGTTTTAAAAAAAAAGTAAATTAATCCTATATGTGTGTGCCACAGTTGCCTGTTTTGTTTTCAACTTCTCCACAGTGGATTCAACACCCTAATATGCTTAGCTTGTAGTTGGTCTTGTTTCAGGAGATCATAGCTGAAGCATTGGAATATAGATACTTTCCTTAAAAGGAGGAGGAGAAAGTCTTAAGTTTTGTATTATTTCCACAGTGCTACTGCTGTCGGAGGATTCAGACTTTAAGTACAACTAAACTTGTTTCCCCTGCCCCCAGGATGTGTTATGAAACGGGCTTTCTGGGAATTTGAACTTAGCATAAGCAACCTACAGAATTCCTCGAATACCTCCCATTGAGAGCGATTTCTAGGCTGCCTCATGCAGGAACACATTCTCCTCTCCTGCTGTTGGCTTGAGGAAGTACAGTAGAGCAAGCCTACGTGTTAAGTATTAGAGGAGAAACAGAGGCGCTGCAAAGTCTAGGCTGATTTTATAAATGTGAATGAAATTAAGAACAGCTTGGAGAAGCTTGTTCTTGTTAGGTCTGGGAATATCTTTGGCAAAACAGACCAGTGCAGCAAGACAAGATTTCATATGTTTCCTGGATTGAGGTTTTATAAAAACAATTTTCGTGTAGAAATTTTTGTCCAGAGTGCAGCCATCGAGGAATTGGAGCACACCAGATTCCGAGCTTCCACGTGTGGTTGCTTTGTTTTTATCTGTTTGCATTCAAGCTCACTGTGGGCAATGAGGCATATTACTGTGCATGTATTTTAATTGTTTCTGTATGAAAGTGGGTATGAAGGTGCTGTTACTCTCTGACAGTGGTGATGCATTCAGCAGTGGGTACAATGGAAGCCAGGCTGCAAAACTTAAGTCCACATTTCAAACTAAAGCAGAGGTGTGTTTGGATATGGGCTTTTGTTCGTTACAGGCAGAAAAGCCAAACACAAGATCTGGTTCTAATTTCCACCCCCCCTGCTGAAGTTTAGATTTTTTAGGATAAGTTTTGTTTCAGCCCATGGCTTGATGTAATGTAGTTTCTTTTCTCCTATTTTCTTTTTAATTTCTACATATCAAATGTGTCATATTTTTTTGGTATGGGATAGTTTGAAAGAGTCAGGGACTGCAGTTCCTAGTACTGGCCTCATTTGGTGACCTGTGCCTGGCAGTTAAACTTGTCACAGAATAGAAGGTTGCTTCACTGGTACAGTGGGTACTTTTCTTCATCTTGTGCGTACTTTCACATCAGCTGCCCGTTAATGTCTTTTTTAAAATATAAGCATTAGGTTTTGAGGTTGAAAGATGTGTTACATATTTGGAGCAGAAGCCAGGAGCTACAGCAATGTGAGATGGTGTTACATGGAATGAAAACGTCTTGCTTTGGCTATTTTCTTTCAGTCTTCACAATATCCTTGGAAAGCATTGTTGTTAGCAATGTTACTAAGTCCCTCATAGGTACCTAGGACTGCTTTATGAGAAAATGGGGTTTGTTCTGTAGTGCCCTTGCGGCAGAGCCTTCCATTATCCTTGCACTCAAGGTTTCACTTTGCTCTAAAGAGCTGAGGGGTGTAAAGAAATAGCTTTCCTGTCATAAACTCTCCCATTTGGAAGTTGGACCAGTATTTTTTTTTTTATTCTCCCTAACATGTTGTACTTCTAAATTGTGGGAAATATACAAGTGTTTATGTTCAGATGTCCAGATAAAGTTTTCCATCATTAGTGACTTCAAATCTCCGGGGAATTCATTGGGTTTCAGTGTCAGAGGATGCATTGACTGCAGGCCAATATTTTATGAGACTTGGGAAGCTTTAGCAAGTCCCATGTCAAGTGAGGTGGGTTTTTTTGGTTTTAAGCAGGGCAGGGAAGGAATAAAGCTTAATAACTCAAGTGCGGAAGTTGTTAGTGAGTGGTATTTTCTGCATACCAGTCACTCTTAAGCATGTCAATTTAATGCATTAATAGTTTCTTTTTTTTTTTTTTTTTTTTTTTTTTTTTTTTTTTTTTTTTTTGTTTGAGTTCGTGTCGTATGTTTACACTAAGGCCTTTCAGCACGGAGGAACAAATTTTCTTTTAAATATTTCTCTACTGCTTTTCCCATTTTTGGTTTGATCCTGATTAAATTGTCAGTACTAATTAAAAGGTAATTTTATAAATAAAATTTAAGCGGTTTTAATACAAACTGCAATATATACAATGTTTTCTAAGTATCAAAAGACTATTGCTGAAACCAATTTTGTTCATAGAACATACCTAATTGAAAATTATAGGTATACTTTTGTACTTGTTGATGTTAAACGACCTTAGTGGAGGAAGATCAATCTTTAAATCCCATAGTGTCAATCGGTTGTTTTTTTTCCCCACCATCTGTCAAATTTGACCTTTTATTCAAATTAGATTTATTGTGAGTTAATACCCTGTGGGAAAAGTCTTTCTAGTATTTTTGGCAGCCATATGACTTTCCTTGTTTGTATTTAGTTGTGTCTTAACGTGATTTTTAATTTGTATATATTTAACAATTACAGGGCTCAGCTGAAGCCTTGATAAAGTCCAGTGTAAATGAGGATGTAGCTGTACAGGGTGAACACCAACAGTGCCAAAAACTTTAGCCCCTGAAACTAAATGGAAGGTTTAGTCAAAGCAACTCTTTGACAGTGAAGTTTTAAAGATCTTTAAAAGCTCCACTCTTCCTGGAGAGTGACTTGGTTTATTCATTATGTCCGTGCTTGGACAGCTCTGTTTGCTGCTGCTGCTTCATTTTCTGTTCCTTACTTTTTGGTAGTTTTCTCTCAAAATCTGATGTGGTCTCTGAGAGAAAAGGCACCATTTGCTCCTACATATGTGGGCTCAGGATCTAGCCCAAGAGAGTTTCATGTCCTCTTTTAAAACGATTATGCCTGTGATGGGGAGTCAGGAGTGTTGCTCTCAACACTGAGAGTGAGGTTTGGACAGGGACCCGTGACAATGACTTAGAATGATTCTGCCAAAAGAAGTTTGACATAAGATTCAAGTGTTAATACAAGAAGAATGCAAATAACAAAGGTTGATGTAATTCTGAATACATGTATTGCCCTGGGATTGCTCGGAGTACTGTAGCTTGGAAGGTCAGCAAATGCTGCAAGGTGTATTTTAAATTTTATTACTCCTTTGTGTTAGTGCATTATTTAAAAAAAACTAAACCCCCACCCCTAGTTGGTTGTTTGAAATGTTTTTGCATGATAAAATTATGTTTTTGTATGGTTATAGCTCCTTCATGTATTTATGCAAAGTTTCTTTTATCTGTCTATAGATTAAAAACAATTTGCATAGGTAGTTGTGTGTATTAATTTTCATAGCTTGATCCAGCGAGGTCCCTAAACAGTGTGCAAGTATATTATTGCAAGAGTCTTGCTAAAAGTATAATATAGCTTTGTTATTAGTCATTATAACCATTTTATAATCTCTTTCTATTGGCTTTTGCACATGGGCAGTTGCAGATTTACCAGAGCATGGTGCTTAAGCATGCCTGTTCTTCCCCATCCTTCCACGGGTGCTCAGCAGTGGTTTATTCCCAAGTATGTGACTTGCGGCTGCCGTGCCGCACGACGGCTGTTTCTAGCTCCTGTTACTAGGGCATCTGCTTTAAGCGGCAGCGTTAGCACCAATAATCCAGCCTTTCCACGCAGCTCTTTGGATTGTCTTTTTGACATCCTCTCACTCTTGATGTCTTTTGTGAAATGTAGCTATAAATATCTTCTTGAGCCCATTTTGTTGTGGGATACCTGAGGGAGGCTGTAAGCTAGTTGTAACTAGGAGGCTAGTAGAAGCCAGCTGGTTTTGTTTGTCCTGTAATGGCTGAAGTATGCAGCTAGTCCTTTTTTCCATGTACAGTTTTCCCTTCTGTTATCCATTATGACTTGTTGCATGTATTACAGCAGATATGATTAGGTTCTGCAACTATTTATGCATCTATTGAACTTTCTGGTAGGACCTGTCCCTCCAGGTGCTTGAGATGCAAGTTGTTCTCCAGTGGAACCACAGTGCTGTCACAAAGACAAAGTCAGATCTCAAGTCTGTGACTGTATCCGGCACTTTGTTGCAGAGAAGTTAAGATACACGGACAGAAGTGGGGAAAAAAATGTGGTTTGTCCACTTATGAGTATCGTATCGACGTGTAGAAAAGCCAGTACGATTCTGGTTAAGGAAACATGGGAAACCGCGTTGTGTTTCATTCTCGGAGGGCAGAGTTAAGCTTGTGCCTACAACCCATGTTATTGGTACTGTCTCACTTGAGATGCTTCTCCCTACAAATACCGTTATCAAATTGCATCTCTGGCATATGTGTGTCTGCAGCATGCTGAGTGCTGGAGTAGATTTCTCATAGCTGTGGACATTGTGCAGCTCCTCTAATTCATACTTTAAAGCTTTCTGATGCCGCCTTTTTTTCTTTTTTCTTTTTTTAAAGGGAATAGCTTACAGAATTTAAAATAAACAGCTTTATTTTGGTAAGGGAGTTTCTGAATACACTAAGAGTCTAATTAAAAAGGTTTCCTAAAGGAAGCTTAATTGTGGCACTATGAGCTCTTCATTTGGGCAAGTAGTGATTGATATGTTCCAATGAAAGTCTCAAGAAAGAGAGCTACTTTGGGATGTTTGAAGGGCATTTTACATTTTTCTGTTCAGTGTTAGGCATTCCTAATAGAAAACATTTTCAGTTTGGGAGAGGGAACATGTGGAGAGCATTAGCAGTTCAGCAAAACGTGCAACCGATTCGGATTTAATTTAAAGGGAACAAAAGAGGTGCCTTGAGAATTTGTCGGAAGCGCTGTGGTTTTGCCTTTTTTGTACTGATGGTAAAAGAAAGAGAGAGAGGTGAGTTGAAATTGCTCTACTGAGTATCTTCTTAGCATAATTGGGACAGAAAAGATGGTGATTAATGGATTTAATGGTGCTGCACAGGGATCCTGCATGCGTTATGGATTTGTAATCATGATATGCTTCCTATGACTCTTGCTGTAACTTGGTAAAAGTCCTGGCTTAAATGAAGATAATAAATAACATGTTTATTAGATGTAAACTGACATCACACAAATTGAAAAAATGTGAAAAGTAATGCCAGAGCTTGGGGGGATGGTTTTTTTTTTTTGAGGGTTAGGCTTTTTTCAATAGAATAATTTGAGTTCTAATTAAGACGGTGCACACAGTACTGGGGACTGCTGCCAGATGTGATTGGAGATATCTGGTTCAGCTCTCTTTCAGTTTGAGTGAAACATGAAATAGCTGCACAGGCTGTGATAAAAATACCTTTTTCAGCTTTTTAGGATTATTTAAATTTTCTTTCTTGAGAATGTGGAACACAGATGCTCTGAGTAAAATCTCCTGGTTCCCAGATCAGATTGCTTTGTGAAAATCTATCCATATAAATAACTTGTGGTTTTACTCTAAAAATGTACACCTCTTTAAACTGAAATGTTAGACTTCTGTTGTACTCCTTGTGCATGCTTTTAGTCAGCCTCCTTTGTAAGGATGACCCACGGTACTTCCCCGTAACCTGT
Source organism: Burhinus bistriatus (assembly GCA_013397275.1). Taxonomy (NCBI): domain Eukaryota; kingdom Metazoa; phylum Chordata; class Aves; order Charadriiformes; family Burhinidae; genus Burhinus; species Burhinus bistriatus. Next base: position 114,082 of record VYXH01000147.1, on the reverse strand, counting down.
GACTTGCCTTCCGTGATCTCACCGAGAAACCTCTGGGCCAGTCCCATAGGATTTCAGAAGGTGTTTGAGACAAAGCAGGGAAATTTCCAAGAATTGTCTCTGCATATTTCATTTAAATTAATAATCCTTAAAATAGGCTTTGCAGCAGGAAGAACCAAGAAGCTGTATAGCAGATAAAGCCTCCGTTAGGAGTGGTTTGTTGCTTTTAAGGTGGTGGATTCCTGCTTTTAAGGGGCTTGTTCCAGGTTTGAAAGGACTACCATGGAGTGTGCTAGTGGGATGCTTTTCTTGTCTTGGGAAGCTTTGTGTTAAAATGTGAAAGCTTATCTGACACAACTCACACGAGGAAGTACTGCAGAAATCAAGTGAAATGTCTTTGCATTGGGATATCCTCTTTCTGATTTTTTTTTTTACAAGTTAGATTTCCATAATAATTCCCTTTTCTTACAATACGTAAAAATTTGCAAAGGAGAAGATATCTACTTTTGACTCTTAAAACATAGTGAGTTTTAAAACAAATCTTGTTTCTGAACAAAGAAACAAAATCCTCAGTCATCTTCAGTGGGTACCTTCTCATAAACCCAAGAAGGAAAATAAGCAGTATGATACTTTGCTTCCCACCCCCCAACACAAGCCCATTTAGACTTGTTTCAGTTATTTTTTTTAAAATGAGTTATAAAGCACCATATTACTGCTATGTGGATTTTCTTTTTAAGTGGATAGTTTTTTTCATGCAGTCTAACCGCATGCCTTTTTGAAGACTAAAAAAATTCTAACAAAATACAGTAATGCTTTTATTCTTTGCATATTGCCATCTACCCAGTGCTTTGAAAGGACTGTATAATAGCTAATTAAATTTCACAAAAAAGGAGGATTAAGTTAATTAGCAAATTAACTTGAAATTACTGGAGTATACTGCAGTTGCAGTTTCTAAAATTTCATGTCTAAAATAGTCATGTTGCTATTGTTAGGACTAGTTTTACCACCTTTGTGTAATCTAAAGAGAAACAGACATTGTAAATTTAACCTCTGAGATGAGTGACAAGAATTTTCTAACACTTTAAACTGTTTATAACTGTTCATTAATGGACCTGAAAAATGGACTCCTCTGGAAATAACTGGTAACAACAGTAGTATCTACTATGACAAGGTTTGTGGATTTTTTCCCCTAATAAAAGCAAGCAAATAATTGTTTATTTCAAAAGATTATTTAGGCATTTTTGAATGACTTCCATGTTCTTCGATTAGATTTTGAGAAACACTTGCTCAATAATAAATGAGGGCAGCCTAGGAATTGTCTCTAGATGTTCCTGTTTCAATTCTGGAGCAGATGTTGCCAAGGCTGACCCTGTGTGACCTGGGGGAGCTCTTTATGGTTAAATGTTTTGAGGAGTCTCTGTGTGTGTGCATGGTGTGCAGGGGGGCATTTGGAGAAGAAACACAACAGCTTCAGGATATTTCAAGATCCTAAATTTCAGAGCTGCAAAATGCTGTGATCAAGGCAACCTCATCAGCATGTTCTGCTACCATGATGCTGTGTAACTCAGGTTTTGTAGGTCTGCGTTGAGATGTGAAGTTCCCCTTCAGCATCACTTGTCCTTGATATGCAGCCTTTCACCTCGGGGGCTGTCCTGCGCATCAGTCTCTCCAAATCACCAGCTTGTGACTCTCGGGTAGCCTGGCTGGGACTGGTGCAGTTTGCTGATGCCTTGAGCAGTGTGGGAGACAGGGGTGGCTGTAGCCATCCTACGAAGGTGGGAATCTACAGAAATCATTACTGCTATATAGCTAAGTACAAATGTGACAAAATTCCATTTACTTCTTAACAGTCCCCATGTTTTCAAGGGAGTATCCTAAATTTAATTAAATGTAGGAGGTAATGTAGTTTCCTTAAAAGGAAAATAAAATAAGAAATTTCTTGCAACCTCTTACATCAATAGCTGTCATTAGTTTTCATGTAGTTTCCCTTTTTTAGTTATTTGCACTTCCCACTTACTTTATAGATCTCTGTATTGACAGGCAAAGCAGTTCTTAGACTTTTAGTCTGTGTTCAGACAGTTGAATTCATTTTCCTGTAGACGGAAGCACAGCACGTTTGAGCCCTTAACTGGTGAAAGAAGTTAAGTTCATATTAAGTATCTTCAAATAAATCAATGTTATGCTCAGAAGAGAACAGTGATTCGTTTCCTGCCTCCATCTAAACCTGTTCTATATGGAAGATATAAACCAAACAAATGAATTTGCTTCAGAATAGTTTTCTTGAAACCGTGCACCACTGAAGCCTGTTTTAATCTTTACCCTGAAAAACTTCTTAGAGATGCATCAATAAAACAAAATTAAGCACTTCACCTATGGAAGAGAAATTAGGAACCACTACTTAAAAGCTGTGGGTTTGGAACAGAAAGTGTTGGTATTTCTTCGGGATGTCATTCTCAGCACTGCCACTGATTTAGCCTTGTTTGTAAGGGAGGTAGAGGGATGCTGATTTTACTCGAGTGGAGTTAGTGGTAAATACGGTTCCTACCTCCCTGAGATGTTCTAAGGTGCTTGGACAAAATTGGCTTTGATATACGAATGGTATCTAAGCATATATACTAAAGACTGCATTACTATTAAATATATTGGTTTTGTCTACTAGCTTTTGTGTTTAGAGACGTGATGTTCTTTGTGTTGTTCAGCTGTAGATTTTAGCTTTGGATTTGCTGGAATTTAAGGAGCTGCGTAGTGATTCTGGAAGTAGCTGCAATGCAAGCTGTGGATCTCGCTTCCCCAAGTGTTTGGGTAGAGAAGGGACTGGATTAATGATGTTTAATTTTCTAGAACATACTTTAATGTAATAAGTGAGCAGAAACAGTGTTAGTTCATAAAGCAAGGACTCGTGCTTCTATGGAAAGTGGGCTTCTCTTCAGAATGAATCCATTACATGTAATGCTTTTGAATGGAAGCCCTGCAAGAGGGTAGTGTTTTAGTATAAGGCAAACTTTGTATATCCTGTTTAGTACTAGCAAAATACTAAACAAACCCCTACACATGTCTACAGAATGTCTGGGCTGATTTTTCCCCCCAGTCAATTACTGAGGGAGTTGCTGTGCAATAAATAGGGAAACATTTCCTGACTGTATTCTGTCCTGTATGGTGGGTTTTTCCTCATTCATCACTCTGCTTACGGTTAAAAACACAAAATGTGCAAACTCATGGTCAACAATGCTTCAAATGGATGCTACTTGCTAACTTTTTGTGAGCTCACTGCAAGGCCAAGTATATGCGATCATCTTTTCAGACCAGGGCTATGTTGTTTCAGTCCGTACATGCGCTGAAAGGAGGGTTTTGTTACCATCTCAAGATCTTACAGTGGAAGGTGATATTAAATATATGTGGTTTCATAACACNGCTACCTCATCATTCAACAGTCAAGAAAAAGTTGCTCTCTGTTGTTGAGTTTTCATCGTGGCATTCAAATAATGTGTACTGTTCTTTCCTTGCCTTTCAGCTATCGTGTTCCTGTCATTTAGAGTCTTTTCATCTTTTTCATGTGCAGCTGCTTTTATTTCTGTAGAAATTAAGATGATTTAACTTGTAAATTGGGTGCCTCTCAATTTATTTCTTTCTTGAAAGAAGTACTCCAAAGCCCGAGGAGCTTTATTTAAATAGGTGGCATGGTTCCCTGATGTAACATATGTTGTCTTCTGTAAGACCTTTAAAGGAGGTATCCACCAAATCCACCCAGTGTCAAGAAGAAAATGTGTACTATGGCGCAAAATATTGCTATGGTGCTTTCAGAAACATTTAGATAAAATGCTCATCTTGGGATCAGAATGTGCCATGGTCAGATGTGGTCATTAGTGATGGAGAAATCCTACCACTCATTATCATTATGGTTTTGTACTTGTACAAACTTGATGAAGTTGAGGACGCCATGGTGTCTCTGTTTGGGAAAGGAAGAGAGATATGGGATTTTTTTTAGAGCGTTTAATTGGTAATATTGTAAGCATTCTAAAATATTATGTAATGCAGATTTCTTTTATTTCACAGCTTTTCATGTCTTCAAGTGTTACTCTAATCATGAGCTGACCTTTTCTGTTTGTTTGGGTTTTTTATGTACAGCATCTGTATTTTAATAATAGCATCTCTTTTAGTTATCTTTTTTTCCTGTTTAAGACTTAGTAAGGCACATAAAAATTTAGGCTTCAAAGAGATAAAGTTACAACCTCTAAATTTAAAATCCCAGAAGAAGTTACTGTGGCTGAGCAGCATGCTGTTGTAAGTGGTAAGATGTCATAAGCCATGTCAATTCACATTTAGCAGATTGAGATGAGTCTGGTATGTATGAATTTATATATCAGGTTTCTTTTAACCTTTCAGACATTAAATATTTAGCTCTGGTCTTACTATTAAAACACCAAGAGGAGAGTGTGTTGGTAAACTGTGTACTTAAAAAAAAAAAAAAAAAAAAAAAAAAAAACCTTTTTTTGATTTTTTTTTTTCCCTGTGGGGTGTT
>VYXH01000147.1:6716-100914 GCA_013397275.1 Burhinus bistriatus | reverse complement strand
GAATGCCTGCCTCTGCGGATGAGAAGTGTGTAAGTGGGTGAATGTATACATTAGAGTGGTCTTGGTCACCATGATATCCAAAAGGAACACTTGGATTTCCTCATTACATTAAGAAAAAATGATGGTGTCACTGGGGACAGATGTGACAGGTCTAGTTGAGAAGCCCTGAGTGCTGCTGTAAACGGATACCTGGGTTGAAATGAAGCCGAGTTAATTCAATACAGGCTCACTCCTAAGAGGATAGGTCAGTTGAGAAGAGGTAAAATACTGCTGTAACAGACTAACAACTGCTTGGGAAAGAGATTGAAATAGAGTAAGGTAATTAGGGCAGGAGGCAAACATACTGCATGACACTACATAAATGACTAGGGCTGGAATCAACATTTACCTTCCTGGAGGTCTTTGGCTGTAACACCAAAAGGAAGGAGTATAAAAGTGGAAACAAAGCAATATTTCTATTATGATTTCTTTTATATGCTTACATGCAAGGTACTTTCCAGGTACTTGAAAAGGATAATCCTTGCTTCAAAGCACTCATTTTTTGACTACAAAAAGAGAGACAGAGGTTAGGGGAAGGGGAACTAAATAACAAAAGTATATGTAATTTAAATGCCTAATTACCCATCTAGAAAATATTTGAAACAGTCAAGGTCAAAAGTTAAACCCTCAAAAGTTAGGAAACACTGGAATTATGGTATATTTCAAAGCTTTTGTGTGTGTATCTCTCTCCATGGCTAGGCACACTATAGAAGAAAGGCAGGCTGAATGGGGATACCCGCTTATGGAATTTAGCTCCTGCTATTTCAGGCCCCTGTTTGCATTTAGGCACTGGGTGAGAGGGACCTGTGAAGCACGTACCATGGGTCAGGATGGGCAGTAGCGAAGCACTGAAAGACCTAATCACAACCTAGGAGCGATGGTGGGCAGTGCAATTCTCAGGTGTGGCGTTATATATTTCTCAATTAAATATGGCATAGAAGTGTTAGAGGAGTTTTGTGTTCAGCTTGCAACGCTTTGTGAAAAAGACTCTGATAAATTCTGCCGTGTGGCACCCAAGGCTGGGTGCAGTGCTTCTGGGGAGTCTTAGGTGAGTCTCTGTTGTGAACTTCTGGGCGCTGCCAGTACTGCCCTAGTGGATGGCAGGAGAAGGTTGAGGTCCTCTGCAGAAATTTGTATTTTGCCAGTTGTTTTCTCAGTTATTTGCTGACATCAGAAGAATGTCAACATTGACAAACTTGGATTTAACTTCAGGTGCTGGAGGGAATTTGCTTTAGAAACCACAGGTTTTTTCTGTATTGGTAGCTAGATTTTCTAGAGGAGAAAAGAGACAAAGCAATGTTTCTCTGTTCTGCAGAATGAACCATTTTTTCCCTTCTTATCTTTCCCTGACTCCCTCTTTGTCTCCCAGAAGGGAGAGGAGAGAGACAGCAGACCAGATGGTTAAAGTTTGGCTAAAAAAACCCAAAGAGCGGACAGTAGGGTTTTACAATAACAAGTGTTAGGTGACATTAACAAGAGGCAAAGCTACCAGACTGACTTGTAGCTAACCTACTGATGTTCTGGGCCAGAAATGTCACTCACAGGTTGCTAAGGATGACTGGTAAAACATCTGCTTTTTCAATGATCATGTAGGTCTAGGGAAAAAATTCTCATTAACTAATGATTAAACAAATGTAACTAACTTTCTCACATTTCTGTTACTGAAATGAAGTTGGTTGGTGCAGTGCACTGTTGAACTCTTTCTCCCTGCCTCCCCCCTTATTTTTAGGACAGTAGTTACTCAGTGGGATAGTGTACATCTTTTGGTAGAAAGGTTATGCAAGAAAAGCTTCAGCAATAGCATATGCATTTGAGCTGTTTTTCTGAGTCTACTTTCAGGACCATATTCAGCTGTTTGAATATCTTTCCAAAAGGAGGTTATTGCTAAGGACGACTTCTTGAGATACACCATGCGTGACTGCCAGTACATCCTGCAGGCAGTTTATTGCAGAAGTGCCATGTTAAATATAGTTGCCAAACATAGGATTTTGGACTGTAGTGTTCAGATTTGTGGCTCTGCATGGCCATTGTATAGACTATGTGCTATCTCAGAAGTCCATTTCATTCAGGTTAACCTCATTTACTACTTTTCTTTCTCCATTCCCATCACTTCCCTACTCTTCTAATCACAAACTAGAGAGGTGCGCAAGTCTCTTCTCTGTATTGATACACAACAGTGGTAGTCAAAATACTCTACAGTTTAATAAATATATTAAAAAAATAAAAATCTCTGCTGTATAGTAAACCAGTCAGGAGTGGAGATATGGTATATGTAAAATAGATGATATTGCTAAGGGGTTTGCAATCTAAATTTGACCTAGTTGTATTACTTTTTTCTTTTTGTTCATATGATCACTTTATGTATTCAGGTATTTGTAGCTCACTAATTGTTTAGGTGTCTGATTCTTCAGGAAAAAAAAGTATCTGTTCAGATTTTTCCCCCTTGTTAGGAGATGTACACAGCAGTGTGTACATCCATTCTCTTTTTACTTCTACTTCGCTTTAGATACCTAATGGAGCCTTTCAAAGAACTGGTTTCTGTAGATAGAAGTCTTTAAATAAGAGGCTGGGAGAAGACATTACGAGGCCCATTTACCTCTCCAAAGCTTAATTTTCACCATTAAGGCCAACTTGTTATGGCTGTCCTGCCCTTCCTGTGTTCTGCAGCCCCCTTTGGGCTGGCTCCTCGCTTCTGCTGTGGGTTGCATTTCTGTGGAAAATGCTCTGGAAGAGCAAATGTCCTCCAGGGGCTTGGCTGAGTAAGGATTTTTAAAGAGCTGGGCTGGAGCTTTGAAACATTACTGTGACCAGACTGGCAACCTGTCTGAGGTTGCTGGATGGTATTTTGAGTGTGTGGCACGTAGTGTGTGAGCTGCTATGTGCTGAGCTGCCACTCACTCATCTTTGGATGAGTACGTACCTCAGAAGTACAGTGTGTTGCATCACGTTACTGTGTGTCTCCTTGGACCACCTTGACAACGTGGGGACACGTACAGTCAGTCTGGCTGACACACAAGTTTCTGCTGTGGCTTCCAAGTAGCTTTCTTTCCCTGCCCACGTTATTTCTGTCTTAAACAATAACAAATAAAAACCAAACTCCATATGATAGGGGATCCCTAAGCTCTATTTATAAAAAGTTGCTTACTCAACTTGACATTGCACTGAGGGAACTACATAGTGAAGCTGTTATGCTGTACACACTTTAATTACAATATTACAATTTAAGCCCATTTGGCTTTAGAATACAGTGGTTTTGTGGATCGTGTTTTGGGAATCGGATAGAAAATACAAAGTCATCCACCTACAGGAAGGGCTGTGACATTTAAAAAAGAGTCAGCTGTTCACGTGGGTCTGTGTACGCACACAGCATACCCAGTGGTGTGTACCTCCATGCTCAGCAGTGCGAGGTTGTTCAGTGTATGTCAAGTATTGTATTCCTGCTTGCAGAAGGAGGCAACAATGAAAGTAGTCAGCAAGTGAGTCCACCAATTAAATCTCAGTATTTGAGAGAGGAACAGTCCTTGCCTCCTTTTTCTTGCCATTCTCTAGAAGCTAGGGGCACTCGAGTGTTTCTCTTGAGCTGAGCAACCAAAGCCAAGTTCAGCTCCTTGGAGAGTCTTCTAGAAGAAATAGTAGGGCAGTGGCATTGCTGTTTGTTTTCACTGTTTAAACAAAACAAAAAAAAAAGCTTGTTGCATATAAATTTCAAAAGCATTTTTTACTGTAAGAGAACCTGATAGCTAAAAGTGAGGAGTCAGTAACTACTATACACTATGTTAAAATTTATATCAGTATGTTTCAGCTCTGATTATATTGTGCATTATTTTTTGTAAAATCTGTTGATTTGTTTGTGTCATAATTTTGACAAACTTTATGGCAGGTCATTAGACCCTTATGCCAGGTGAAGATTTGTCTTCATTTTCTGAAATAGTTTGTTCTTTTTTAAAAAGACCAGAGAGCTTGTTGCTTCTTCAGAGTCAACGAGCTTCTGAATTTGGAGAGGCGGTATATTGGTGTGCCACAGCAATGCAACAGCTCTGTAAAAATTCAACAGGTAAGTTTTCTAAAGCATTGTGGAATTATTTTTTTTTTTTGTTGATGCCACACATCAGGCATCTTAATTACCTGCTAATTATATTACTGAAGTTCAAGAGAGTCCTGTTACAGCTAAATTGCTTTATCCCTTACTAGCTTTTCAGAAGACTAGTGAAATATATCCTGGATTAGAGTGAGCAGAAAGAAATAGTCAAATTAATATGACATTTTGTCCTTTGAACCCCTTTTGCTTTCCTAGGGTTTGGATAACAAATGTGGGTAATCAGATTTGATTCCTTGCTGAAGCATTTAGCTGGGTAGTAGTAGGCTGATCTGCCTGTCAAAGGAGATCAAATCTCTCCTCTTGTGTAAGTAGAAACAGGTTAAGATGGAGGAAGGTGCAATAACAGTTAAAGTTGGATGCAGTACTGATGTTGTCTTACATCTTCTTTTATAATAGGTTTGTTCTTTGTGACCTCTCACAAGCCTATATGTGGAAGAGCGCCATAAGGGTTAACCGGTTGTACAGGTGATCTGCGTACAGAAGGGAGTTGTTTTCTTCCTTGGTATTAACAGTCACTGAAAGCTGCTGGGTACGACTGCCCTCAAAGCTTGAAACGATCAGAAGCGATAAGAGAGATTGTACTTAGCAATTTTATCTAAAGGAATCAGGTAAAAGGTAGAACAAGATTTTGAAAACCAGCAGCATCTTTCCTCGCCTTTCTGAGCTCAAGTCAGGATAGCCCTTTGGTGTCCCAGTGCCCCATTTTCAGGAGCAGAGCCCTGCCCAAACTTGTTTTGAATGTCAGGTACTTCCTTCAGGGCAAAGAGACCTTCAGGTGTTGCCAGTGACGGTCAAAAACAGACTGCGTAGTGGCTGAGGCTGTGTATAGGCTATTGGAAATGGTGGGGACAGTCTGCCCCCTAAATCTCAGCCTGTCCTGTGGCTCGGGCACCCTGTGGGCACAGGACGTGCAGGCTGAAATCTGCCCATGGTGGTGAGTGGGGTCAGCAGGTCTGGAAGGCTTTTTCCAGGTATGAAGCAGGGATGATCCTTCTCTTCTGACGCATGGCCGGGTAGTTACAGGGGAAGGACCTGCTCCTGGTGGGCTGGCAAGAGCTTACCTACCAGCACCTTCTGACTGGCCACAGGAGGGATTATGTGGGCAGCGCTCAACGACAAGAGTTCTGTATGTAATTTTCTTTTTTTAAGACAATATTTTGGGCTGTGTCTTTCAGTTGTTAATTTCCCTATTGAAATTTTGATAATATTTATTTCTTGTAGAGCGTAAGCATTACACTTAGCTACATTACTTAATCCATAATACATATTTTCTTTTTTGTATTTACGTTGGTAAGTAAGTAGAACGTGTAGCATCCTGGTGTGTGTATATACACATATTTAACTTAATGGTATGTGAAATGCAGTTTGTGTCTCCTCTTTTGAGATTCTAGTCCTCTTAGAGGAAGGGGAACATCTAAATCCCAAGTTGTTGTTGTCTTTAGATGTGCCGTATCACTCAGTTTAAGAAATAGCTCCTTTGTCACGCTGCAGCTATAGCTTCATGCCTAAGCCAGGGGTTGAGGGGGCAAACCAGCCATCTTGAATAGAAGAACGAAGAGGAAAATTAGTGGTATGAAGCATTACTAGTAACCTGCAAGCCAGTTACCAGGTACGTAACGCTTTCTAGATACTTGTTAAGAAAAAGAGCAGAGCAATAGCTGTCCCAGCTCTGTCTTTGCTGAATGGATGATAACAGATCTTTTCAGTGTTGCTTGAAAGGTTCAGGTTTCTCTTGTCCTACACTAAAGTATACATCAAAGAAACGCTAGTTTACTTTTCCTGCTTGTCTCATCTGAGCACTGCTAGTTAATAAATGTTTGTTTTGCTGCTGGCATGGATTGGGAAGCTCCAAATGCCTCATAAAATGAAAGTTACTCATGGTAAAGAGCTTCCTTTCATTTGGTCTGAAATCGATTTTTTCTGCATTTTTTTGCTGCTTCAAGACTGTGTTCTGGCGCAGCCCAGCCTGGGGCAAAGACAGATGCCTAGTGGTGGAGTTCAGGTTTTCAGAAGCTTTGTGTACCTTTCTGTATTCTTTTAGAATAAACAAAATCAGTATCTCTCTTGGAAAATAGATGCTGGTTTGTATAAGAAAGCAACCGTGGTGGTAGTATTTAGCCTTTCCCCTAAAAAACCTCAGCCAGCAGCTATACTTAATTTGCAAAATTTTCACATTTAACATTTTCACTTTCAAATGTGGATAGTTTCCGTTCTGAGAGAGATACCTGTGGAGTGGAATGAGAGGGTAGTGTCAGTCTGTCATGAAATGTGTTTCGGGTGTGGGGGGCACACCTCATGCACTGCCGTGGGCGTCCCCAGGGACTTTTTGGTAGAGTGAGTCCAGCTGTAGAGGAGCTGTGTAACAGGAGGCTCAGCCAAGAGTTTCTAGCGTTTCCTATGCAGTTTAGCTCAGAAAATGGGTTCAGGACTTTTTCATTTTCTTCTTTAGGTTTAAGAAATTGGGAGGATCTGGGCGTATGTTTTTACACTTGGGATACACAGTTACGAGTTTTCCCCAAGGGATTCCAAAATGAGACTGTAGGAACTGTAGAATTTGCTATAGATGTGCAGGGATCGACTCGGCTGATAGAGGAATCATTAGTTTTGAGTGGGGGACAAATATTCTGGGTTGAGTATTTTTTGATTGATTGTTTCCCCCCTGAATACAATGGATAGCTGGAAGTAGACAAGGACAGTAGCATTCCTAGAGGAAAGTACAGAGATAACTTAAGATAATGATTCAGACTAGAATTTGTATGTTGGGGTTTTTTTGTTTGGTTGGTTTTTTAAATTGGTCATCCCAATGCACTGACTTACAAGGCTAGCCATCAGTTATTGCTGGGAATAAAAAGGTAGCAGCAGATAAGATTTTTAACTTCAGATCTGTTGTAGCTGGTGGAAAACTCCTTTGGTTTGAAAAATGCTGAGAATTTGTTCCCTCTCACAGAATTATTTGCATAAATTTTATGCAATGCTATCCATCCAGTGAAGATTTTACCAGGCTTTACTACCAGATTTGACTTTGATTGAATTCTATATCTGATATAATATAAGCAGAAACTCCTGCACTCAAGTTCAGGTTACCTGTATTTATCCTGTGCAGTTGTATGCTTGAAGATGACCCTTCCTATGTAGGGATTTTAATGCATGTCCTTTACTTCATTTATTCATCAACTGGCAACTGAAAGTGGCTAAGTGAAGGGCTGAAGCACCCACTGCCAAGTATTTAATTTCTAGAATACAAAAGAAAACATGATGAAAGCAGGTAAGTATCTTGCTTACTGCAAGGAACAAGTTATGTGTAATTGGAAACAGAGCCTAATAGCTTTAAAATTTGTTTAGTACTTGAAATGAGATGAAGTTAAACACACTAATAGCTGTTATTCTCGAAGGATTTTGCAACATCTTCCTTCTGGATGTGGACAAATTCCATGAAAGTCGCCACTTCTATGAAATTGCGACAGATGCATGTTTTTTTGCACAATAATGTGGGAAGAGGGAAGCCTTAGAGCATGACCCTCATTCTTTGTTCCTGTGGTCAGCACTGCAAGATTGTTAGTGCTCTCCTGAGTCAGCAGGCGCTTAAATTTGAAGCTGAGTTTTGTCAGAGAGGCTGGTACTGGCTTTACTGCTCTCAGTAGTACATAGGGTAAAATTGCCCTTGCTGAGATGAGTCCTCTGTGTTGCAGAAACTGATCTCGCTTGGACTGTGTCTCCTCTGGTTGCACTGCTGAAAATAAGGGCAGCTCTAGCATTTTGAGCGTGATCTGTGGGGACATGTTTTCTGTTCCACTTTTCTTCCCACTGCTAGAGAGATTTTGGAAAGCAACATTTAGAAGGTTTTCTCCAGTGCAATATTGTCATCTTTTGTTTAGTGTTTCAATACAAGCTTTTGATAATGTGTACAATATACTGTCGCTGATAGTTCACATTGTAATGGCTGTTTCATCAACTGCTAATTTTATAGTATCAGAAACTGTCGTACATTCATAAAATGATAGCAGAATTTGGATATTAGATTAGTTTCTCTGCATACAACAGCAGAATTAGTTTTGACTTGTCACTTAACTAGTATCAGAGTAGACTCCTTGATGGGTTCTGATTGTGTGAGTAGTTTGATTTATTCAAATAAACTGCAATGTTAGGGTTATTTAAAGAGGAAGGTCATGATCCCATTAAATTTGGGGCAAACTTAAGCAAAGCTTGGCCCATTGTATTTTTAGATACATCGATATATTTTCAAGAGTATGTAGGCAGGAGGTTTTGGTTCTAGTATGCATATGACGTACCTTAGGATGTCCTATTTAAAAGGTGGGAATTTTTTAGTCTAGACTCCTATTGCTTCATATCCAGATCTCTAGCATCCAGATTCTAGTTATGTGCAAATTAATGAGTAATTTGGTGCAATACAATCAAATCTGGACACTGATATGACTGGTGTTGAGGCCTCTAATTCTGTACTATATGCAGCCTGGAATCTTCAAATTGTATTTACTCAGTCCCCTGGGCTGTCTCACCCTAGCATGTGTGTCACTCACACCTGCCTAAAACACCAGTCATTGGTTTGGACTTTTACTTTATTCTTAGGAGTTGGAACATATTTGGTGTGTGGCTGGAGCAGGGCTTCTCGTTTTAATTTATCTCCGAAAGGAGAATGTGTTAGCATATACCAAAACTGCTCTGTAAGCCAAACCAAGGAATGGTTAGTGGGAATGAGCAGGGGATTTTTTTTTTTCTTTTTAAAACAGCTGCAGCTGCTATCAAAGGCTAATTTAGCTGTCAAGAGAGGTTCCAGAAATTCAACTGATGGAAATGCTCTGCTGTAGTCTTCCATCCAGCCTGTCGTGTCTAGCAGCATCGCTTATGCAACAAATTAAAAATAAATGCAGTTCAACAAAGTACTGCCATTGATGTTTTTCCTTCTAGGGGTATGGTAATGATTTGCCGTCAGCCAGAAAAACTTATATTGCTGACTTAAAGGTGGTACCATTGGTTGAGTGAAACAGAGAAGTGCTGCTCATTTACATTTCTGGCTACAGCTGGTCTCAGGCTCCAGGCCAAACGGAGATCCTGTACCTTTCAGTGCCAGGCTGTTATTTCTAGTGATTTGTGGCAGTGGGTTGTGTTTTGCTGGTGAGGCAACATAACTGGAAATGCAAGTACATGAACTGGAGTGTTATTTCAGAACTGGGGTTTCCTGCATGCCTACTGCCCTGTGCAAAAGCCAGCCGGGTGTGTATCAGCACCCAGCCTCTGCCAGCGGGTGTTAGGGAATTGAACAAACCAGAAACCCAGTTGTATTCTGCTTGGCTACCGAGTCGCAAGTGCTGGTTTACGATAGCAGTAAGAAGTCTGATACTTCTACTTTTAATTTCAAGTAGCAGTTGAGAAGAGTATTTTGAACCAGTTTATTTTCATAATACCATAGCAATTTATTCTTCATAAGTTGTCTTCAATGAATTTGATTAGTTTGTCCTCTGGGTAATTTTGGCTGTGCTATAGAAGGTGCTTGATAGCAGTGCTAGCTACTATGTTTGTGTGTTTGTTTTTTTTTCTCGTGTTTTTGTTAAATCTACATGTATCCAACAGAGAACATCTCTTAACTATGTATATTTATCTTCCATATATTTTTCTGTGTTAACACGGGAGTTGCAGTGAAAGTCTCTCAAAACAGCACACTAAATTTATTTTATATGTTTCTATTTTCACATCAACTTCATTATTAAAGGATTAAAACTCTGGGACAAGATGCGAGATACTTGTTTTCAGTTTTATGCCAGAAGACGGAAGTTAATGTTTGTTAATTATAGTGAACATGCCCCAAAATTTCTGTGTTCCAAGTGAACTAGTTGTCATTTCACTGTATACTTAGACAGATTGCAAGTGATCTATGTTAAGAGTCTACTCCAGCAGGGCAGTGGTGCATATAAATAACTTTAAGCATATGAACCGACTTCAATAGTTCTACTCGGTTTACTCTTCTGGTGCAATGGCTGTTCTCTGGACCGGAGTCTCAGAGGAGTTAACATGCCAGCAAACTGCAATAATTTTGCACCTCCCAAGAGAGAAGCATTGCTTTGTAGCGTTCACCAATGCCTAAACCTGAGTGGTGTGAAGCATACTTCTTAATAATCAAGAATACAGTCTTCATAGTTCCTAATTTTTTTTCTTGTTAGTAATTTGTGTATTTATTGAAAAAAAGATATTTCCAATGTATGCATTAAAATGCTTACTGTACTACCCTTTATATAGCACCTCAACACTTTAATATTCTGTGGCTTTTTCTCTTCAGAAACTTGATAGCATAAATGATTTGTACTCAACTCCCCAGAACTCCACTTCACATGGTGTGCAACAATACAAACACAGGTTTTGGGTTTTACTACATTAAGCATTCCTGTAATTTCAAACAAATGTGTATAATGTGGAGTGGGAGCCCATCCTAGGGGAAAACCATATACCAGATATTTCACAACTACTGTGTCTTTTATTCTGAATAATAGCAATATTGCATCTCTTTTGGTGTTGTAATTTTTAGGCTGTGCGGTTTGCATTGTGTATAAACGTGAAACTGTAAAGTGTAGTAAAATGAGGTAGAAATTGTGACTAAAAGGACTATAACCCCAAATTCTGGATCTACTTCATTCTTGCACACTTCAATTTTAATTTTTTATTTGGGGGGAGGTGGGGTGATGTTTTTTGTTTGGTTGGTTTTTTGGTGACTGTAAATCTAGAGTGAATTCAGATGTGCATTGATTTGTTCCCTTTCAGGGATATACACTCATATGAACTGTGATGCCTAGGCAGAATGCCAAGGCCTTTGAATTTCTGATCTTTAGTAAGTTTACTTGTAGGTCTAAAATGTTATTTTATGCATTGCTTTGACAGTGCTGATATGATGTCCAAATCCAGCAATCTTGAAGCTTAGGGAAAGCTGGAGGCTGAAATGTGATGCAAAAAAAGGCAAACAGAAAACCCTTAGCCAACCTATGTTTGCTGCATCCAAGGTGAATAAATGGTACAAGTTCCGTAATGGTCTTTGCAAAGTCATGGCTGAGCAAACTGTATACGTAGTCCATGACCATGCCAACATCCAGGGTGAGTGAATAAGTTTGTGACTAACTTCTGATTTAAGACATGAGTCCTTTCTGCGTTCTTCTTTCATTAATGTCTTTGGTTACTCTCTGTAACTGACAACTGAATTGCAAAAATTACATTGGGAAGATACCATATCATTCACCAGACCACTACAGATCTTTTCTTGACGCTGAAATAAGTCTTTAGAAATGCAGACACAGAGTGCGGTTTGTAAGGAGGTAAGATTAGCTGGTAAGGGGGACTCAAGGAAAGCCACCTGTTAACCCTTTTCGTGAGTGTTGTAAAGTAAAAATACCAGACATTTTTCTTTGGCTAATGTATTTTTTTTTTTTCAAGGGGATCAGAAGCCATTGGATTAAGTATATGGTGAGGTTTTATCAGTCACTTCATATCTAGTCCTGTATGTGTCTCTAATGTGTTCATATTCTCCTTAACCCTCCACATAGCTTTATTCTTACCAGTACCACTCTGAGATGAAGATAGCAATTTTTCTTCGAAAATATCGGGGAGGTTATTTTCTGTCCTTCCAAACCACTTTAGCATGGAAGTTTTAACCATGCATTGTGTAATAAATTGAGTTTTAGCAAAGCCAACCAAACAAAAGCCCTTCTTGTGTGATACTGTGTAACTATGAATATCCATGCAGAGTTAATCAGAGATATGAATTACTAATATGAGTTAAGTATAGCATTCTCACTTATTTAATTTTTCCTGTTGGTACCTAGTCATGTAGTGCGGACTGTTATAAACAACTGGGAAAGAAGAAACCTCTTAAATAATCTGGTCCTTTGCTCTTCCAGTGTTGGCTAGTTTTATCGCTTCCCTTTTGTTAAGATTCCAGTCCTGTAAATATCCAGTGGCACAGATTGTACCTCTTTCCTTGTGATAGCAATCCATGTCTTAATACACTTAGTCCTTAATTTCTTGCTGGTATTTTTCTATGTCCTCTCATTATTTTTACTACATTATTTTACTGCAATTAAATAGCTTGTATTTTACTAAAACTTTATTTTCATCATCTTCAGAAACATGGAAACTTTTTATCCCTTTGATATTATTTGGCAATTACTTTTATTTTTCTTGATAATTCAGTGCTATTCCTCTAAACACTTTAATCTTTAATTCATAAACTCATACACAGATTCACATGGTCATGACTGGAGGTGGAGAGAAGTTTCACTCATGGTGACATTTATTTTTTCCCCCTACACAGGATACTTGCAGTCCTTCAACTGCCTTTTTTATTTTTTTCAAATCCATCAGATGTTTTAAGCAAAACCTGTTTTTTCACTAACTAAATATAAAGCTGCATCACCCAGCTGAATACAACTTATGGCAACTCAGCTGTGGGAGTGTGAGGACTTTGTCAACTTCTTAATAGTTTTGTTCCACTTGTTTCAGAATTTCATATTGTAATTATGTTAATGCTGCTAATCTAACACATATAATTTCACCATATCTTAGCAAAGCCTCCTGTTTTTTGTCAATGAACTAAACTGTTTTTAATGACCAGCTTTCATTTACCACTAATAAATAATTCATGATTTAAAGAACAGAGCTAAACAAGCCAGCTATTGTAATATGTTCCCATAATACACTGATTTGTGTAGCAGCTCAAGTGCCTTGTATCCCATTTGCAGAGACTGTCGCAATTAACACCAGAAGGCTTTACATTTCTGGTGCCTATGTTTTGGGATTTATTTTTTTTTTAAATGAAAATAATTTTCCCTCTTGCTTTTAGTGTTGAATACACCTGTTTCAGTCTGCCATGGGTCAGCTATAATATGAGATATGCATCTGGTTCACAGGGGATAGGTTCTTGCTTGCTTAATGCATGCGAGGTCTGGCATAGTTACGCTCACTTTGCATTGCTGCTTTGGTTTGCTTGGTGCTTACGTGAGGCTCCCTAAGACTGTGGCTTCTATGCTGTCTTTTAGAAATAGTAGTCCTCGCTCATTAACATTTCAAATAAATGATGCTAAAATTCTGTGCACAATAAAACTATGTTTAGCATACTTAAATTGACACTGAGTGAACATTTGGCAATTATGAATCTCATTTTGTAGCAAATTATAAAAGTTGTTTATGCTATCGGATATCCAGTTGCATGTGCTGGAAAACTGTAATTATATGTACTTTTTAGGGGGGGTTAGAACAAAAGGGGAAAAACTTCTTCTACGTTACCTTGATCAACAGAATTTATTTTATTAGCAAATATGTGGGTAGTGCACTCAAAGGCAAAAAATAGGGAAGCTTGCTTACTTGCCAGAGTGGACACGAAGAGCCTTGCCGTAGAAAGGTGACACATTTGGCTTGCATTGAGACTCTCGAGTGCGCTTGCCTGTTCTTGTGAACGTGGAGTTGCTTGGCAATATTGTATTTCAAATTAGTTGTGTGTTCTTGAAAGGTGACGTGTACATCCAAAATCCTGTCAGTTTGGGTAAGAAAACAGCGTAGTCTTCTGTGTGCTTTTTCAATGCAAAATTAACAGTTCAGTTCTGTTAGAACTGTATGCATTTGTGCTCTCAGCACTGTGCCTTTTGGAGGAAAGTCATGTTACAGATGTTTGATAGATGGCAGCTCCTGGGACTTCAGGAGACTCCTTAGGGTGAAACCCTCCTTCCCAGTCAAGTCAATGAGAAAATTATGATCAACTTCAGAGCTGATGTTTCTACTACAGGGTTTTTGCTTGTCTGTAGGTGAGTTTCTTGTGTCAGAAGGGAAAGAGAATAGTAGTCTGTTTATGCTAAGAGCAATATAAAAGTCCCTTGAAGAAAATAAGCGAGCGTATAGTGAATAAGGAAGCACTAGAAGTTTTCATCTTTAGTGCCTCTCACTCTTCACAATATTAATGTCTGTAGTAGACTACTGTGCCTAGTTCACTGCTGTGGTTTGATACTAAACTTTATCTTTTGTCTTTAAAAGTTAGACCTTCAAATCAATCTGCAAAACATCAAATATTTATGCCAAGAGGAAGTTTGGTTGCATGTGAATAATGGGAAAGATTTTGCATATTAGTTCACAGGCTATTACAAAGGCTTTCCTTTTAAGCTGTGCTTTTCGAGGTCTTTGTAAAGATTCATCTGATACATTGAAGTCACTAATGTACGATTGACTTCAGCAGAATTGCTCGACACTTCCTGCAGAGTCTGTGTATGGGCTCTTTTGCTATTATCTGTTTCTATTCCTTAATTTGCCATCATTACATTTTGTGTTCTACCTTAAGCAGCATGTCACAGGCAGAGAAAAGTACATATTTGTAAAGAGATGGTGTGTCAGGCTACGTTTTTATTTTGAGCTAATAAATAATTGTCAGGGGTCCTGGCTCCTAGGGAAAGTGCCCATTTACTTTATTTCCTTCTGGCTCATAGTGTGTGAATAAGTTGACCTTTAGCTTGCTTTGTGTACGTCTCATCCATGTAGGAGCGCAGGTTCTGATGAAGAGCTTGACAGTTGATGCTTCTGTGGAAGACAGTGCAACCTCCGGCTGTCCATCTGATTTCGCGCTTCCTTCCTTTAACCCGTTGGGGAGTTAGTTCCAAGTTTTAACCCCTGAGCAAATGGAGACATCACTACTGACTTCCAGCTTCTGCCATCCAGAAAGGGACTGTAATGTGAAAAATAACCAAAATGAAGCTTAATTAAAAGAAAAATCAGGGTGTGATGGAAAGGTTAAGGTGACTCGTGGTGTTACATATGCAGCATTGTTCAGGTTAGTTGTGTAGCTGGAAGATAAACAAGGATTTTTGTTAGGTGTGCACATCTACACATACATCAGTTACTTTTATATCTCATCTATATATCTCAGAATCAACCAAGAAAGGTGCTCTTTGAAAGCTGCGTTTAGTGTTTGATCCCAAGAAATTGGTCAGATCTTGTTTTGCCATCTGATTTTGGCATTAACGTTACAGAGTAGCATGTCATGTTAAGTCCAGTGACTGAAAAACAATGAACAGGGTATGAAAATAATGAATTAATTTTCCTAGTGTTTTACAAAAAACATGCATTTTTTCCTAGATTTTCTTTTGCTTTAAAGTGTGGAAAATGAGAATAATTGAAAGCTCTTTTTCTAATAGGAACTATGATGGGTAGGATCTGTTCATGCACTCTATTTCTGCTCCCACCATGCTTTCTCTTTCATACTTGGGTATTTTCCACAGGTTTTTCCAGCTTGGAGAGTTTACTTAACCTAGATTCTCTTGTATGTACTCCTGTATATCTGAAGTTAGGCTTCAGAACATCATTATTTAACATATTGACATCATTATTTAGCAACCTAAGCTGAACAGCTTTAATTTACAAACCGTGATTGGCACGTGCTCTTTTGGTTAAAATCTTGGGAACACATGTGTGTATTTTGAGGGTCTCTGAAAATTAGTCAGCTTTTATTTCAGGTAATCATTAAATTTTCAGCCTCCAACTTGAAAAAGTTGGCTGTAGATTGTCAGACTAAACTGAAGGGGAAGAACCCACAGTTTTATTTTTGGGTGTGTTTATAACAGAAGGGAAATGCAGCTTCTTCAGGTTGAAGATAAGAGTGGAACTCTAAAAACCTTCTAAGCTACCCACAGGATGACTTACGGGTCTGTGAAGTTGCATAGCTCTACAGTGCTTGAATTCCACTGAAGCTGGTTGGAAAATACAAGCATATGAAGCCGGACTGATACAAGAAGGAACTGGAGCCTGTAATTCAGATGTGACTTGTAGCGTTTGCGTTAGGTCTGTAAATAAAATAGAAATGCTGGAATTATGGAACATGTGTATGTATACTTTAAAGTATTTCTGTATCCACACATTTGGGAAGCAGAGAAAAGTGAAGATTTTAAGTTATTCTGTTGTTATGCTTGAGGAGGAGAATTCTGTAGCCTGGAGTCCCTTTCTCTAATTCCCTTACTTGTTTTCTCTGAGTCTTTCACATAACCTCCAGGATGATTTCTTCGTGCGTGGCAGTGCCAGCATCCTGAAGACAGGACAAGATGCAGGGATGCTACTCTGGGAGCAGAGCTCCTCTGGGAACCACTGCCTTTATCTTGCCTCCTTGGGGTAGGATTGAAAGGTCTTTGATGCCATTTGCATGTCAAATGGCAGCTGGGAGTCCTGGAGCACCCCGTGAAAGGCCTTTGCCACCCCTGGCACAGGGGGTTGTGGGAAAGCAGCAAGAGCAGTTTGGGCTTTGTGCTGGTGGCTTTGTTAAAGCCCTACCCCTGTCAGCGGCCACCCTAACCATCCTGGGGGACAAAAAGGTAGCAACCTGAGAAATACTGCACTTAGATCAGCATGCAGGCTGTTTTTCTCCATGCATACCCTCACTGAAAACAAATATAAAAGTGATTGAAAGTAGGTAGTATAAATGTTCTCCTGAAGTTCAGATGCTTTATTAATGGAGATCTTAAAACCAGTTTCTGTTTGCAAATGGACTATTGCTCTTTTGTAGTCCTACCTGTAGATGTTGTAGAGACTAGTCCATTAATACTTCAGTTATTTTGAAACTGAGGCAGTAATACAATGGGCAGTTACACCATTTTGTAAGTCTTAAAAAACGTAGGAAAACTGTTGCATTTCAGACATTGGAACATTTAAAAATCCTAGTATCTTTGTATAGTGTACTGTATCAAATTTCATAGCAGAACTGTCATATTGATAGCTGCTTAGTCCACGAGAAAACGGTTCCAGCATTGCTCCTGTACTCATCTGGTTAGGCTGAAGAAATGTGGCTTGGCTGTAGTTTGCAGCGGGAGCTGTTCCTATGCAAAACACAGTCTATGCTTCTCCAGCCTAACCTTTCTGCAGTGTATTTGTAGTCTAGAATTTCTGAAGTAAGGCATTCTGTCTTGCATATTAGAAATGATTTTTCTGAAGTTTCAGTGAGCTCTCAAAGCTTTGGGGTTTTTTTTAGCTGTCAAAACCTGTTCAATGATTAGTATGTTAAGATACCATTAAAATGTTTCTGGATTCAAGGCTAAGAGCAATTAACGTATTTTAGGGATGCTCTCTGTGAAGAATATTCTTCAGTAGTTTAGTTTTGGTCATGAAAGCTTGAAGAGCATTGCTTTCCACGTTTTTTAATTTTATTTCTGGTGTGAGATTAATGCTATATATTCCAAGTTTTTCATGAAGTGCCATCCTATAAGAAGACAAACAAGTTATTTTCTAAGACTAGTTTTAGATAACTTATGACTTGAGTCAAATCCTATAAACTTTGCATTTGGCTGTTGGACACACTGATGCATCTCCATTGAATCTGAACAAGTATCTCTGTCTTTGGGAGACGCCTTTATCTAAAACACAATTTAAGAGACTCTGCAGTTCTTGAGCATGGCTGCTCTGAGTCGTAATGTGTAGAGTTCACGTTATTTAAGTGTATTTTCTGGCTGCTTTGGTGTCTGTTTTTCTAGTCAACTCATCTTAAAAGCCTGTTTGTTTCCGCTAGTTAAGGAATACAGCGTTGCCTATGCTGGAGAAGCAGCATGTATCATCTAGTAAGATTTCCTTGTTTGGTGCTTTTGGGTTAGTGCTGAAGAATAATGAATACAGAGGAGCAAGTACTTGTAGCTCTTTCTAACAAAAGCTGCAGTAAGAAGGTGTTTCTTCAGACTACAATTCCTGGTGGAGGTCCGTTTGATTATTTTTGTATAAAATTTTCGTGTGAAGCATGGGTGTTGGTGGTCTCACATTTACAGCTGCGTGTGGCGGGATAAGGTCTAAATGTTCCTCTACTGGATTTCTTTGGATGGAGGCAAAGGCCAGTTCAGCCCATGCATTTTTAAAGAGAGTGTTTTTCTCAGTCTGTAGGTGGAAAAGCCCTTAAGAGGGAGTGTTTCAGTAGGCTGTAGCAACTTAAATGAGGTTTTGGCCCTGTTGCTGTCTTGTAATAATATATTTCTGACAGGTTGCTTTTGACCATTTGATGCTTAAGAGCGTAGTTGGTAATTCTCTGGAAAAGGTGAAAGAAATTTAACTTTGTCAGTGGTTTCAAATATTGTCCTCTCGATGTTTTAAGACCTCACCCTGTCTTTCATTAATGCAAGTTTTGGAAAGTACAGTATTGGCTTCTTCATAACTCTCAAGATCACTTAAATTAATACTTTGGTTTTGGGTTTTTTCTGAAGAAGTAGTAGTGAGAAGAGGGGAAATGCTTGCCAAGGAAGAGAAGAAAAAAAGAGTAAAGGAAAAAAGAATATTTTTTTGTATTTTTGTATGCTTTAAATGTCAGGGGAAGGAGACAACTGAGTAGCAGTTTTGTCTCGAGGTCTTTTTGCATTGTGTCATTTTGATTAGTAAGATTATACATGCTTTCTTATGGCATGTGTTGTATTTAATATAACATCTAATGAGCAATAGCTGTTGCAACTGCAGAACTCAATCCAAAGGCTACTGAGAGTAGTTGGAGTCTTTCCACTTGCTTCCCTGAGCATTGGATCAGATCCTCCAAAATCAGCTTTCAGAAAGGCTAAACCTGAGAGAGCTTTGAAATGCAAGAAGTTGCATTTCTGGGTCCTCTTAAGAAATTGTCAAGGAGACTATGCTGTCAGAGGAGAAAACCATTTCTGAACCCTTTGTCAGCAGTGTCTCAAATTCAGCCCTGAGATGAGACCTCTTATAGGATCAGAGTGCCCCTTGGATGCCCAGTTTAAGGCTTCGGATTAAGTTGTGTATAAAATGTCCATAAGCCTGCTTGGGCATTTTCCACAGGAGCTGGGCGATTGGTATTCATGCCTTATCAGAAGCAGATAAAACATCTTCAGTCGCAGGGGTTCAGTGATTGAGGTGATTTTTTTTTTTTTTTAAATCATTTTAAGCTAAAATTTGTCTTCTGAAAACAAAACCCAAAATTCATATGCAATTTTTGGATTGCAGGAAAAGGATCTTCACGAAAAGAATATTCGCTCAAGAGTCAAATACTACGATTCAGTGGGTTGCAATCTTGTGCTGTTAGTTTTAGCTACGTTTTAGTCTTGCCTAAAAGTTTATCTACCTTTGATGATTCCAAATTTTTGTTTGTAGTAAACCTGGATTCCCAACATATTCACTTTATGCCTATATCTTATTTTATGGTAAATCAATAGGTTTATTTTCTTTCATAATTAGTGTATATAGGTCTAAGTTAAACTTAGCAGGATCACCTGCAAGATATATTGCCTCATTGCTGATGAGGGATCAGCCATGCCATAACTATGTGTGATGTTCGCTCTCTGAAGATGCTGCAGAGCCCAGAGCAGTAATCTGCATGGTGAATTTAAGCTTGACATCAGCCTTGCTTTTCTTAACTGTTGTTTGCACACCCCTTTGAAATGGTCCATGGACCTAAGCTTGAAAATTGGCAGTATAACATAGAAAACATGAGAAAGCCTGTGCCACAGAGCTGTTGCAGTAGGATGTAAATAGAAGGGAGTGTAGCATAGCTGTGCCTATGCTTGCAAGTGCTGGCTAGAGCTGGGTGAGGTATAGCCTGCATTGTGCAGGATAACGCGGAGACGTGCTTTAGATGCTTGCTGTGACGAAGTTTGGTTTCTATTTACAGCTGGCTATTGTATAGTCTGCATTCCTGCCCAAATCCCTCCGTTTCGCTGGAGTGCTGCTCTTGGGTTGAAGTCATTACAGAACTGCTTGAAGAGCTCGCTTGTACATTCTCCATATAATTTTAGCAGCCTGCTCACAGGCTTAGTTATGCCAGGCATGATACTGAAGAGCATTTATTATCTTTGGAAACCGTTGACATGACAAAAACATATGGGCTGGAAATTGTTCTGTAAGCTAATGCTGTAAGCAGTTGAAGTCAACCATAGATAAAAACGTCCTATCTTTCTCTGAGTAGTCATTTCATTGATAAGTATTGTGAAGCTATAGTAGACTCAGAGGGCAAAATGAAAGAAAATGAAATCATACATTCCATTTTATTCTATTTCTATCATAATATGAATCTGTATTTAAAAAGAATAAATAAAATTGCAACACTTTGTAGGTGGCAGCCATAGAATATTACTTGCTTTTTTAAATTTGTAATCCTTGTTTAAGCCCCACTTTGCAAAGATCCTCCCCTTCACTCTGAAGTCAGGAAGGATGAAAAATCTTGGTATTTGTGCTGAATGCTCTTTGAGTGCTGGCCAATAATGGTCATGTAAGTTGACTGTGGACCTGAAGTCGTACTGATGCAAAAGGTAAGACAATTTTGAGGTGTTTCTACTAGTCAGAAAGGAGTTAAGTGTCTTTAGTTCCCAGAAAAAAGAAAATCTTAGGTGATTTCTAACTGAAATCATGACCTTTTTGGATGCCAGTGTAAAATTAGCATCAGTCAGATAAGGGTGGGGATTGAAATGTTAGGTCACGAGCATTATTTGATCAAGTAGCAGCAGATTTTATTACACAGTTTAAGGGCTCTTTGAATTCTCAGCTTTTTCTGATATTTAGTTCAATTTCTTTATTTGACAAACTTAAGTAGAATGTACAGAAAAGAGGAGGGATGTGTCTGTGGATGGATGGATGTGCTCATGTTACATACATGTATAAATGTGTTAAAGACAAAGAGGAAGCCAGAATCTTGGAAAGATTAAAAATGCACTTCTGTGTAGTGTTGAAAGACGAAGCTATTGTTAGAAATACAACACCAAGTGGGATTTGAAAGTGCCTTTCTTGCCAGAAACAAGAACGAATTCCATTTTATTTTCCTGTTCTTATTTCAATAGGAAGGATTTCTTCCCATTCCTGTGGGAATGGTCACGCTTTTGAGCGGATTGGTCTCTCTTTAACTAAGATCTTGGATATATCACTAACCAAAGTTTCCATGTAACAAATCCTTCTTAGAGAAATGTGGATGCTGTTTATGTGATTTTATTTCAGTGGGAGCTTGTGAGAGAAGGTTACAGTGAAGACAGAAGGTCAACAATGAAGCGTAGGATGTAGTTTGCATTCATAGGGAAGGGAGAGAGAATGAAATAATTTTAGTCCTGTTTATGTATTCCTGTTTGTGTCATGTTCTCCCTTTCATAAATACAAGATCAAGCCCATGTCTTCAGAGCTTTTAGTATTGCAAATAGTTCTGAAATCATACGGATTCTTCAAGAAAAAAGCATCCCTTTTCACAGGTCAGTTAGCTGGTGGAATACAGACTGCATGTTGCAGAGTAGTTTTTCATGTACCGTGAGTATCACTCCATCCTCTGTCCTGTATGTATAGCGTTCATAGTATTTTCACATAGGTCTTTTTATCTTCCTCTTCTCATTTTTGCCTCGTATTTTTTTCAAAAAAATCCAACAAGAGCAAAGAAGAAAGAAAATGAACAACCTGGGGAAGTTTTGGTGTGCTAATGAGAAATAAGCGTTGGTGGTAGGTGCATCACTCATGCCCAGGTACACAAGGCTGGAGCTTTGTTGCTGTTGGCTTCTTTCAGTAATCTGTGCAGCAGTGCTTGTGTTAACAGTAAAGAAAGCATCTTTGCTCTTTCTGTCTGCTGTGATGGCGATGGGCCCGAGTTTCAGGTTTGTCTGTAAGTAGCTTGTGGATATCTCATTTCATTTAGTCCTGCTTGTCACAGATTGGAGCCTGTTATGAAATGCAGGTTTGGCTTTTGGGTCAGCATCACGTATACATGTTCTTGCAAAATGATGACTGAAGTGATTCCAAGCAGAGATTCTCAAAGATTAATTATCCTCAGGGGTACTGTGCTCGTAAGGTACTTCCACTGTAAAGTCCTGCTTCAGAGAATAACTCCATAATACACAGTGCTTGCCAGAGTGAAACTAAATATTTGAAATCTCAGTCTGAACAAGGGGAAGCCTTTTAGAACAAACCAAAAAAGTCATATCCCCATTTTTCTTAGTGTTGGATGAAGTCAGACCCTCAGAGGGGCCAATACTTCTATGTTTATTACATTCTATGTGGCTCATCTGTATTTTTCTTAGCTTTGAAGCATACCCATCTAGGATAACCTTCTCTGCCTCGATGCCTATAACATTTTTAAAGCTAAATTTTAAGTAGGTAGTAAGTGTTTTGGCAGATAATTTCTACTTGTGTTGTTTACAGACCTTCACTGTCCAGCCAGCCTAATCGGTAGGATGTCAGTGTAGCATACTGCAGAGGTGTTAGGTATGATGCCAGTGGTAGGTTCCTGCGGCGCTCCGTCAGTTTCTATGAAGAGAAGTTTATTCACAGGTAGCAGAAGTCTGTCTTGACTTGCAAGAAGCAGGTGGGCAGCTGTGCTGTGATGGCATCCTCTGGCATGTGCTATTTCCTAAGTGAGAATTGTTACTGAGATTTTGCACTGAGGGTGGGTGAACATAGCTCATCCTTCCTCACCATGGTGGTGGTTCAAAGCTGTAACCCATTTTGAAGTTCAAGGATCCCAGTGTTGTTTCAGAGATCATCTGTTGCACGTTTTCTGTTTATAGCTGTGCCTGACTCTACTGGGTCACCTCAAGAGCTGGGGCCATAACCAGATTGTGAATGAGAAACCTCTCTCTGATGGGTGATTCTATGAGCACAACCCACCTGTTTGATGTGGTTTTCTGTAGTTTGGGCTTCTTATGTTGTTAGAATGCTATGGTAAATTGTTAATAATACTTTTGTATTGGGATTCCTCCTCTTTTGGTAGTCATAAAATGCCAAGAACATTAAGAATTTTAGAATAGAATAGACTATTTCAGTTGGAAGGGACCTACAGTGATCACCTAGTCCAACGGCCTGACCAGTTCAGGGCTGACCAAAAGTTAAAGCATGTTGTTAAGGGCATTGTCCAAAAGTCCATTTAAAATAGCCTGCAAGCTGGCAGGGTGTGTTGGTGGGGGTGTGTGTTTGTAATTACACCATCTACAGGATAAACAAAAAGTTTGGGAAGTGCTTGTCAAGCTTTTGAATGGGCTGTGTAACCTTTTAGTAAGATAGCACATGGAACATTTAAGTGGCCATTTCTTTTCTTGGTCTGTTTACAGATAGCAAAGGGCTGCTTAAAGGACTTCTGAAATGTGGCGCTTAGGCTCACTTGTGTGAAGTGTTTGGTAGAGTCTTTTGTTTGCTTATTTGTTTTCAGAGTTCATTCTATTTTTTTTTTTTTTAGTGTGAATACCAAGAATAGTTAATTCTTTGGTTTTCAGGAAGACTTGTGGGGCAATAATGAGGAGTTGCTGCTTCAGATGTCTTTTTAGTTCTCCTACTTTGGGTGAAGGAAAAATAACCTTGGCCAATTTGTATTTTCTTTTGAAAGTGTTGTTAGATGCTAGAAATTACATGGAAAGTACTGACACTTCAAATTCCTGGGAAAAAATATCTTCTGTTCTCAATTGTTCAGTTTTATCCTCGTTATTCTTATCATATCCTCAATTTACTACCTCTTGTTTATCAGGAGGTCCCTTATGTTAGGAAAGACTTCTGCGTGGTTAGAGGCAAATACTAGTCAGTAATGATCCTGCAGGTATTGTAGTGAATGTCTGTTTGACCTTAAGTGTGTGTTTTCCCACTTGGCTCATCACATTTACTAAACGCATATTTGAAAAGAGAAACGGGTTTATGTTTTAGTAGTTGAAAACTCAACTCAGTTTGTTCACATGAAAAATTACATGCCAGGATTTGACACATAACAACTCTGTTGCTATTGCTCTCCCTCCCTGACAAGGAGAGGAATAAAATGGGGCAATGTGATGAACCTGCCATGTAGTGTGCCATATAGCTGATAAGAAATATTTTGAAGGCAGAGAGAAGAGAGGGAGTTTGGGAAGGGTATTCAGCAACACTGCTGTCCTTTCCCCTGTGTGTACTGCATGTCAAGGAGGTTGATGAATATTTGCACGTCTCTTTCACTAGAATGAAAGAGGTATCGAGAAGTCCTGCTTATGTTGTATCTGCTACTGCTTAAGGGGAACTGATTAGAAAAAACTTGTTTACTGAAAAACCTGACACATAGTTGGGATTTACAGTATATGATGGATGAATGACTCCTGAAACCACATTTTCAAATGGCAATTCTGCTAAACTCCAGTGCTCTAACATCTTTCTAGAGACTACAGGAAAAAACATGAGCACTAACTCATCTGCAGATTTTTACCATGGTAACTTGTGTGTATGTATGAGAGAGAGAGAGAATGATCTCTTGACACTGTTTAGCATCTGTTAGAGTGTACTTATGAAATCAGGTAATATTTCGTGCTTCTTCCTTTTCTTTCTCTAACTGTCTATACTTACATTACAAGGAGAAGGAAGGAGCTGCCATATGTGTGCTGGACATTCACCCTCCCTGTTACTCACGTGCTGGTGTGGAAGTGTTTAGGTGGGTTGGCTCAGCTAGGGTCTGAGCTTTCTGCACAGGCTGACTTGTCACGGAAAGTGTTTTGAGAATCATGGGCTAACACTAATTGAATGCTAACTCAAAGCGAAGAGAATAATTTACTGAGCAAACCATAACGTTTTGAAGACTTTGTCTTCGCACGAGTTCACCTTTCTTGTATCTGCATTTGAAGCTGCCTTTCGTAGGGAAGCATGTGAATTTTGCGAGATTTGTTCTCTTACGGAATTTCTTTTCCAGAATCCTTTTTGTATTTCTTGAAAAATGCTAAACTGTTGCATGTCAGCCAACTTTGCTTCGACTTTCTGTGGATTCAAGGTGCTCCCAATGCAGCTGTCTTTCCAGTGGTCTGGAGAAATGTCCTTGCCATCTGCTACAAATCCCTTTATTTTCCATGTCTTCCTTTTGGTGGGAAGACAAATACTCTTGTTGGTTTCCATGACTGTCGGAGGCTGGCAAAGATGCCCTTGGCCTGGCCCTTACGCTGGTATCAGAGTGACAAAGCGGGTCTACCAGGAGGTTTCCAGCGGTACCAGCCTGGCATGGCCAGGCTGGGAGGGTGCCGGGTTGACGCAGCCCAGCTGAACTGCTCGCATCCCAAACGTTCGTGTAGGGTATTGTAGAGATATATATATGCCATTATTCCTGTTCCGCTCATGTTTATGGAAAGAGGCTTGGGGCCTAACCATGTATTTTGCTCTCGTTCGTTCTTATTTGAAACACATGACTATAATTCAGTTAAAGACCTTGTGGTAGTGCTCTCCATGCCTCCTACTCTAACATAAATGTGCTGGTTTGGAACGTGACTTTTTGATCCATATAAAATGAGGAAAGGGACGGGGGGAGAGGTGTGGGATGGGATTGAAGGGGAAGAAATCTGGCACGCAGACAGCAGGTGGAATACATTTTTTGCCTACTTCATTAGATAACCTTGAAAAATAATAGGGCTTTGGGGGTTTTATTGGCTGAGTGCCTGCTGTGAATAGAGAATGTATTTCTTTAATGTGAAGGTAAGTTACATGCCTTGCCACAAAGCTGTTTGTGTTCTTAGGATAAGGCTAACTTCTGCTGTCTCCTCTCTCCTCCCCTGATGCTTGCTTGAATGAAGGTAGTCTTAGTGAACCAGAATTTGCTTTGGTAACATGTTTCATGGTTTACTGTTGCTGCAATACAGTGGGGTTTATTTTTTTTGCCTGGTGAGAGAGGATTTTTGGTGGGTTGTTTTTNCGGAGACATGTATTACTTCTGTCTCATTTCAAGCACCAAAACATTATGGGTTAAATGTGAGACAGCATTTCTGCTAAAATGAAAGAGTAATACAATATGTTAATGTTTTATCTGGTCTTTTGTGAAACATGTTTTTTAGTGTTGCAGTTTTATAGCCTTGTCCACTTCACTGGTGGTTTTGATTATTTTTTGAAGTTCCTTAAAATGACAAAACTAAGCTACAAAATTAGAAAAAAACAAACTTTTTTTATTTTCTTATTCTGTTAATGGCACATTGTGGAATATGTTCAGAGCTACTTGGCTGCAATAGCATCTTGCACCACAAATGGGAAAGCGGTGGGACTGTTTAATGAGTGACTGGTCTTCCTGCCCAGATCTTGCTTTTAACATATGGCCTGTGTTAGAAGCTGAATTCTTCCCTGCTTTGATGAGTACTGGGCTCCATCACCGTTTTAATTTCCTTCATTTTCTCCTTTGTCAAAAATCGCCATGATTTTGCCAAAGAATTTAGCTACCCCCCAAAGTAAGGATGAGACTTGCACTGCTGGTGCTTAGCTATTGCCTGCAGAACAAAGAGAGGAAAAAATCTAAATCAAATACCAGGCCTCTGATATTTCTTTCATTATTGTATTGATGGTGTAAATTTAAAACAACAACAAGAAGAAAAAACATGTTGATCTGTAACAGAAATACAAAAAATAAAATAATTTGTTTTCTTCCATTTTTCCTCCCTGCCTTTCAAAAAGATGTTAAAACAATTCTTAAACTAGTACACAAATGCCTTTTTTTCCTCTTTGTAACTTCACCCAGCAAGATTGGGACAGTTTGTGTCCCTGACTGAGATTTTTCTCCTGCGAGGGACAGGACAGCTTGCATAGCTGGAACATGGGAGGGCTAAAGAATTTGGCACAGGGACAGCAACCTAAATCAGGTGCCTGCTGTATTAACTGCCTTCAGTATTGCTGCTTTCGGGTACAGGCAGTGAGAGAGATTTTTGTGATGGGTTAGTTTCAAAGTAATAAATTATCTCAAATCGTATTCGCTTAAAATTGTCCTTTAATGAAACGTTTTTATGAACTCTTTGAGTTTTCATTGGGAGTGTGTGCAATATTGATGGACCATGCTGCCACTTTGAGAGAAAGAGAAAAACAAATCCTAATCTTTTTGCCACTATAAAGCTACAGTAAGATTTCCAGAAGGGATTTTTTTTTTTAGTAAGTAATTAAACCAAATTTCTGAAAATAGTTGCAGGTGGACATCTAGACCACTCTATTACTTTGCTAAATACGCCTACCAGTGCATTTCTTTTAAGTACAAACAAAAAAAAAGGGAGTATTTTGTGTGGCTGGATTCTGAGTTTTGCCTGAGCTCAGCCTAGAAGGCAAACAGGCAATCTGTGATAGCTCTTCATCTGTAAGAATGATTAAATGGCAAGAAATGTCAGCATTAGCAGACGAATGCAATTGAACAGAATATAGAGCAAGTGTTTGTTAAACGCCTGTTGTGAAACTATTTGTGAAAATCAATGGAATGTTCAGAACATTTAAATAAAGAAAAAATAAAGGAAGCCAGTTATGGGAGTACTTAGGTTTTGATGGTTTTCTCTCCTACTCCCTCAAGGTTTAAGATATCTACTTTCTTGACTTTCAAAATGAGACACAGTTCTGTTATATTTTTAAAAAAGTTGGTTTTGAATTTAAGCTAGTAAACTCTGGGCAGCCCTCGCATGTGCTGCAAATGGTGTGAGCAAGTGTTAAAAGGACTTTTGTTTGCTGCTTCCTGTGTGCTATTGTATTTGTTTGCTGCTCAGTGAATAGTAGGTAGGCACAGAAAAGAATAAGCTAAAATAATGAACAGCAGAGAAGTCCTAAAGAAAATGGTTAACGTCTTAAGTAGCTGAATGGCTCAAAAAATGCAGGCTTGTTATTGTCAGTTTTAATTTTCTCCGGGTGCATTTCACGTGTTACTTGCATCAGTCATCCTACAGAATAGGGCACTGAGTGTGCCCTAATTCTTTGTGGCAGTGCATTTTCTACTTCTGTTTATTCTTTGTACTTTCACTAGTTGTGTCTTCTGAGATCCAGGCAACAAAGAAAGATGCCTGACCTCATCACAACTTAAGAAATTTTGTCATTCAGATTCCTTCTTTGTACTTTCTGTAAAATATCATGGATCTTTTTGCATGATCCAGGTGATGATGTTTTTTGGTTCTTATTTGGGAAAATGTGCTGTGATGAGTTTTGGCTACTCAGTAGTAAATATGTAGACAGAGATGGAAGGCTGCGGCTGCAATTTCTTTTTTTTAAAGTAATATTTTAATAAATAAAACCATTAATAATTTTTAAAAAAATCATTTAGCACCTCTTTTGAACTGGTTTCTTTGCTTGCAAGAAATATGGTCTTAAAGTATGTGATGGCAGATGTGTCTGCAGCGACTGTGCCCTCAAAGAACCAACCAGAATGTGCTTAGGTGGCAGGATTTAGGAGCAGTGGAGACACTCTTGAGAGCGTCCATACTCTTGCACACTAGGCAGTACCCAAATCCTACTGCAGCTTTGTGCCAGTCTCTTTTAGGCTGAGCTGTAGTTATTTTCATAAATAATGATGAGCTTGTCCATATATAATGAAACTGCATGCTTCTCTGCCTTGCATCTGAGGTCTGTTTCTTGAGGAGGTTGCCAAAAAGCTGATGGTTAATACCTCTCAAATGTAATGTATTTGAGATGGTTTCAGATAGACACAAAACCCAGGAACTGGTGGTATTTTGAGACACACAGAAGTCCCAGCGTAAATGTTCACTGGTGGTGGTGGTGCTGGTGCTGTCAGTGGTGCCAGTATCGATCTGGAATGGGCAAGGGGCTTTCCCAAGTTTTTGTCCTATTTGGACCTGGAAGAAATACACGTTCTTTGATTACTGGTAATTTAAAGTTTAACATTATCTACAAACTGATCTGTAGTTAATTGAGTTTTGATTTATTGAGAAAAATATGCTGTAGAACAGTGTGACTAAAAAAAGTACGGATATAACTGTAGGAAACAAAACGCATACATTTAGAGGAACTTTTGGCATATCTTTAAAACACTGATGAAATGCTACATGCTGCAGTAACTTAATATGGAGAAAGGGAAGGTTGACTTCATGAGTATGCAGCAGTGGATACACAAGGCTTGAGTCTCAAAAATTCACTGTTTACAACAAGTGCAAAGAACTTTATTAAAATACACCATGTTTAATGCAATTCAGCAACTCTGTAAAATCATTACCACGTATTCTCCTGACCACAGTTTGCTAATCATTGCTGAAGCGGGGTGGGGGATCTAAGATGGAATGTAAATTATAACATTAGGGGCTCTTGCCTTGTTTTTCCTTCATCATTTACAGTGTTAAACAGCAGGAAGGTTTCTCATGAGAGGCTCAGATTTTCCTTGTTACCAGATATCTCCAATGCCATCAAACTGCTGAGCATTATAAAGTAATTTTGTAATGTTGTTTATCAAATTAAACTTGAAGCAGTTATTCTTAAGCTGTTTATCTTGGAAGTTTGTTACTTCTATTTTAGGCCTGAAGAAGCATTTGAATTTCCTCTACATTTCCTCATGTCTCTTAATTGAGTCCATTGTTGTTCTATCATTCTCTACAAACCCTGCTCTGAACAATATACTTCATTTAAAGGAAAAATAACAGAAAAATCACTAATAATAGGGTGCATCAAGAATTTCTCGAGAAATCATGAACATTTCATTTTCAGAAAATTTAAGCATTTTGCTTTAGAGAGCCTGATTCCAGTGAGTTTTGTCCCTAAAACTGAGGTGCCTAAAATCTCAGTTAATTTTCTAACTCTGTCAGGTCTAGACCAGTTGAAACAAGTTTTATGAAGTAAGTTAAAATACCGAAACAAAATCTTTTGAGCAAAATGGAAGCCAATCTAACTTCAGATATCCATAGTAAATGCTCTCAACTGTGCTCTGGAGGTACCTGCCTTGCCCAGTATGGGCGCAGATTTCCATTCTTCTGTTCCAGTAATCCTCAAAATAAAGGCTGAGTTTTCATTTCTTGAGAAACCAAAGAAGCCTGAAGAATTTCTGCTTGATAGCTTATAGCTTGATTGCAAATCGCCGTCTTCATCATCATCTAGCCAGTTCACTTTTCATTTCTCCATGTTAATGAGTCCTTAAGTAATTTTTTTATTTTTTATCTTTTATTGGTGGTGGACGTGCTTTTCTGCCCTTGTTCCATTAATACACTTTTATACATCTTCTGGAAATAATTTATGCAATAAAAAACAGTTCACAGTACAATAATCTGCAATTTTCTTAATTGTCTTTACCTTCAGTTAGTTACTGCAAGCAGGGTCTGCGTAATTCCTGCAGGTAGTCCTTGTTCTCAGGCTTGTTTGTGAGAAATTCATTGCAAAGAGCGGTATTTCAAATCCCAAGCTGTGTTATTGACCTCTAATAAAGCCCGTGGATTAGGTGGTACTCTGATCTGTTCCCCAAAGTAAGAGCCACTAGATTAAAGTGCTTTTATAGTGTAAATATTGGTATTTGCTTTCAAAATTGTTGTGTGCAGAAGTTCTCAAAATAATACTCAACATGCATTTTTTTCGGAAAATGCCATCAAGATCTTCTCTAACATCTCTACGCAACAAAATTGGTGCAGCTCGTTTTTCTTGAACCTGTTTGAATAAGCCTCCTCCCCCATAATCACCCATGATTTTATATCATAACTAAACCTACATGTTTCATTAATATTTTAAGTTTGATGCTTCAAAAGTTGTTAATTTGGGTTTAATCATCACATAAAGAACAACTCATTTGAGAAACTTTTCAGATATTTTTAACTGATGAAATCAAATGCCAGACTATGGAGGATGGATGGCTGAAATGTGGGGAAGAGTTTCCAGTACCGTGTTAGTGGAACAACTCGAAGGTGTGAAAAGCTCCAGTATCACTGCTTGGCCAACGGCATCACCACTGTTATTTCAAGTTCAGGCTCACCAAGATTTCATCAAAGATAGTTTATACAGGATTTCCAGAATGTCGCTAGAACAAGGAAATTGTTCATTTATTTTCCCTTAAACCATCTATAGTCTAAAGAGGAGGAGGAAACTAGTGCTTTTGACCGGTGGTCGTCTTCCACTGTAGAGGCTTTTTGCATCCAAAGGCTCTCTTAGAGCAATCTTGAACTGTCCTTTTCTTCCCCAAACAGACGATTCCTCTCTGTTGCGAGAGATGAAAGCCTGGGCATCAAAGTGAAGCAAGTACTTAGGGAAGAATAAGGAAACGCAGGATATCTAAGCAAGCACCTGTGGATAAGCAGGAGCAAGCATACGTGTTTGGCTAAGAGCAAGTGGGCTTTTGGCTTGGACAAGAGTGTTGGAGGGAGCGAGAGGGCAGTATTTCAGATGAAGCTCCTGGGCATAGCATCCGGTACCATTCACGTGTTAAGCGGAGATCATGGCAGCAGAACACGCTACAAAGCAGGCCCGTGACCGAAAGTTGTGCGGTTTCTTTGAACATCTGCGTACGAGCACATATGTGGATGTACTCAGCCCGTAGGAGCGTTTGAAACCAGATGGAAGGTCTGGTTAATGTTCACATCACCTCATAGAGTTTCACATGTGGTTTCTTCAAAGCAGGCAATAGTAGCAGTACAGCGCAAGCAAAGGTCTGAGCTCAGTCACAGCTGTAGCTTTGCTTATTATCTGAACTGGATGGTGCAGACGCCTTCCAACAGCAAATACACGGTAGTGATACGTTATGTGGGATTTGCTACATTTGCCACAGGAGTGCCACAGATCACTTGCATCCGACTAATGAAAAAGACAAAGCAATATGATGTCTATTTCTACTTGTACAAATAGGACTAAATTTTACTTACTACTTGAAGTAAGGCTTAATTAAGATGATTTTGGGGAGTGACGGCAGGGAATATAGAGAAACTAACTTAAGTACCCCTCAGAGTACCTTGATACAGAGCCTTGTACATCTACATCAGCAATTTAAAGGGAATCTAGCTAGTTGGCATACATGGCTATACTTGAATTTGAATGAACCTCCTTACTCCCCTGCCAGCCACAGAGACTTGAGGAACCCAAGAGTGACTGCTTCAGGCCCGCAATCTGGTTTAATTGCTATGAGAAAATTGCTAGCGTGGACTCAGCATCAGCTGCAAGAGCCTCACACGGAGTGAACTGTCTGAAACTTGATTTGCCCTACCCTGTGGGATGTACATTTAGTGGTGTCAAGGAATTTGTTTAAAAATAGAGATGCTACAAATCCCACCTGTTTTGAACCCACTGACTTCATGCACACGCACGCAGACACACGTGTAACTGAAAATACACAACGTCTGGAAGATGGCTGTAAATGCCATTGGCTTTTCCAAATGGTAAAAAGACTGGATAATGGTTTATGTGAGCTTCTGATAATATCATTTCTAAAAAATATTATTCATGTCTGAATCATCCATTTGTTTTCATGCTGTTCTCTGTCACTACAGCTACTTCAAGACTTTCTCACATGAGCTGCCAAAGATTAGTCACCCGGCCCTGTGACGTTGTGTACAAGCTCCTCTTCTCCCAAGGGCCAAGGATTTTATTCCAGTTGTATTGTGGTGGTTGTTTGGGTCAGTGCTTTTGTTGCGGCTCTCTGGAGATGGGTTCTCAGATTTTGGCTGCTGTTTGCTTTAGGAATTGAGAGGGTAGAAAAAGATCCTGTTGTGGCAAAACAGCAGAAACATCTGCTGAAGAGTGGGAGGAGGAGGTTGCTAACCAAATTCAGCAGTCCGGAGCTTGCAGTTGCTCCTCCTCTACTCTCACCGCTAGATGTGAACCTGCTGTAATAAAAGAGCTGGCACCCCAGCACAAGCTCCAGAGGGAAACAGGTCTCAGGTCAGCCAGCTAGAGAAACCTCAAAAGAAAACATTAAAACTGAGTAAGTGTTGGAAATACTTCTGGTAGTTTAAATCACTGCTTTCTGTCCCTAATGCAGTTTGGAAGTTGTGCGTAAACTCCAGGGAAGGAGAAAGCAAGGCAAGCTTGTGCAGCGCGCTACTTCTGAAAGTGACATCAACCCTTATGCATCAAACTTTTGATTCCTTTATCAAAAAATAACGGGAACAGATGGAGATCAAAAAATACGTAACTAGAGGTAGGTTTCAAATCATACCATACAGTAACCACTCGAAACATATGAACTTCTTGGTTACAGCAACCAGGTGCATGCAGCCAGTCCCCTTCTTGGCTCGCTTGAGGGGTGAGAATAGGTTGCAGTTCTTCTATGTGGAGCATGCAGAATGTTTTATCATCCTCTCAAAAGCAAGCTGCTGATTGAATTAATAATGATTTATTACTTTCATTAGGATCAGAAGGCAGAAAATTCTGGGAAGGGGTAAAGAAGATAGGGAGGTAGGTTTCTTATGAAACGAGCCAGAATCCTGATCTCAGAAGCTGCGGGTGTGAGCTTCCTACAGGAACAAAACAAATATACACTAGAAATTTTGTAAGCAAATATTAGATCATTTTACTGAGAAGATTTAAAAAATTAGGTGAAAGTTTTAAGTTCCCACTGTCTAACTTAAAGGTCAAATTGTTGGCTTTCGT
Organism: Burhinus bistriatus; assembly: GCA_013397275.1. Taxonomy (NCBI): domain Eukaryota; kingdom Metazoa; phylum Chordata; class Aves; order Charadriiformes; family Burhinidae; genus Burhinus; species Burhinus bistriatus. Next base: position 67,577 of record VYXH01000147.1, on the reverse strand, counting down.
AGCTTTACCACATCCTTTCAACTTACTGATTTAATCAGTGTTCACACTGTCAGGACAAGATGCCGAGAGCCAGTGCACAAACCAAGTAGCAGTCTGTGTGTTTGATCTCCGCTCTGAAAACCCTGTTTGCCCTTAGATCTGAAGCTCTCTCTGCTCCAAATTTCTTCTTATGGGATCGAAATTTGATGAGATGGGTGGGATTGAAACAGAGCAGTTCTCCTAACCATCCTGCCTGGTACTGCTCCGTGTTGGGTGGCGGGGGAGTCAGGAGGAGAAGAGCGATGCCAGGGTGGCCGGCGTTGTGCGCCCTGGCTGGCAGCAGCCCCAGTCCTGTGGCACCTCCAGCTGAGAAGTGGCAGGAGCTGCCCTTGCCCCATGCTCCCCAGCCTGGGGAGGAAAGGACAGGACTCTCAAATGGGTTTTGAAGCTGTTTTTTTACCTCTGTGTGCTTTTTAACTGCTGCTGTCCAGGGGTTGAGGAGGGAGGGCGTTTGACCCTGCCACGCTGCTAATCTTGGACATACTCAAGAGAGACTGCCTGCAGAGTCTATACACTAGCAGTTACAGTGAAGCATCCACCAAAGATGCGTTTATATTTTAAGTATTTACATATGGATGAAGCTCAAGATTGCAAATGCTGGCTTTTTGTAGAGGGTTCCACAGAATAAGCCTCGGAGTGACTGCTTTCTGCCTTTCTTCAGAAAGCCACAATCCTTGCATAGTCATCTTCTGTAGATGCTGTCAAGCAAAGATGTGGTTGTGTCTCATTGGAAAAGCTCTTGTGAGGATCAGTGTCTTAAATCTATGACTTGTAAAAACATAAAACATTTGCTGTAGTGGGTACTTACACTTTATTAGTTATACTTTATTAGTAGTAGTCTTCTAAGTTTTTATACATTTTGGATCAAAACTGGCTTATAGTCTTGCATATCAGCTGTCAAAATAGCACACTGGATTGTTGCCAGATATCGTAGATTTGTCAAGTTTTACCTTTAAGCTGTACAGGCAAGATGCAGAGCTTATAACAGAGCGGCACTGCACTTCTTGGTAGTGCCTCAGTAGTTGGGCCCATGTTTGCAGCAAAGCAAAAGGCGATATGGGCTTAACAGCATCAGTACCTGTCGTGCCCGGAGTTTTGTGAACATTGCTGCACCTCTGCTTTGAAGGAGAGGAACGAGAAGGGTCATTCTTTATATCTGGTGATTGATTTGCATGCCAGAGGAGGTGGCAGACGTTATAATGGGCATCTCAGCATTGCAGCCTTTTATTTTTTAATATATTAAAGGTAATGGGAGGAGTTACTGTGTGTGGAACTACTTCTGTTATTGTCACTATCTATATTTCTTTGTAAAAGGTCATTTGAAGTGAATTGTCTCGATTGCAAAGGATACCCAAAGTCATATATTTAATCTTATATTTCTGTTGGTTTCCTTTCTCTTTGCCTTAAAAAAAACCCCAAAGCTCACTGTGGTTTAACTTCCCTTTTAAGCCAGTTGAAATTACTGGTCATCTTTTGTTTGTGAAGGCATTGTTTAGTTTGAAGAGGAAAGAGTATTTAGGGACAGTAATTTGTGACCCAGGTCAATCAAGCACTCTTGCATTTTGAAAGTTCAGTTCCTCTCATTTCTTGACAATTTTGGTTGTAATTTTCCTTTATACTTTTTTGTTTTGGTTTGGTTGTTTGGGGTTTTTTTGTTTGTTTGGTTTTGTTTTGTTTGTTTGGGTTTTTTTTTGTAACTTTAAAGATTTCCCTCCTCCTTTTTCTTGTCATTCAGTCAGAAATGTTGAGGAACTGAAGTTCCTAAAACCCCAGCTCATGGAATTGCAGCTTCCTACTGGAGATCTCAGCTTTGGGTGGGAGCGTAAGTTCATATATTGGGGTTTTGTTTGCTTTTTTAAATGAGCAACTTTGAGTTTTGATCTGCGTAAACTGAGCAAAAAACTCAAAAAGGAACTAAAATAATCCACAGTGTGCTGCTCATACAGAGTGAAAACTGTTAGTAATTTTTAATCATCTGGGAAATTTTAGTTTGAGTTTTAATGCAATATTTGTTTAATATACAAGTTTACTGATTTTTGTTTTTTAGTCTTTATATGCAGACATAGGTGCCGACTTAGGATTTTTGCCCCTATAGTTATGAAACACTCTTTGATACTTTCTGGAACCTAAGTCATTCCTTTCTTCTTACATGGCATGAGGTAAAAGACCGTTTCCTCTTTCAGGCTTCTGTGTGCTCAAACCATCCATGATGAATATTTTCCTTAAAGCTTTCTAGCAACAGTAACTAAACTTCTTCAGATGATTGACAAAAAAGCCCATGTAAAGTCTGGCTAGCTCAGAAAATGTTGAGTTGTGAGCTAATGCTCTGGGATGTTTTTACTTGGTTTGAATCCATTTTTGGTTATGTTTTATACTGCGTTGGCACTGCAGTGCAAGACCACTCTATGTGCACAAGTAGTGTGACACGTGATTACTTTTTGATGGTGGCTCAAAAGGATAGTTCAGTTTGTGACTGATTCCTGGTCACTAAAACATGAGATAACACAAAGAATGAGAGCACACTTTGGTCAAACACAGAGCTTTTTATTTTCTTATTTTCTCTGTGATAGCATATAAAAGAAAGGAATGAACTAGTTCTCTGGCGCTCGGCAGTGCTGGATAAACTGGTTGTGTTTAATCATTGTAAATGTACCTGATGTTAAACAAGGTTTGATTTCGGTGGCTGGTGGTCTTCTGCGAACACACGGTGCTTTGAGTCGCATCCCCTGGCGCCCGCCGCCAGGCCTGTCAGCGCTTTCATCTGAGCTGTCCTTATTCTTTCCTGCTGTGAGAAAGGATGACAGCTCATTTTATCTGCCTTGCGAACAAACACAAAAGCTGGATTTCCTGCATTTTTTTTTTCTCTTCTCCTCCGTGGGGATGAAGGCTTGTATATGAAGAGACACTGATTAATTCCAGCTGTTTCATTTGCAGCTGAGGACAAGTCCCAGCTGAAACGCTGAAGACGTTCAACAATGCGAGAACCTGACCCCAGTTCAAGATCTGAAGCTCTTTCCCTTCGATAGGCTTTTCAAAACCCAGAGTTTGAGCACCTCAGACATAAGAGATGGAAAATCCAGATCTTAATCTTGAGGCTCAGTCTTCTGCATGTGTTATCTAATCTCTGTTGTGTACCTAATCTGCGGAAGTCGTTATAACACTCAATACTAAACTGTTTGCTGCAGGTTTTGTAAAAAGGAAGCGATAAGCCACTGGAGGTCTGAGACAGTGACGTCTGGAGAACAAGTGACTGATACCAGGCTTTTGATACAAGAGCTGAATGAAAGCTGGGTTGGGGAGTTTTGCACCAGCACCGTTCGTCCTTTCTGTCCTCTTTTATTTCTGCCCCTTTTAATTTTACCCCATTTCATCCCTCTCCTTTCTAGAAAAAGCCCTAAGCAGTTTGCAGAGAAGGAACAAAATCTTAGCAATAGAAGAGATTTCTTAAAAAGTTATTATGGGAAGGGCATTTTTCTAGGCAAACCTGACACATTTTACATATCCTTTTCCAAAAGGGGAATGGACTCTGAAGAGTGCACTGAAGTTGGTTTGTAAACTTGATACTATGGGAAGGTCAGGGCAGAGGAGAAGGGGACAGATTAGGGGCGAGGGAAAGAGGATTAAATGTCCAGCAAATATTTATATAATATAAAGCATATCAAATCTAACTTGAACCTAACGGGATATATCTGTTTATGTGCTTTGGTTTGGGTTTTTTTGCATAATTTGTATTCTAGAAACTTGTGTGGAGTATGTATGTTACTTGGGGCATGAAATTCTTTCTCCAGCTTTGCTGACAGGTAATTGTTGATACTTGCATGGGTTATTGCCACGTGCTGTAAGCCAGGAGCAGAGAACTGGCTCCTTTGCTAAGGGTCAGTGAGGTGTTTTTAACACCCTTTGCAGGCCACATGTTAATATCTTTATGGTATCAAATGATAGCATAGAGAAAATCAGCCATTGGTTGTATGAAGTTAAGCTGTAGACTGTACGCATCCCAAGAAGTGCTAGCTGCTGACTCCTGTTTAATGTCTATTCCATCTTAATTTGGTTCAAAAAATTTAACTCAGTGCTATATGATTCTCATGCTACACAGCTAAAATACATAATGCAATGTTTGTCCTTTCAGCCTGGTTCTTCACCATACACTTCTTTCTAAAACTCATCATGTTTATATTGATTTATGTGGTTCTGATGTAATATAAGATGCCCAATTGAAACTAGCAGGAGAGGGAACTGTAGAGTTAATTTGTACCATACGGGTTTGGTTCTCCACCCGCAGGTGACTGCACATGGTGCTTTCTGAAGACCTGCCCCTGCTAAAAGCAGATGGAGCATGTTCAGGTTCGAATATTGTCATTAGATTTTGATGTAAGATTGAAATCTGACTTTGGGCATTTTTACATGTTTTCAGCATTGAAAGAGACAGACCAGTCCTGTATCATTTTTTGCTATAACATTTAACATTGATGTGGTGTATATTTTGAATTCCATAAGATAATACTTCTTTTTACAATGATACTTTTAAATTATTTTCTTGACAATCCTGTTCTGCTCTTTCTGCTTTCCAAGTTATTTGGCACACTTCACAAAGAAGTTAAGTATCTTTAAGAGAAATGTATTTTGCAATGTGGCAATTATGGCTGGCATGGAAGTGGCTCAGAATTACTGGTTTTGTGGATAGCCTGTTTGGTTTGACTTTTTTTTCCTTTTTAGAGGGACTCTGATTACTCTTTATTTTTACCCGTGATGTTTACTGTGATGTATAATTTTCTTTCAATCAGATGCTAAGCCAGCTGGATTCACGTTTCAAAACAAATTGCCATCTTTTCTTATTTTAAAACTTTTTTTTTAATTCCCCTCTTTTTAGAAATCTTATAACTTGGCAGGCACTTCTGATTTAATAAAACTCTGTTCTTTTGGGGGTGTTGTGGCCAAAATCTTTGTTGTTTTTTCTCTGTGGGAATAAAATCCCTTTTTTAATTTTATTTTTCATTTTGTATTCTATTAAACTGTAGATTAATTTCACAGACCTCCAGTTTCCTGGAGAAACTTCTCAAAGATTATCCTGTCTTGCATGCAGCTATATACTTTGTCCAGCTACCTGCCTTTGTGTTCCTCTTGCACGTTGGTTGACTTTTTCCTGCACCTTCCTTTTGTGGATCTGCTGTATGTCCTTTTCTCTTATTGTCCCCTTTCTGTATAGCTCCCTGCATGTAGTTCCATTGTGGATGAAGGTTTTGCAGCTATTCTGTCTGCTTCTGGTACAAAATAGAGCATTGTAGATGACTCTGATCTGTTTCTGTTACAGCACGTCTTCATAGCAGCCTCTACAGAATGAGGATAGAGGCTGGGACAGAGAAATGTAAATTTAGTTATAAAGAGCTGTGAAAGGTGCAATGTAAACCAGTACACGGTACTTTTAGAGTAATTTATAAATGTAACTGTTTATCCCCAGCCAGCAGCTGGGGCCACATAGCCGCTCGCTTGCTTACTCCCCCTGGTTGGGCTGGGGGAGAAAATCAGAAGAGTAAAAGTGAGGAAGAACTCGTGGGTTGAGATAAAGAAAGTTTAATAGGTAAAATAAAAGCTGCATAAACAAGCAAAGCAAAACAAGGAATTAATTCACTGCATCCTGTCAGCAGGTGGGTGTTCAGCCATCTCCAGGAAAGCTGGGCTCCATCACGCATAATGGTTACTTGGGAAGACAAACACCATAACTCCAAACATCTCCCCCTTTCTCCTTCTTCCCCCAGCTTCATATACTGACCATGACATCACACGGTATTGGAATATCCCTTTGGTCAGCTGAGGTCAGCTGTCCCGGCTGTGTCTCCTCCCAACTTTTTGTGCCCTCCCAGCCTTCTTGCTGGCAGGGTGGTGTGAGGAGCAGAAAAGGCCTTGACTGCTTAGCAGCAACCAAAAACACCAGTGCGCTATTCCTATTCCAAATACAAAACACAGCACTATACCAGCTGCTAATATGGAAGTTAACTCTATCCTAACTGTAACTATGACAATACAACTTGTAAAGAAACAGGCAAATATGTGCCTCCATGAAAGGATAGCTGAGCCTTTCAATCACTGACATCAGTGGATGCTGTTTTTAGGGACTTTGGGAAGCTTTAAATCAGACTGTAAGAGAAGGGTGATGGGAGAGCGCTGAGGATACCAAGGTGATACAGAATAGGGTGAGGTGAAACGAGAAACAGGGCAACAGCTGTACGAGTGGCCACGTGGTGATGGGGCTGCACGTGGGGGACAGCCGAGGCTCTGCCAGCGAGTTGGCTGCAGACCTTGTGTGTGGCCTGGCCCATCCACCTGCCTCCCGGGCGCTTCCCTGGCTGCCCAGGGGATGCCAGCGGTAGCAAACTGCAGAGCCAGGAGAAGGGTCAAAATGGAGAGAGCGAGGGAGAGGAAATCAGGAATAGGAAACCAACATGCATTAGTAAATCCTAAAGCAATGCATTGTGTTGATGTTGCTGAGTTGCCGTGCACTTATGTGTGTTGATGTTGGCTTTCTGTTGTTTTTGTTAGAAGGATCTGCTAGTGTTTGTAAAGGCATTTGAAGATGAAAAATGAATTTCCTAAGATGTATTGATGTGGTCATTCTCGGCAAAGCTAGAGGCAGCGCAAATGAGACTTTAATCAAGTTGCTGCTTATATTTGTATAAACCAGCATCTCTGACGTATTTATAACTAAGAGGTCTCACTATTGTTTCACTCAAAGACTATTTTACCTGATTTTTTTTTTCTTTCCATCATACTCCATTGAAATAACGTGCTTGTGTAAGTAACCTTCCCCAATAAGAGACTAACAAGAAATATGTGATGAGTTCAAGTTCTCTATAACCTGTGGCAATTAAATTGCAAGATCAAGGCTGAAAATAAAAGGTAGTAATGGGTGTTGGATCCAGGCTTGCACACAATGGCAGACTTTCTGAATTGCTTATAAAATTGTGGCAATAAAATAATTTTTAAGGTGCTGTAACATCCAGAACTACTTTTTACTTAGTGTGTGGGGAGTCATAAGCTCCTTTGAGACAAGAGAGCACCATCTGGGATGTGGTGCCAACTTGCAAAATACAGGTAGTTCAGGACTCCCTAGTCTGCTTCTCCAGGAAGAATAAGGTTTCCAGTGTATTTTCTGAAAAACAAAATAGCTTGATATTTGGACTAAGCTATCCTAATGAATATTATGTATTATAGATGATTGTTTTGTTCCATGGAGCAGAAATAACTATTACTGTATTTGCAAGGTGAGGCCCAGAAAGAGATTTGACTCCTTCTCCCCACCCCCAAGATTTTTGTTTGAGGGAAATCTTTGCAAAATTTCTGATTCAAGGATCTTTTCCGTTTCCATGACTGACGACTCAGCACTTGAAAAAATATGTATTATGGCATAGATGTTGTTTTGAGTCCCCGTCTCTGCTCTGATCTTCAGTATCAGCTTTTGCTGTCCCTTGTGGGTGGTAGCACAGCCAGCTCCCTGGGACCTTTCCAGTTGCCTTACAGCAGATTTCTTTTGGAGAACATATTTTAGGGTAATTGCCTCCCAAAGAAAAGAATAGTCTTTGGTCTTCTCTGGTAAGTGTAAATGTTGGCCCGACTTAGGATCCTTGAGGAAGAGAAACTGGGAGTGCTGACTGGCATTGTAAAGCAGTGTCTTTTGTGTGAGAGGCCCTTGGTGTGTTAGAAGCGTCTTGTCTTTGGAGAAGCCCCTGCCCAATCAGTCAAATGCTGCTGCCAGCCCAAATAGCTCTGGCGAGGAGTCAGCGAGCACTCTGTTGCGTTCCCTTTGTCTGGTCATGTTTTAACAAAGAGCCTGTGTTCGCGGGGTGGTGGAAATGCCATTCCTTGCCACAGTAATCTAAATGGAGGCTACATGAAAAGTTTCCATCTTTAGCTTTTCTTAAAATAATGAAGGGAATTGTCTGAGGCAATGCTGATATGAACTGTTGAGTAAATAAAGCCACTGAACGTAAGTGCTTTGAAGTTTTGAAGAAGCCACTGTGAAATGGTTGGGAGTTCTTCGTGCCCCTACCTGGAGCTAGAGATGAAGTTAGCTAAAAAATAAAAATAAATAATAAAAAAACCCCAACGGTTTGGGGTGTTTTTTTCACATCTTTAAGATAATTAAAATAATGTTGCATCTGACATTTAAGAATCAAATGAAAAGCTGCAGAGGGAGTACTTGGGAAACTCTGTGACCTTCCAGGTGAGTGAGAGCTTCTGGCTGCCAGTAATCTACAAGCCCCTGGCCTCCAGCCCTGCCCAGCCAGAGGCTCTGGCTCCCTGGGCTATGGGTGCCCACCCCATCCCATCCCACAGCTGTGGTGCCCGTGCCTTCTCCTCGCAGCTCTCCCCGGGTGCTGGGCAGGCGGAGGAGAGCTCGCCATAGCACCCAGCCCCACTTGTGCCAAGGTAGCCCCTGTGGTCAGTCTGTCCCCTCGGGAAGCTGTCCTTGTGGCACCTTCCGAAGGGTGGGGAATGAGGGAGGAGAAGCCTGGCCCTCCTTGAGCTGGCCTCAATTACGTTTATTTTCTTGGCAGATTTAGGCTGTTTATAGTAGCAATTTCCTGACATTACAAAATGTGGGAGCTTGGGAAATTTGCAAATTGAAGAAGGCTAATAAATATTTTACTTGATATTTCCTTGCAAAAGCTTTTTGTCTGCCTGGAATAAGGCAAGTATGCGTGTCAGAATGCCACTTACTGAAAATCCTCAGGATTTTGGTGGTTGTTTTGTTTTTTTTTTGTTTTAATATACATATAAAGCTATGAAATTGCATGAAAAGTTGATTTCCTAGCAGACTTGACTTGTCATTTAAATCAATATAAAACAGGTATTTCTTTGACCTTTTTATTTATTTTTTTTGGTAGAGCTAAAATGGACGAAAGTAGTACAGATGATAGAGAAATAACTGCATTTCTGTCAGTTTTAGTGGAATACGCTGACATCTTACCCAAAGCAGACAGATCAGTGCTCAGCATTGTTGTTAGTTGCCCAGTATGGTGCGTATGTCCATATGAAAGGATGGGAACAAAAGAAGCAAAGAAAATGCAGCCTGGAGAAAACTGCTTTTGCACTTAAGTCATGTAAATTTGGAATACTTTTTTTCTTAAAATTAAAGATAAAACCACTGGTATTCATAGTGCATTGTTTTATTTTTTTCAATTTCTGAGAGAGCTTACTTGTTTCTGCTTTCCTGAATATTTACTTGCAAGCAGGGTTTGAGGGTTGGTTTTCTTTGTTCTCTGCATGTTCTGCATGTATGTTCTTCATATACCATGTCTCGTTTCTTAATGTGTGAAGCCTGCCTTTCAGCTGGGTGGTGTCCGGTTCTCACTTTCGCTGTTCAGGGCAGTGGGTGAGCCTCTGCCTCCTGACCATCCACCAGCTGCTGAAGATGGCTATTTTGGTGCTATTGTTTAAGACTGAGTTTTGCATTCAGAAATCTCTTGTGTTTGGCTGAGTAGTCAAGACACCTAAAACAAGATTTGCTGCCATTTCTATTGAGTAATTAACTAGAATTTGCACTGACTTTAATCACACTGGACTTTCAAGGGTGTGAGTGAAATCTGAATCTCTCTCATCTTTTTCTAATTTCTGACTCTTCTGGAAATTGCAGTAAACAGAATGAGTAACTTCACAGAGTTTATTCTTTTAAACTCTGCAAACTCGCATCATGGGGATCTGACTCGCTATTAGGAACTGTTCCTGGACGGAAGTGTTATCAATGGGAAGCGAGTCAGGGTACAGTCCTTGCCCTTGGCCCTGGGGCTTTAGTGGGTAGCGGGGATTGCCCCCTGTTCAGCTGTGGTGCTCCGGGGACGGGTGACAGAAGTTTTCTGTTCTGGGGAAAACAGGGAGCTGTGGTTGTACGTGTACCACCTCCACGCCGAGTAGGCATTGCTATTCATTCCTTTGAATACAAGTAGCTTTATATAATATAGACCGTATAGCACGGATAGAAAATACTTTCTGCTACAGACAATTCCTCCACATCTCAGCAGCTTGGAAACGTGCTGAACAGTACTTAGTATAATGCACGGAAAATAATACATTTGTCAGAAGCAGCCAACACACATTTGGCACTTTTTGCTCTTCTTTTGCATTCTTTTTCGTTTATTGTTTTCTCCCCTCAGGCTGTGCTCTGTGGAGGAAGCTTGTTTCTAAGAAACAAAAATGATGCTACAGTGTTGAGGAACAGTGCAAAACGCAGCACTAAAGCTGCTCGACTAGTTCAAAGTGTCAGGAAGGTTCATTACTTCACATTTAAATAAGTTCTTTCACACCAGATTGCAATTTCCTACAGACTTGTTGCCCTGTCCCTAGGGGAGGTATTTTTAATTATCAATGAAGTTATTAAACTCCATACTTGAGGCCATAAAGCAATGCGTCATTCATTCAAACCGGGAGGAGAAAGTGGTGGGGTAGAACCCTGGGTGTTGCACAAGTGCCACAGACCTTTCTCCTCACCCTTCCAGAGCTCCTGCTGACCCCAGCCTGAGGGGAGGGTGTGAGACCAGGCATGCCCTGGGTCTGGCCGGCGTCCCAATTCCCTCCTTCCTAGAAGATCCAAGAATACTTGATTGATACTTCTTGTTGGAAATATTAACAAGTCCTTTAATAAAGCTTGTTGCTTTTAATAAAACCAGTCTCAGGAGGGAGGTGATTGGGTGAAAATTTGGGGTAAATTTTTATTAGAAGGAAATTTTTAACTGCCAGGGTCTTGGAGGCTTATGTGAAAATGTTTCCGAATGTCTCCAAAGACTTCAAATGAAATGAGAAGTAAAATAATCTCTAATTTACTAATTTAAGATGCTTTGATTTTTTAAAAAAATTGTAAGATTTCTGAGCGGCAGAGTTTTACAGCATTTTGGCTAATGGCAAGCTTTGAAGATGTCGAATACCTTCACTGTCGTGTATTTGTATCCAAAACAAGAGTAAGAGGCTGCAGCCCATGACTGGTCTCAGAGTTAGCACGCATTCAGAGAGAAAGCAGGGACTGTAAATGTGGGAACATTCTTCTGACAAGTTGGTGTTGTGTGGCTGAGCCGCAGCGATGCCAGATTTAGCAGCAGCTTTATTAATCTATAATAAATCTTATACTCCCTTGAGTCTAGACAGGCAGAAAGATGTAAACGGTACAGTGAGGGTTGGGGTGGCATTATTCTTCTGCTGGTTAATCACTCGCTGCTCCAGCTGTTGGCGTTGTTCTGCATTTAATGCTGATGAAGACAAAGATGGAAAAGAAAAGAGAGGAGTGTTCTTTGTCACACTCAGATTTATGTCATGATTTTGTCAGATGCTTTTGGACAAGCATAATTTTTTTTCTGTTGCTGAAATTTAGGACCAACTTAAAGTAAATCTGCTCTTTCTCATATTTCAAAGTGGAACAAGAAAATTCGATTCAACTTACAGGGTTGAACCAATCCCTACTGTTTCTTTGAACCACGTCTCAGAGTTGTCTTTTTTTTTCCATGACTGAGTGCATCCAAGACAATTTCTTCTTCATTCCTGCCATTCAACATCTCATTGAATTTTGACTGCAAAAAACTAAACTAAAATTTATTGCATTCAAGCCTGTTTATTAGTTTAGTTTCATTTGTGTCCAGATACTGTCTTTTGAAACTAATGTACTTGAATTGCTTAAGTGGGAGAAATACAATTCAATGATGTGTGTCTTCTCTTGGACTTGCTGCCTATCAGGATTTAATGTGGTCTTACAAAATAAGGCGGGAAACCATATCAAAGGCTTGTAGTGATGCCAGAAAGTATCAAAAATCCCGTATCTATTTAGTATTGAAAATGTGTCCACACATTGGGAGCATTTTCTTTCTTGGTGTGGGGTGCTTAACATTTCCACCAAGTGTCCTGAGGCAAGAGCAAGTGAAGCAGTGTTGGGACTGGTGTTGCCACTTGGCTTGCAAAAGCCGACTGTTTTTGCAATCCAACTGCATATAAAGGAAAATGCAGTTAAGAAATCAAAACAAATTGAACCAGTAAAGCTGTGTAAAATCAATGAATTATGAAGGTCCAATGAAGGTACAAGTAACTGCCAGTTCCCTTCAGAGTTTTCATGCAACTCCACTTCTGAGTCAGAGGGGTGAAAAAATCTAGTTCCTTTGAGGCACAGGGGGAGAGGCAGCTGGCTGAAAATAGAAAATGGAAGGAAAAAAGAGCTTTTAAATTAAGACTTAGTCTTTGAGAAGTGCACAGGAAAACCAGGTGAGCAGTCCAGGAGGCCTGCAGAGTCTGAGGTTGTTGACCATGTGCCAGAAGGCCTTCAGGCGTTTTGGAAGAGGCCAGAAGAGTGACAGGAGACTGAAGGAAATACTGGAGGTCTGTGAGTCTGGGGAAGTTTTAGAGGGGTCTCAGATTTTTTTTATTTATTTTTTTAAATCAGCCCAGAACTGAATCCAAGTTTCTAGTTGAGTGTCAAACATGTAGATAAAGACCTGTACAGAAACCTGGCTCGTAGCTGCTCTTTCCATTTATGCATATATAGGTGACATGTTTCAGCCATTTCATTCACCTTTTCTCATTTAGTCCTGAAAAACTTAACACTGCAAATGTCCTAAATGTTACTGCATACCTTAAAAGAGCAAAAATAAACCCAAATACAGGTGTGTAGCCGGGCTGGGTGGGAAGCTCTGTACCTCCAACTCCCCAGCTGCAGCCATAGGGGCTGGGGAGGATGCCCTTCATCCTGGGCATCGCCGGTTAATTTTTGCCTTGGTTAATGTAAGTGAAAAGAAATTTTGGTTGTCAAAACATCACCAAGTGTCAAATCGAGGCCAAATTTTTGTTAGTGGTATGCCAGTAGCCAAAACCGTATTAATTCCCCATGCCTGTTGAGCTTGCAGGGTAGGAGAGCGCTATGGAGCTAACCGGAGTCACCTAGGAGTCAACAATGTTGCTGAAATCACAAGAAGATCGATCTTGATCATTGATTTTTCTCAGGCTGAGAGTCCTTTCATGGCTGCACACTCGAATACAGGCGTGTGAGGAAATTTTTTTTCTTGACCACGTGAGAGGTGAGATGACTGGGATATTTGTCTAGTGGTTTTAACAAAAATTTACTTAATGCAAAGTGGAATTCTGATCTGCAATTGCCTTAATCCGCATTCCTCAGTTTTCACCCGACCGCAACCAACCACATACCACTGCTACAATAACACGTGCTGATTATGGCAGCGCACCTGTGTTGGGTAGTTTTTCTGACCAACTTCTTGTTATTACTTTCCATTGATTTTATCTTTAGACTGTAATTATTTTATTCCTTGTAAAGATTCTCTATCAAGGTAACAAATTTCTTTTGGAAAAGGACTTTATCCAGATATGTGCAAAAGTAATCCCTTTTTAAAATTACTTGCTGTTAGTCTGTTTAAGCCTCTCCAAAGAAGTTAAGTTTGGTAGAGAAAAGTGTCTGAAAAAGATAATACTTTCAATTTTCATGGTTGTGGTATTATATCATTAAGAAATAAAAAAGGAGACAAAATTGCCAAAACAACATATAAGCTATCAAAATGTATGCTAGTGTTCTGACTACAAACCAACAATTCTGGTGCTTGAATGCATTTTGTGTTGTGAGGACTCTGAAATACAAGCAGCAAAAGAAAGCAAATTTTATTGAAGAGTACACATAAGGTCTGCTAGAAATAAAGGCAAATCCTTGCTGCTAGAATTGCAGTGGAGCTGGTGTGTAATCTCTTGTTCCTTTTTAAAAGAATAATGTCAGTATTGCCAAATAATGAATGAGAAATGAACTCTTTTTGTTCTTTATGTTCACTTTTTTTTTGTGCTCTATATCAATATGTTTTAAATCATCAGTATACTTACAGAAACTGGTGTAGGTTTTATTCATTTTGTTAATGATTACTGCTTTCCACTTCAGCTCCTTCTGAGTGAACTCGGCTGCCATCTCACTTGGTTCTTGAGCTGGAGCCAAACTGTTCTTACTTGCCATTGATTTTTAATGTACGGTGACATAGGTATCCAGTAGCAGATGAATAAGGTTTTTAGGAGTAGTCGGAGCAGATGGTCTGATACTATATGAGAGCTTATACTATTTTGACTTTCATTTGGTTAACAGAAGTATTTAATTTTACTGCTGTTCTGTAAATAATTATACTACAATACAAACCCAAATTTAAGAATTGTTCAGCAATGAAAAAAATCTATGAATTCCCATGTCCATGTGACTCCTCCTGAAGTGGAGCACGCAACTGTTTTTAAGTTACAGTAGACAATATTTGCACAGGTCTTTCTGAAGTACACATACCTGCTTTGTTTGCCATGTGAAGGTCACTTTCTGACTTGTAATGTTATCTACCTTGCAGAAGTTCAAGCAAACACCTTCCTTTTCTATACATAATACAATAGTTAGATCAGAAAATTCAGTGGCTTATTACGTCTGTCACTTCTGGGCAGCCTGGTGGTGTTGGTCAACTTACTTTTGGTCAAGTTTTCTGTTTGAAATTTTGTAAGAGGGATTTTAGACTTACAGCCTAGGGATTCATGTAGTTTCTTTTTTTTTTTTTTTTTTGTAGAGTCTTCCCATGTTTGACCTTTCTTCTCTCTTTCCCTCCACACTTAAAAATCATGGCTATTATTTCTGTATGTAATAAATTTCACTGAATAGATTAAGCCGCAAGTACCACACAAATAAGAAATTCGGCTGAAAAAAATCTGAGTCCTGCCAACCAGGAGGACCCACCCACAGAGGTGAGGCTGATGATCAAGGAGTTAGGAAATTTATTTAATGTTTTCATCTGGCTTTTTAATTATGAAATCGATTATAGAAGCGGCTGTCAGGATGATTGATTTGGGATCTGCATTTGATGGTACCTTGAGTTGTAGGTGCAGCAAATTCGGTTTCTTCTCTCAATGGTGGAGGTGCTAACATCTCTATCTCTGGCAGTTAAATTGCAAAGGAGACTGAGAAGTGTCCTCTTCTTCCAGTACGTGCTATGGGATACACTCAGTGCAGAGAGAAGAAAGTAGATCAAGTACAGTGACAGGGAAACAAAGGGAAGCATCAAGAGGGAACCATAGAGAGATGTCATAGCAGGGGAGACTTCATAGAGAAATAGGAATAACAGATGCAAATTACATACTACAAAGCAAATATCTGTGTTTTAGTATATTTCAGTATGTTGTTTTATCACCAGTAATAGTAGTACTGCTTCTTGGCAGTGGCTAGAACTGAAACAGCTGTCATCTGTTGTACCACCACCACTCCCAAAAACGATCTCCACATTGAAAGAGAGATGCTGGATTTTAATGCCTGTGGAAACCCCCCAGAGGACAAGAAATTTAATTATTTACAGCCTGGATAATTATCTATGTATTGATATTTAAGTGTTGTGAGCAAGTGTAGTCACATGCTTGATCTTTGTAAAAATCTGGATCATGCTTACTACCCTAGGCATAAAAAAAAATATCAAAATGTGATGTATTAGCTCCAGTCTATGGAAAAAACAGATTTTGTGAATAAACGGCTAGAGAATAAGGTGCAGCTTAGACATAGGGCAGTGACTACACAACAAAGATTTGTTTTGCAGAAATACCAGAAATTATATGTATTCTTTTCCTTAGAAAGAAGCCATCAAAATGTGCTCTGAATCTATATAGATGTACAGGTTGGAGTGAGAAAGACGAGTAGCATCACTTCTCTGTTTGGACCATCATTAATTTTACTGAATGGAAAGAATTTCTCAGAGAGAATAGTGAAAATGGTACCAAAATGGCATGCATTACAAGACCTGCAAAATAAGGACTTCTTTAAACACAGTATTTTAAATATTGTGATATATTTTAATCTTTCATTCCATATTTGACCGGGTGATATGGTTCCTAGAAATTTGAGATTTATTTCCCCTTTTATTGTAAGCTGATAAGATGATCTTCATCCTCCTTCTTGTCAGATTTATGTAGGTGTTAATAGTACCAGGGCATCAATATTCTGCTGCTTAAGCAATCTTAGATTTTGCTTACAATTAAGAAAAAAAAAAGTGGTAAAATAATGAATAGGTGACAAATTCCAATAGAAACAACATTCACATTAAAATACTTCAGCTGAGAATAGGGGAGACTTTATGTCACATTAGGGAATCTCACTTTGTTTGCATGGTTGTTCAGCATATATTATTCAGGATTTTTGGAGACTGCTTTTTGTATTGGGAAAGCATTAACTGGAATAGTGTTTTATGTGGTTTATTCTGTATGAGGTATTTCATTCCTGGGTATTCCAGTCATAACTATGTGCAATATGCTGCCATCTCTTTTAAAAATCAGAAGCAGCCAACCAACTCCCTTAAAAAAACCCTCCAAAACAGCCCCCCCCTTAATTTTGTTTTAATCTAAAATATATACGACTTACTCCTCACAAAATGTGTGTGTATGTGCATATATACATGTGTAGAGCACACCCTACGTAATTGCTTATCCATATGCCCAGAAGCACATGCATTGATAGACCACGAAACAATTGCAGTCGGGTAAAGCCTGTATATAAATTATGTAATTATGTTTCGGTAGCAGCCACTCTGGTTTTGTCAGATTTCTGGAACTGCTGGTTAGGTATCATGGAAGAATGTATCACTTGGTAAGTGATAGCATCATTATTTATAACACAAACATACACCCCTACCTTTGTGGTCTTTTGACATATGTTATTTGAAAGATTGAACTCGCGTAGAAGAGAGTCCTCAGTAAAAGTATTTCCTTAATACTGTTAAAAGTCTCTACCTCTAAATCTTAACAGTACGGAGTTCTCAGAGGTTGGTATAATGTTGAGTTTATCATCTTTTACTAATGATGAGGACCTTAATTACTATTTACCTATTTTAGAGCACCACTGTGTATTTTGCAATGTAAAAACCTAATGCCCCTCTGGAAAGTTGGTATTAATAAATCTTTCCAGAGTGGAGGACTTTTTTGCTGGAAGTAAAATGTTCGTGTAAACCATATGGGATATAAGCTATACTTCATTTTTTGTGTTTTCCCCCAGCCAATCTCTCTTCTCTGGGCCCCCCTATTTCTGTGTCACTAAATTCTTAACTTTCAGTTTTCTGGATACAGTGCTCCTGATCCTGGTGAGGATTCAGTGGAAGTAACTAATGAAACCTGCCTGTCAAATATTTATTTAAATCATACTTACATGCAGTGACTGATTTCATAAAAGGAGCTGTATTTGAGCATCTGAGCCTCATGAGGAGCTGAGAGAAGACTTTTAGGAGAGAGTAGCAAAGTGTAAATGCTACGAGCTGAAATGTTAACTCATAGCACTGCAGAATATAGATGCAGAACTGAGACCCTGGCTTAGGTGGTGCTATGGTGAAGCTCTTCATATGAATGCAGCTCTTAATTACTAATTCAAAGAACAATAAGTATTTCCATTGTCTTATTATAATATGAATAGCGAGGAGGGGATTGATAAGGATTAAGATACGATAAATAGTCTCTAGAACCTAATGCTAGTTCTAAATGTATGAAAAATATCTGGGATGATAATTGTTACATGCTTATCAAGGGATTTATTTTTATCTCTTTGAATTGCTTTTATGTAACTTGTAGATAACATTTCAGACTTGGAGAAAGAATTACATGGTGCTTGTCTCCTGGAGGACCAAATACATAAAAGACAAGTAGCAGGCTTTTGAGACTTGCATTTTGTCCTTTGACTGGATTGCTTTCCTGAAGTCGGGTAATGGGGCCGACACTGGGATGTTTCACTTCAGTTTTGTATTCACTATGGCTGAGGATATCCTGCAAATCCTTTCAAGTAGAGGAAAAAGAAGCTTCATTTTGCAGTAGGCTTAGTTTCAATGGCTTCAGTACCAGAATTCACTTGGGTTCTTCAGTTGTTTCCTAACCTGAATAAAATATCTCTGTATGTGAGAATGAATTTTTGCTCTGGTGCTTGGTTCCAGACTGGGGGAACCAGGGGACAGAGTTTGGCTCATCCCTACTTTACGACTCCCCAAAATGAATTTGGCTAAAAAGTTAAAATTTAGACTGGTAACGCTCTGAGTCATTGGAGATGCAACTTTTCCACATATATACTTGCTTTATTCAGATTTCTTTATCCAGTAACAGTCCTATTCCCTTAGTTGACCTGAAGGAGGTCTTAGATTTAACTTTATGTATGAGGAAGGGGTTACTGGTAAAATACTTTACTCATTCATGTGTAAAAAAAAAAAACTCAAACCAACAACCAACCAAAAAAACCTGTGTGATTTAGTTCTCCGTTCAGTGAATTTCCTGTGACTTTTGGAGGCAGAGTTACAGCTGTCAAATTTGATTTGTTTAAACCAAATTTGACTTTGTCTCCTATGACTTGTTAAAGTAGATGATAGTGAAAGACTGAATTTGCAGGAAAACAGATTTTATTGATAGCTCTAATTTAGGAAGAATTCAAAGTCATTCCAGTTTGCACATCGTATAAGAAATTTGTATTTATTTTATAGTATTATGATTAACTTTGCTAGTCTATTTGTTCATTCTTTACACTAGGAAAAACTCAAAGGCACTTCAGTGTTTTGAAGTGAATCACTATAAATTCTGTTTACTATGATGATGAACAATTAGATACCTAGTTGAAAAGAGAAGCCTCGGCTTTCTTCAGGAATTTATAAGCATTGGAAAGGCTTCCTCCCTGCCCCCCTTCCCCCCCTTTATATTCTAAAGAATCTTTTGCTAAAAGTCCTAAAGAAAAGCCACAAATCTCTTAGAGATTTACTGGTAGTTATCGCAAGAATGATAAAGGTCTGCTTATATCATGACTGCCCTTCTATTTGATGTTGAGTGCCTATTGGCATACACCCCAGATACTGACTGAAACTCTACATGTGAAACCAAATAATTACTCCTGATAGAGATAATATATCAGCACTAGGACACTGATAGTGGTAATTCTCCATGTCATTTAGATAGTAGATAACAGCACTACAGCAACTGATAAATGATTAGCTGAAGTCACGAAATGAGGCACATGTGTGTTTTCCTAGTTAGGTATGTGAGAATTACAGTTAATTTTTATTTATGCAGGCCTGTAATTTAGACAATGATTTCAGATAATGGATTTAGTGAGACAGGAAGAGAAGAATGTTTTTCCAGCTCACTGCTAAAGATACGCTTCATTTTCCTTCCGTGTTTCAGAGCATGTGGAGAGAAGAGGAAAAGCTCTACAGGTCTTACAGAGGTGTCCCTGAGTAAGACAGGAGTATGTATACCCCTTCCTCAGTCTGTAGTGAGTTTCCAGACATCCTCGTATTCATAGGATGCTCTCTCTTCTTCTGCTCCTTCCAAACCTTAATTGGAGGGGAGGGGAAAGGAAATGTCTGTCTCTTCTTGCTTTTACTAAGCTTTTGGACACATAGAAATACCCAAGTAATAGGATTAAAGCTCTTCCACCTCTATGAATTCTCCTCATTCCCTTGTAAATCTGTGACTGGTTGCTGTTCATGAAGATATAGTAAACCATTATGTGTGTTAGTCCAATCTCTTATCTGTTAGAGATCAAGATGTGCCTCAGGATGCTGGCTGATTATCCCACATCTGTCTGTGATAGAGGCTCTTAAGCAGCTGGGCTGTGCAGCTGTCAAGTGATAGTGCCTGCACTCTGATTTAATATGGCTATTTCTGTCTTCCTCAATTTCAGTTTTGCCTTCCATTGTGAACTGACTTTCATTAATTCTGAAATGATGAGCAAAATCATGTATAAAATATTCATCATGCTTTCCTTAATGCAGCCAGATGTATTTCCTTAATGAAAGCAATGAGCCAGAGGTAATGAATTTATTAACAAGATAGAAAAACAATCCTTCGCCACACAAACTACCTACTTGCATACACTTGGAGCATGGAAACTGAGTATTTTGTATGCCTTTTGCGCCCTGATAAATGATTTGTTTTGTTGTTAGTCACTGATTTTTGCGATGAATTTGAATGAGTTCATATGAGGAGAGTGGTAAAAGGCACATGATAAAACTTGAAATTAAACCAGGAACGGATGTTCTTAACAGGGTTATTACCTTCATACCTTTTTTTTTTAGTATATATTTTCTTCTCCTAAAATGTGGCTGGGTCGAGCTTTAGCAACCCAGTCTGAAAGTCTGTCTGTGTTTGATGAAAAACAGAATATCCTGTGAGAGACACAGAAAAATTGCAACGAAAGAAGCGACGTGGAAGAAAAAGCAGATTCAAACAATTCTTTCAGCCACCCACACTGTCACAGCAAAGCTTCAGGAGGGGAAGACAGAGGTTGTAGAATTAATGCGGTTTTGTTCAGAACTTTGGAAAAAAAACATATAGGTCATACTGTAAGGGCTTTGTAGATGCTCGTGGTGCCAACAATGATGCCCTTACCTGTGTTGAGTAGTGCCTTCCTCCCTACTAAAGTTACTGGGACTGCTTAAACAGTACAGCGCTCTTCAATTTTTCAATGCGTTTATGAGTATTAAAGTCATACTTTTGGCTGCAGAGGTAGTTTTTGGCAGAAGCACTGCTTTTTGAATATTTAGGAGAGAGATGTGTAAAAATGGTGTGCTTAGTCCAAGCCACCCAAAAGTGTAATTACAGCTGAAGCAGAGAGGAGCAGTCAGACTAGACTGTATAATCACTTCTTACACGTCTTTTTGGCTGCTGGAAATGTGATCAGTCATCATAAATCCCATTTTATGTAAAGATAGTAAGTAGAACTCATTACAGCTTTTTGGCTGTTTATGTTTCGCTGCTGGCTATCGATACGTGACAAGGCATCCTTAATCTTGTCTCTGTGGCAGCCAGTAGAAGAAAACCGCACATGGGCATCCAGAGGCTGCAGAGGAAGCACAGAAATACACACACTGGAAAAGGTGGAGAGGTCAAGTTTAGCATGCAAACCCTGCTCATGACTAACTTAAAATATTACCCTTCAGCTGCTAAAGGCTGGATTTCAGCAGCAAATTTGACCAGACGGACCACACAATGAAGTCATCAGTGCTGAGACCCACCAGCTTGAAAAAACAACCACCCCTGGTGTTAAGACAAATGCTTTGAAGAGTGGTTGATATTAATCAGGTGGTGCTACTGGTTTGGAGTTCGTTAGTCATTCTGTATGAATAAAAATGCTGATAAAGGACATAACATTACAGAGCCAAGGCAGTTTTGTAACGCAAGAAGCCACAAATCTGAATCCTTCTTAGGGGGAATTGGTCAGGGTCCATTTCAAAATTCCTTAAGCCAAATTCATCTTTGGACTAACTTCTTTGAAGTCACTGGACTTACACAAGGAATTAATTTGGCCCTTCGGCTCTGTACGTTAGCAGAGATCTAACTAGCGATCCTGCTTGCCATGTTGGAGGTTTATCATTTCAGTGTGGTTTCCTCAGAGGAGTTCCCAAGACAACCCATCACATTCCCGCTGAGGGCAGCCCTTGTCTTCCCCATGCTCTCTTCCCATCTGTTTCTTAATTACTGTGTTAACAGCTGAACAATTTTATTTGTTAACTATCATGTACTATGAAAATACCTCCTTTTTTGTTCTGAGTGTTTGCCTACAACAATATTTGGTAACTTGAGCAGAATTTCTAACATGTCAAAGCTGGGCATGGCCTTGGCTCAGTGGGAGAAGTTAAAATTCGGTGTGCCTGGCTGCGTTTGGACTGCAGGCACAGCTGAATCCTGGTAATGCAGGGTTGGATCCAGAATTGCTTTAACCTGATGGAAGTGCAGCATCTGTTTCTGTTCTTCTCCTCCTCACAGCAGTGTTTGTCCAGCCACATGGTGAGCTAGACCAGGGAACCAAAGCAATTGAAAATTAACCCAGAAAATCCACGTTCAGCTAAATCCATTAGCTGCCCGGCAGCCCAGGAGGATGTGGTAGCAGAAATGGAGGGCTGAGAGCTGGTCGGAGGTGACTGGCAGCACTGGGCATGGCCTCCGATGCCCTCAGTGGCCCTTCTGGCTATCGAGAGAAGGAGAATAATCTCCAGCCACCTCCAGCTACCTGCGTTGTTTGCATTTGGGGGGCTGCTGCGTTTTGTGTGTCCCTCATCTCTGTCAGTGGCTGTCACGAGGGCTGACATGAGGAGAAGGGCTTGGCAAGCTAATGGTAGGGCAGAGGAGCTGTGGGCCAGCCAATGGTGGAAGCCCTGGCAAAACCAGAGGTGCTCAGGGAGCTCGTCTGGTGAAGCTGTGGGGCCTCAAGGGAGAGATGATCTTCAAGGATTCCCATTTTGCCTGTGGGTGATAACATCTCAGTCCCGCTTCAGGGAACTGTATCCATTAAGCAGTACTCTCATGACCTGTGTGGATGTTAGTGGAGGTCTAGAGTCTATGTCTGTGCCCACGGATGCGTGCACAGCACTGAGCCCTAGCTAGGCTCTCCGGCTGCATGAACGTACCCGAGTGAACATGCCCCTCGGAAGTGTTAGCAGAGTTTGTGTCTAGCACCCTTCTCCCTGGGAGATGGGTCAGATGTCTATGGTGAGCAAGCATCGTCAATCATCTGAGGGATTTTTCTGTATGTGAAGAAAAGTGATGTAAAGTAGAAAGAGAACAGTACTGATGTCTAGCATTTCTGTTCAAATCCTCCTAGAGATTCGAAACATGCAAAATATGTAACAGCATAATTTTTTCCCTGCTGAATGTTGCATATAACCAGGAAAAAAAAGTTTTATGTAGGGATATTTTATGAAATGTGGATGAGCGTTTATTAATACTGGCACAAATAAATTTTCACCTTTCTTTCTCTAGCTCTTTCTCTTTCCCTTCTACTCCTGTTTTGGGGAGAAGGTTGTCACTCGGTGGCCAAGTCAATGATACCGACATCTATCTGCTGAGGGGCTGCTTTTGTAGAACCAGCACAAAGTCTGGTCTGTAAATTACTCCCATATTTAACATGATGGGCTGGAGCGGGTGGGGTGTCTAAGAGTAAGATCTTGGAGGAGATGAAATACCCACTTGTGTTGCAAGTGAAAAGTTGTGGGTTTTTTTTCCCATAGAAGAACATTTTAAAATATAACAAAGTGATACACAAATATTATTTCTCAAAATATGTTTTGTTGTGTTACGCTTGCTTCTGTCAAAGGATACTTTGGATTACAGTCTTCGTGCTATGTGAGGCTTCCCCTGAGAAGTCCACGTGTTTACCCTTGAAGGACATATACTCCATCTCTGACTCTTATCAGCTGCAGGCCTACCAGGGTGGCGAGCAATGGAATAGTTCTCCAAGTATTGATGGAAGATGCTTCAGAATGTAACTTCTCCTCTAACAAACAACAAAAGAGTACAGTGACATAGGGAATTATGAGATGAAAGTTTGCTCTGTAATCAAGAATTAATAGTAAAAATCTTAACTAAATTATTTCACTTATAAATTTGATTTCATTCTGGTTTTCACCAGACTGTGGCAAGTGGATACTGGCTTTGCGGATTTGTTTTTCATTTGATTTTTTTTTTTTATGTGCTATTACAATGTGTCATTCAAATGAAATGGATAAGGTGGTAAAAAGAACATGAAGATGAAAAAGCGAAGTCCGTCAGGCCATTCTGGAACAAAATGACATAATCCATTCCACTTATTGAATCAACAGATCCCTTTTTTCTCTTCCTTTTTGCCTCCAAAAGAAATTGTTTGGGCTCGATCATGAAATTCATTGGTGTGCATATATTGACAGCAGTAACACATGCTTTCACCTATACACTACAGCACCACGCAAGTGAAAAATGCAGCTTGTTTTGTGAGTGTTGGAGGGACAAGGCATTGTGATTAGGAGATGATTAGTTAGAGATTGCTCACTGGATTGGTGGCTTTCCCAGTGGCAGAGTCCAAATTTCCTCACGATGAACCTGCTTCTCGTCCTTTGAAGCCCCTCCATGGAAGAAGGTTGCTGTCCTGCATGACACCAGCTGGCACACTGTAGGCTGTTGTCTCTGCAGGAGAGCGCCCCAGTCCCGCGCCCCTGTCCCGCGCCCTGGTCCCTTCCAGCTTAGTGACTGAAAACTACGGTTCTATTTGATCTCCAACTTCATAGCGTATGTGGTATTCTTTTACTTTATATAGTTCTGAAGAGGATTTTTCGATCACACTGAAGAATTTTGATAAACTGAAGTGGTCATTGCTCAGTCATTTCTTTCATCATTTCTACTGCGTTGCAGAGGATAGCAGGTAGCTGCCTCTTCCACGCTTTAGCGTTTAGAAAATATGTTATTTAAAGTAAAGGACACTTCTGGAATGTCTAAATAGTACAGCAGATGTTACTGGAAATAACATGAAATAAATTTTTCTACCATTATGTGACAGGGAGAACACCTGTAGAACATCAATTGCACAACCAGAATTGCTCTTTCTAGCCCATAACTTTTCTTGCTTGGGATGTAATGACTGAATGATTTCTTTTTTGAGTGGGATGTCAAATATTTAGATGGCATAATAGGGGTATCCTCCAACTGCTTCCTTTTTTCCTATTCAGTTTCTTAGGGGACCACCTCAGCTGCATGCATTTTTTTTCTTCTTTTTACAAGAAAGAATGGCTGCTGTCTCGCCTTTTTACAAATTGGACAGAGTACAGGTTAATGTTTTGGCTTTTCATGAGAGAGGAATCAATGCAAAATAAAGAGGAGGGTAGAATTGGTAAATTGCAAATAAAATATCTAACTGAGAAGAAAGATACGATTTTAAAGAAGCCTGTTAATCTTCCCATGGTGCTACCTTGTGTTTCTACACACTTCAGATCACTTAAATTATTCTCCTTTTTTGCATAGCAAATACTTAGATCTGAATCAGAAACAGATTTAAGCAATTTTAAGCATAAAATAGGATTATGTATGTGCATGAAGTTCACTATGTGTGTAGATCATGGAGCTCTGTGTAGGTTTAAGGTAGTCTCCTGGAAGGAATCTCTTGTGTTTCCCCTGAAGGCATCTCTGTAGAGTGGTCTCATATGTAAGACCCAATCCTTCACCTACTAGCCCAAGAAATGTTGAAAGAACAGTGCCAATCTGAGATTCATGGCAATGAGCAGAAAGACAAGGTTAGCTCTCATTTCTGCAGTCAGCTGAGCTCTGTGTTTTTTGATTTTTAATGAATGAAAACCAGAACATTTTTATCTTCCTTCTGTGGACATTTAGCAGTTGACGAAACTCCTGTTCTCCTCTGCCTGGTTTTGAACTTCCAGGGGAGGTTGAGCTCTCCCGGGGGATCTGGGCAGCTGGGTGCCACCGGACCTCTCTTTGGGTTGAAGTTTGTTTTGCTCGCCTGGGCCTTGGCGGTGGTGGCAGCAACGCTTGTAAGGCTACAAGGCTGCAAAATGTCAGGACGCATTTAGCTGGACTGTGTGAAACCTCTAGAGTTTTGTTCTGCTTCTGGTTTTTCTGTTGTTTGATCCTGTGCAGTTCCACATTCAGTGTTACAGACGTTTGCCAAACCCCTCTCGAGGGAACAGAATCGAGTGAATTTCAAGGGAAGTATTGGGACTTTGAAGGTATGACGGTAAGAAATCCAGTCAAATTTTAATTTAGAATATTCAGGTTGCAAGTCATCCCCAATCCCATTGCTGCTGTTTAGCTTAGTATGTTCTAGCTTCCAACAGAATTATAGATGTTTTTTCTGACCTTGGAAAACATGCAGAAATGACACAAGAAATGGTGGTTATGAAAGCGTATCCGCAAAATCCTCTCTTGGATACAAAATGAGCTGGATCAAGTAGGGAAAAATTGTGGAAAAATAGCTTTTAGTTATAGCATGATCTTTTGAAAGTTCTTACTACCTGGTGTCCTGGTTTGAGGTTTGCCCAAACCACGACACCTGGAAGGTAAAGAAACATTTCAATAAGAAACAAGAATATGTTTATTTTGATACAGTTTTTATCCAGTGACCCTTAGCGTACGTGACAGAGAAATACACATGGTGAAGGAGAGGGCTGTGACCTGCCATGGTCTAACATGGCAAATTTCTGTTGGTGTTTAAAGACCTAAGTGAACTTGGGTTTTCAGAAGTAAAACATCAGCAAGCAACATCTGAAGCAAAGCTGGCACCTGGAGTTCCATGGGCTCTTACAGATCTGGCAAGAAATCCTCTAGTAGGCTTGTTTGCTGTGTTTCTGAGGAATTTATAGACAGTAATTGAGTATAGTAGTGCACTTTTTTTAATTAAATGCCCTGTCTGAGTAGGTATGGAGAGTATTTTGAAAGTAGAGGACAACCACTAAAAGATACAATAAAATGCCGGCCAATTAGAGTTTTTCAGGATGACAGTTCAGTTTTCATGGTTGAAAAAGTGTCTCCTCGCAGCACTGGCTCTCGGAGCTCATTCTTGCACTGCTGCTAAAGCCCGGACTAAATGGACCCATTCTCAAAGGAGCAGAGCCGGCTGTGGGTCAGCGACTGCTGCCCATGGGATGCTGAGCACTTGAAAACGCAGCCATCGTTGACCGTGGCAGTACTTGCTGAGGTTTCAGCGTGTCTCAGGGTCAAATATTTATATACGTGGCAAGGCTTGGGCTCTGCAATCTTAACTTTCCAGGTAGGAGCTGGTGTCCCCCCATTCATACATAAACTATGCAGACAGCAGCATTCCTTACATTGTATGAGGCATTAGTGCGCTCTCCCTTACTGCTTCAGGATAAATACATACGTCAGATTCAAGTTGCAGCAGGTATTAAAAAATTAAATAAGGTCCCTGAAATTGTATTTATTAAGCACATTTGCACAGTGTCTTTTGAAGAGTGTATGAAAGTTGAGTTAAAGGCTTGTGACATCAGGTTTTTGTTTATAAGAAAAAACATTTTGGTTCACCTTTAAATGGGAGTAAAAATGAAAGTCTCCTATCGCTGTCTGATTTTAGTGTTTCTAGCATGGTTTTTTAAGCTCTGTGTGGATGTTATGCTAAGTTGCTCCTATTTTATTTTGCATGCATGCTCTGCAAAGTAGTTTTTACTTATATTTTTATTAGACAAATGACAGAAGGAATTTGAATATAAAATAAATCTGCATAAATTCATATAACTTTCACCAGAGCAACATAATGGTGAAGAGAAAATCATTGTTGTTGCCTAAGATAGATGGGCATGGAAGTGTAATTTAGTGGAACGGATGTATGCAAACCTATGGGTATTGGACTGAGGCTCAGTGGACCTGGATTAACATTCATGAAATGATTCCCTCACTGTGTCTTATTTCAGATTGTACAGGGGCAATGTCTTACCATGAAAAGCGTTTTAGTATATGCTGCTTTCCTTTCTGTGTAACAATTATTATTTTTAGCAAGTCAGAAGTTGTACTTCTTGAGAAAACAAAAGCAATTAAGACCATAACAGCTAAATTAACAAATGAGTACTTAATTATCCATAGAAGCCAAAACTGGAGAAGCCCAGGGGGATGCAGGCTGTGTGCGGTCCCTGCCAGGGCACTATGTCAGTGCGTGAAACTCTTTTATCAGAACTGCAAGGTTAAATCCAGTTTTCAAAATCTAATCCTACTTACATATGGCGTCTTGATGCAAAAGCCTCTTGAAATGTGGAGTACTCCATTTTTCTTAAATAGTCCTTTGTTAGTGAAATGTTTAGAAATTTATTTAGGGGAGCCTTTTTGTTCGAATTCTACTCTCTTGCCTTATATGGCTCTTTTGCAACTATATGCTAGATTGAAATCTTAGACTATACTTTGGTTGTAACCAAAAAGGAATGGTTTCTTATCTTTTCTGGAACTGACATTCTGTTCCATAGCTTATTGTGTATTTTTTTGAGAAGCTATTAATCTTCTTTCTGTCCTCTTTTTATTTTTCCTCCACACTTGCACAGTGGCTTTCCCTGGACCCAATTCTCATGTTCAGCTGCTGAAAAACAAACCCTGCCCACTCTAGGGAGAGTTGCGTGATGTCAAACAGGGTGCTGAACCATACATGCTCTTTATTTTTTTTATTTGTAGGGTTTTACAGTCATTTTCTTACTGGAGAACTAAGAATCTTTTACTTATAAATTATTTTTATATATTTTAATAAATTTTTTGACTTTTCTGACTTAGACCAAGGCTTTGGGTGTGATGGTAAGAGATGTCTTTTAAGAGGGTAGGAGTTTCAAAACTATACCGTAGTATAGTGTACTGTATATTAATACATTATAATATGCTATAGTATAACTCCTGCAATTGCCAAAACCTAATGCTATATATAGTCAATGGTATAGTAACCCTTCTAACAATTAAAAAACAGGAGAGAACATGCTGAAGTAATAAGCCAATTTTGCAACACTGCACACTGGAAAGACCAGTTTTTGTGTCTGGGTATGACATTTGATGTTTATCATTCCTAAATAATCCTAGCTGGGTTGTTCAGGCCTTATTTTGGTGATTTAGATACATAGTCTAATCAGAGATCACATTTAAGATGGAACTAAAGCGACTATATCTTGTGACATGTTTTTATAAAGTTTTATTTCAAGTTGCTGTTACCAATGTATTTATCTACTGAAAGGTAAGATCTCAGGAGATTAATTTTCTGTCATTATGAGATAAAATCTTGTGCAACTTCAGCTTACCTGGATTGGAAAGAAGACACTTCCATCTCACCCTGGGTCCAAATTTAGAAAAAGGTTTATTTTTGCAAATTCTAAGGGACAGTTCATCCCTCCAAAAGAAAATATTTTTGTTCCTATATTATATTGCATGACTTTTTTTCTTTTATTTCCCTCCCCTTCCCTCTAGAAATAGTGATTCCTCCTGAGTTGTTGCTGCAGTAATTTTGAAGTCATTTCATTCAAGATGGCTTTTGCCCCTGCCAAAACCTTCTGACAAAAATCAGTCTCCGAAATTGTACACCTTCTGAACCCCTTATACACATTGTCATTATGTGTCTGTCATCTTCCAAGGTCTTTTTGTAGTACGCTCTGGAGCCTGGCCAAATTGGTCAAGTCTGTCCCTGTACTGAAAAAAATAAACAAGAAAACAAAAAAAGCCCCCCTTTGATCTGAAAACAAACTTTCAAAAGACAAAAATAATCCTGGTGGGCTCGGGGGTGTTCCCATCTCAGTTGTATTCGCCCTCTCCCCATGCAGGAAGGGAAGGACCTTCCTGCCCATGGCCACCTCCAGGCACAAGCATGGAATACACCTAGGGGAGGACACCACTGTGAAAACCACAAGGAAAACTGTGGGCTCAGCAGCCCATCCAGCACTGCCAACGGCACCTCAATTTCTTTGCTGATTTTAGAATTGGGCACTGGTGCTGTTACTCTTAGTTCACCCTTTGTCAATTACACACATGGAGCTCATGGAGGATCCGGGCTAGGATCTGTACAGTGCCTGTCACCGGGAGGGAGATAGGGTAGGACCATGTAAAAAGCCAGGCTTGGTGGTTTGGGTTCATCTCCAGCCTGCCCCATGGTGAAATGATCCATCAGATGGATGCCGGTGTGGGGTCAGAAACCGAGTCACTGGATGTGCCAGCTTCTCCTGACCCTGCTTCCCCGTAGCACGTTGCTGTGTCCATCTGAGGCTGTTTTCATTTGGCTTTGATTTTGTCTCAAGAGGAAAGGTGATGCTTACAAGAAAGGCCTTCTCGAACCAGGATGGATAAAAGGCACTCAGCTCACTTGACATATCTGACTGTAAAAAATATTTTGGCCATAGAAGTTTGAAGTATCCTTGAGCTTTCTGAAAACTAATGTGTTTTATAGGTGTTACAGACCCTCATCATCCAGCATACTCTTACGCTGAGAGCTTGCACAGAGATGCAGAAGTTGACACGTTGGCCCTAATTAACTGGATCCAGTCCATGGTCTTCACATCACTTGGCCTTATTAAACATCTACGTGTACCTGTGAAAATTCCCCACACTAATTCCTTGTTCTAACCAGCGTCTAAATATTTCAGACAGAACAAGTAATAAATGAGGCTGAGGAACCAGTACTGACTAACAAGATAAGGGTTAGATTGCCTGTGCTTGGTGGTGAGTGAATTATGATTCACAGGGTAGTGAGACTGGCTTGCTGGTGCAAAATGACATTGCTGCTAAATGAAGAAAAAAAAAACTTCAGAAAAATCTTGTTATGGATAATCAGTGACCAAACAGTTTTTGTGTGTAAAGGCTTTCTCTTATTACCATGCTGCAAAACAAGACCTGTGTAAATACCTGTATTTGGCCAGAAGCAGTTTAGAGAAGAACAACTCACTCAACAGAACAGAAAATGGGTAAAAAATGATGTGGGCTCACTGGAAACAGTTGAGTAATTTGGTCTGGTGGAGCTGGTAGGCTGGTGCTATGTTATGAAAATATTCTGGAGAATATTTTTTTCCTTTCTTGTAATAGAATAAACAGTAGTTATTATTGAAACATTGCAGTGTAATGCATATCCATCTCTTACACATTTCGCTGTAACAAATGACATGTTACAGGCACTCTCTGTGTACGGACATAGAAGTAAATGATAATGATTTTCAAATTTAAATTCCATTTTCAAAGTTGAATTCAATTAAGCAAATTTGGTAAAGATTGAACAAAAATAAGAAATGCACATCTGGTGTCTTATTGAAAACAGGTGATTTTTAAGAGGTCCTCAAGACACTAGACGTGCATCTCTGGTTTGTAGCATTTCAGATTTTGAGGGATGCACCTAAGCTGTAG
Organism: Burhinus bistriatus; assembly: GCA_013397275.1. Taxonomy (NCBI): domain Eukaryota; kingdom Metazoa; phylum Chordata; class Aves; order Charadriiformes; family Burhinidae; genus Burhinus; species Burhinus bistriatus. Next base: position 36,926 of record VYXH01000147.1, on the reverse strand, counting down.
GTGCACAGCGTTTGGTCAACTTTCAGTGATAGTTTTGCTTTTCTATTACCCTCCAGTGTTAACAGTTGGTCCTCTCAAAACTGAATCCCATGGCCACCTTGATGGATATCACACCCAAATATGTGTGGTTGTGCTGTTCTGCCAAGAAGTCCCCCAAAATCTGTGAAATAATATGTAAATAATTTCATTGGCAATCTGTTACACTTAAGACATATTAGTGTTACACAAGCCTTACAATTGCATGGATTTTTCTTCAGTTGGGCACATTTGTTACAAGGTTTTATATTCTTTTGTTGCCAGTGTTTGGAAAGCTTCTGAAGACTGAGATAAAAGCTGAAGTAGATTTTTGTCAGCTTCACAGAGGATGGAGGCTTCTTTGCTTTTGCAAAAAAAATGGATATTTTTAGGGGGCCACAACAGATAGTACTTTGGTTTTACATTTTACTTGCAAGGCAACAGGAAGCCCTAGGCAGTGTGCCCCTTCTGCCTCAGAGGAAAGAGCAATATTTACTCACTCCTCAGTCTTTTCTCCCTTAGGTGCCTAAATACACCTTAGATGTCTCCCAGCCACAACTAAGCCAGGCATCCCAACATGTACTTTTTTTTTTTTTTTTTTTAATCCCCTGGGGAGAGGGGATCAGGAGGAGGTACTTATAAAACAAAGATTTTTATTTTCAAAAATGGAACTAAGGAGAATACGAGAGGAAGAAAAAATGTAAATAAATGCAGCGGTCTAGATGTGCTCTTTGTGTTCCATATAACTTCAGCTAGAGGTTCTTTTGTATCTAGGTGCTTTCTTGAAGGTTTCTGTATGTTGGGGTGGGGGTGAGGGAGAAATAAAACCATTATTTGGAGGAAGACTTGTTAAATCCTGAGCAAAATGGGCCTACAATTTTGTGGTGCCTTTGTTTACACTTGCCATGACTGTGAGTCTGAAAGTAGTGGCCGAAGTGCTCTACACTGAAATGGCGATTCCTTCAAGGGTCTTGAGTGCAACCTTCTCCACAGTGCAGTCTGTGTGGACAGTCAGGTCCAGGGGCTAACATCACCTGCAGTGACATTTTCTCTCTCTCCATGCCTTTTTTTGTTTGTTTGTTTTAATTCTCCTCTGTAGCAAGCACTTAGAAACTTCTTGCAAGATAAATGACCTGTGATGGCAAAGGAAAGCTGAATGCTTTCCAGGATTTAAAGAAGAGGTGTAGTCTTTCAGATTTACAGAATATTTTCTGAGGGAGAAAAAACTGGGTGTTGTGAAAGGTTGTTGACTAAAATGCTTCACTTGTGTTGCTGCTATATTGCCCAAAATCCAGGCAGAAGGGTTTTGTTTGACTTGCAGAAGAAACCAGCAGTGCTTTAATGTGGAGCTCTGCAGAGGCACAAAGTTAGCAGTATATAGCCTAGAGGGCTAGGTCAACAGAGGTTATTTGAAGGATGGAAACAACCAGATAGATCCATTAAAAATGCTTGTTTACTAGCTTTATAATAGTGAGTGACAGCATGGAAAAATCCCATTGGCCCTCATTTAGAAAGCAGCACGGAGTGCTGCCCGCTCTCTGGTGATGGTGGTGATAAAATTGGTGCCCTTGGAAACTGAGCCCTCGCTGTCTGTCCCTGGGATTTTCCGTGAGATTTGTAACTGCCGAACTCCTGACTATGGTGCCTGTCCTTCTAATGCTTTGCCAGCTTGCAGAATTGTTTGCTACCTGTGATTTGCAAAGGAACCCGAGTACTGGAATTGTGCTGCCGTGGTGATTTTCTCTAAATTACTGCAAGAGCACAGCAGGCCAAACAGGACAGCATCCAGGTTACCTTGTGCTGCTTCCAAAAGCAATGCCGTTAGAAAAGCTGAGGGAAGCACTCTCTGTGAAATGGAAAAGGACATTGGGAATGTGTAAGATGTGATTAAACTCAAAAATAAGAATATATCACTAAGAGAATTGCTTGCTTTATTTTTGGCACAGGCGGTGGTGAAAGTGCTTGTCGTGTGTGCTCAGAGAGCAGCAGATTAGGCAGTCGCCATTAGGCAGACTGACTTCTTTCTGGCTTCCTTTGCTTCTCTCTAGATCAAAGCATCCAAGGAGAACGCGGCACCAGAATCGAGGGCAGATGCCTGTTCCACCTACACCCTCATCTCCCTTTTTCAAACCTGCTCCCTGTCCTCCCCCACCCTCCTGACAGAAACTTGCCTGCACTGAAGTAGATTGTGCTGTCATGTTTTTGGGTGAAACATTGACAGAGTCCGTGGCTGGTGCATGGGTACTGATTTAGGGCAGTTAAGGATTTCTCATTGTTTTAAAGGGAGCAGCTTTAATCATCTGGTTGACTTTCATTCAGAAATCCTTACTTCAGTCAAACATGGATTTTGCTGTCAGAAAAATCAAGTCTTCCTGACCATGGGAAATCAGCAATCTGATTTGGCCAGACCTCATTGGGAAAGCAGAAAAGAGGACAGTGACCACTGTTTGCCTCAGTGAATTGCCAGTTCATTAGGAGGATGAAAAGGGATAGATTGGATTCATGACTTGTTTTAAACTGGTGAAGAATTAGCCCTCTTTCTCTTGCCTAATTATTTTGATTTTAAATACTATTTAAAATTTTTATGTTCATTTAAAAAGTGGTAGCATTACTGTGTGCAGGTAAAAATGAGACCTGTTTCAAACTATTTTCTGGACTATCCAGGGACCTGAGAGCATAAAAGGGAGACCAGAAGTGTTAGATGATTACTTGAAATTTCACAATAGCATAGTTTTGTTTCTACATGTTGATTTAATTATTTTATAACTTTGAATGTTTGAGAGTTGCTTTTTTTTTTTAATTGCAAACTTTAGAAAATTGGAGCAAACAAGTTAACAAAGACAAGACTAAAAAAAATAAATAAAACAAAACCACTGATGGTAATATGCATTGTGTGACAGAGGTCCACTGATAAACTGGAATAAGAGACTATGAATGCAAACAGATTGTTACCGCAAATAATAATATGCAACATATGTCTGTGGTTAACAGCATGGCTTAGATGCCATGGGAGGTTGTGGTACATGTTTACTGTAAAAAAGGCAGCCATACCAGAAACTCTCTGAATGCTGAACTTCCAATCCCAAGAATACTTGGATGGATTTGGTTTTGAATCAGGTCTAAAATGGATAAGGATGATCTTCTGTTTCTGATGTAGCGGGAAATCTTCTACCATGATGAACCACCTCATGAAATTCTTTGATCATTCATGATTTGACCTCCAAAACGTGGCCATCCTTTGTTAGCTTTTACTGCGTAGCACATATTTTTCAAGCAAAAGATGAAGGCGCATTCTAGAAATGTTGTGAACTCTGTATGTATGTGCATGGTCAGGAAAAACCATCTGTAACCTCATTCTTTAGTATTTTGTGCTCTTACTATGGAGATAATGGAAACTGAATCTGTTGATTTTAGAATATATTCTCCAGTTATTCCACAGAAATATGAAATTATTTTAATCATCAGAAGGTTTTGAGACATTTCTGTAAGCAGCTGCTGAACAGATGATAGAATATTAAGCAATATATTTCAACATACAGATATCTTCTGCGGGTTCTGTTGTTCAACAGTTTAGAAGTACTTGTGTTTAAATGATTTTTTGTGACTTCCAGTCTGACAACTTTCCTCATACTGGTGTTTGTTAAAAAATGGTTCACTAATTGGTTTCTGATAAGTCTTCTGTTGATGTCATTTATGCTATGTTTTTAAGAGAGAATATACTGGTTTTAATGCTCTATATGCAGTAAGCAGAAAGCCTCAAAAACATACTACTAGCACAGGAGTTTGGGTTGTAGTGTCCTAGAAAAAAACAAATTTGCTCTTATTATTAGACTTCTTGGAAAATACAGTCCTACAATCAGAAAAATGGATACTCTCCTTGCTTCCTGCTGACTTAGTGCAGGCATACAAGCTTGAAGAGGGGGTTATGGATGTTTTGTGAGCAGCTGTGTCACTGTTGCATATGACAGCATTCTTACTGCATAGCAGTTTTCTTAAGATGAGTTGGAAAACTTCAAAGCCATTGCATCTCCAGTAGAATGACGTCTGTATTTAACCATACCACTCTGTGTAAGCCCAGTCTTGGACGATGATGTCTGTCCATGGCTCAGAAAAGCTGTGTTTTGGGATCTCCATTACTGTCTGAACTGCATCTGGTTCCACATAGTTTGATGTTTTTGCTGGAGGATGGAGAAATCATGGTGGAAACCACAGAGCCGGTTGGGATATGAGAAGTAGGATGTGTCAAGTTTTGGAATTTAGTTTCCTCTGAGTCAGTCTTTTGAGGTTAATAAGCACGCATGCTGCTTTCTGTGGGATAGCTTTCTAATCCTTCCTTCTGTACTCTTTGACCACAGGAAAACATTGCCTGGAAATAAGGGAAAAAATAATTTTATTATTGGCTAATGGTAGAGTTAGGATACAGCTAAGGATGCAGTAAGTGGTCATGTTGATGCTATTTTCATAATTTATAGGCTATTTTTTCATTATTAATTTATTTATCTAAGAACAATGCTAAGTAGTCTAGGGTTTTTTTATTGCTAGACTGTGGTGTTATTTTCACCAATGTTTCAGATTTAGAGATTAGCATTTATGGGCATAAGATGTATAAATTCATAAAGATGAGTACAGAACATTGATATACTAGATGGATAATTTAACCATTTAAAAAAAACCCATTATCTATGTTCCTCAGAATGGATTTTTCAAAGTTTTCTATGAGTGGGGGTCCAACAACTGGAGAGACCTATCTATTTTAACTGAAAATGGCTTTAAAAGCCTAACATTGCAGAAAACAAGTAAAGATCAAGGACAATCTTAACATCAAAACCAATTTTTGTCTCTTGGTAATTTGACATTGGCAGAATTGAAGAGCGCTCAGACCGGATGGCAGCCCTTTTTGCCTCTGAAATTGCTCTCACTGTGAACTTCTCTGGTTTTGGCTTTGTGATGAGCTTGCTGATCCTCAGAGTCAGTCACAGGACAGCTGCCACACCGCTCCTCTGATTTGATTTGTGTTGCTATATTATATTAGGAAAAGGAGAAAGTCAAAATGTCTTTCAAAGACATAATTGCAGGAAGGAAAGGCCAGTTTTGCACCTCAAATGCACATGAAGAAGAAAAGTTAATGTGGACTAAGACTTTGTAGAAGAGAGGACACTTTAGAAGTTGCTGAGGGCGTGGCTAAGGCTGATGTATGGGCAGTAAAATTAGATTTATAGACCGCAAGGAAACAGTAATAGATGTTCATGTTTAAGTTGCAACTTGAGATTTTTCTGCTTATTTTCTTTAGAGTGCTGGCAAAATAAGTATTTTACACAAATACTTGGCTCACATTGTTTTACTTTATTCTCCTGTGGGTCTCGGGGTAGATACTTGAATTGAGCAAACTATTTGGCCCCTGAAGCTATTATACGACAGACTGCTAACATATCTGCTAATCTGAAATACAGTAAGCATATAACTGAAGTGTTTATTGCCATTACAAATATGTTCTTGAATCTTTTTTTGGAAAGAATAGCCCTTGGGTGATTGCAGTCTTTGTTTCTCTAAGGTTTTTGCTTTCATTTTCTCTCCCCTTCCCCCTCCCTTCAAGATGCTTTACAGTAAGGCTATACATGAATTCTCACTTTGGCAGTGACTTGCTGGTTGTTCATCTTCACAGAATTGCATAGACAAGGCAAAAAATTATTCAACTCCTACCAAGATGGTTTGCAAGGAAACTTTTCGTCATGGATTGCTCTTGAACGCTCTTGGATGTTAGAGGAGAGAGCAGTACATTCCCTTCCTCCATCTCCTGTTGTGATTAGTGTCCTGGGTGGGAGCCTTGCTGCTTTGCATCCACAGCCGCATTGCTGCATACAGCCTTTTGGGAAAGCTTATCTGATACAGCGTGCATAAATAGGGTGGGTAATTGAGAGAACATTGCACTTAAAGTTCCTAAGATAACTGCTGTCATGGCTTGTTAGGACATTGGTTTTATGTTGGGCTTTTAGTCACCTTAGGGGATGAATCCTTCAACTCTTCATTAATGGACCATGGCTGTTTGGCTGCAGAGCCCTGCAGGTCTGTGTAACTGCTTCAGCAAGCCGGGCTTTGGCCCAATATTTCCTGTCCTGTATTTCTTGGTGGTTGAAATAGAATTGCACAATAAGCAGCCGACTTTTACAACACAAGAGGATAGTTTGTGTGCTAGGTTTTTGCAGTAAGCGTACATTTATACAAGCTTTGTGGGGTGCTTTTAGTAAGCCTTGGAAACTCAAACTTTCAGAGTTTCCCATTACTTTGCCCATATCTCACCCCACACTCGCTATTTTGTCTGTCAGTCTCACTTCAGCCAGTTCTTAGCTGGAGTTCCCTTAGTCTAGATCACAATGGTAATTTTTATACGCTTTTAAGCTTTTTTTCTGGTTCACAAAGTCTGCCTTATATCCTCTTTCACATGAGAACAACAGTGGTCTGTTACATTAATTTTTACATTGTCAGGGAATTATATTAACTCTTGCTGTTTGGCTTGGGCCCCGGTCCAAACTTGAGAAATGAAGCCTCATGCCCAGTTATTAGTACTTGCTTCTGTTTTTTTCCATGTAGTTGCAGCCTGGGTCTTCGATCGGATGATAGTCAGTAACTGCATTTCTGGTTCTTAGTCTTCACCTACCATTGCTTAATTTTTGCTGGAACCTCATCATCAGCGTGCCCGGAAGGATATACATAGCATTTATGCAGGGAAGTGAAAGTCACAGAATCACAGAATGGTTGAGGTGGGAAGAGACCTCTGGAGGTCATCTGGTCCCACACCTATGCTCAAGCACCTAGAACTGGTTTCCTTAGAACCATGTTCAGATGGCTTTCAAGCATTTCAAGGGATGGAGACTCCACAACCTCCCTGGGCAATCTGTGCCACCCTCACAGGTTCCTGATGTTCAGACGGAGCCTCCTGTGTTTCCATTTGAGCCCATTGCCTTTTATCCTGTCGCTGGCACCACTGAAAAGAGCCTGGCTAACGGAGACTAATTAGTCTTCGTGTATTCCATGATTCTCTCGAATCGGTTTCCATCAGCGCTCGAAACACTATGTAGGTTATCAGACTCTTCGTGTTGAAACTCAAAATGCTGATTCTGATCTTTACAGTCCTGGGCCATGCAAGGTGGGTTTTTTTCCTGTGTAGTATCAGCGCTGAAGCCACCCTTAAATATGACAAGTATCCACCTGATTTTCAGCATAGAGGTGTATCTGAAAAATGCTGACATCATCATGGCTGTCCTCCGTCTTAATCTGAGCAACCAAACCACAGGTATGTAATACGAAGTGTGGCATACAAGGAGCTTCATGCCCTGCATCTACTTTTGGTGGCTGAAATGGATTCCAGCGGCTAGAGGGTACCATAGCCAAGCTTGGCCTAGGCAGTTCTCAAGTGCCTGCCAAATTACCATCATGAGCCTCTGCTACTGTAAGTCAGCTTAGTCTTGATTAAAACTTCACATAACTTTCATCCTAAGCATTTAATCAGCTGTTGAAATATAAAAGAAACATTGACGTTATGTTTTTGTCCCACGGATACGGTCTGTGAGTCTGTGATTTGTCTCAGAGCAAATACAGCAACACTGCACAAAACGGAAAGCAGAATTTTTACCATGTTTTGTCCATGACTAAAGAGAACTATTATTAAATTATAATCTTTCTGTTAACATGAAGCATAAATGGAGGAAAGGAGGTAGGGAAATAAACTCTCTGATCTTATTTTATTAGAAGATTTTATTGGATTCTGTCAAAAAAATAAAAAATACAAAGGTGGACAGTGAGAATTTCTCAGGCTGTAACATAAAGAGCTGGGATGAGTTTGCTGAATTGCGATCAATAGATGTGGCCATTTCTGTTCCCGATTGCAAGTCAGTGTGTCTTCCAGCAGTACAAAGAAAAATCTGGTTTGTAAACTGAGCAGCATTCCTTGAATAAGCTCAGTTCTTCATGCTTTTCTGTAAGCATTGTTTTTCCTCAAAGATTCAAGTGCCAAAAAATTAGTTTAACAATAGTTGAAATGCAATTAGAAAATACACAGACATGTTCTTCACCTCCTTTCTTCCTTGTATGGTCTTTTTGCAGAACGTCTGTCCTCAACTCCCTTGACATGGAAGTAAAATGATTTTTTTTTTTTAATTTTTTGGTTTTAATACTGACTGTAAGTCAGTGGGTTGAAACTTTATAAGGAGTCTTGAAAACAAGTGTTTAGTGAGAGCTAGAGGCAGAAAATACAGATATATCCCATACTGCTCGTTTTTTCATTACTGATGTTTGGCAAAATACTGGTTTTCATGCAGTTCAGCTTCTTTTCTTAACCTCAAAATATTCAGGTTCTTGTGTTTACTTGTATTGCAGTCCTCTCTGATTTTTCAGAGTGAGAGCTATGTTTGAGTGTTAGTGTTGTTAGAAAATAATTTGCTAACAGAAATTAACCACGTGTGCAATCTACTGAAGTTGGTGTTTGCTGTGGGAATGGAGCAGCCTGTTTCTCTCCATCCTTGAGAAATCCTACTTCTTAGCTGAGGGACTGCTGTGCAGGCAGCCCAGGGCAGGTGGGTGGGTCTGTGTAAGGTGATGGTAGAAAAGATGACTGGAGGTGCACCAACCATTTTGTAGGATTCTTATTTATTTCTTGATCTTGGAAGGATGGCTTTTCTGGAATTTTGAAGTGTGGGAGTTTCAGGCACGTTCCTTACTTTCTGTGATGTTTGCTTAAAAATTACCTTGACTTAATTCTCTAGAGACAAACAAGAAAAAGCGAGTATCTGTAAATCTTATTCAAGAATATTTGTGTTATTGTTCTGTAGTCTTTGAGGCTATTTGTTCACGTAATTTTAGTGAAACTGGATCGTAAGTGCAAAACATAAAAGTGAAACTATTTATGATTATTTTAATTATAATTATTAACAACCCCCCAAGTTAGAATGTTATCTATTACATATTGGGAGGCTTTTAGTGTGTCACTTTCACTTTTTTTGTAATGGTAATCTGTATGAACTGCATTTGTTTTCTGCATGATACCTTCTTTTTGACCTGATTGCAAAGTGACTGTCCATCTCCACCTGTAGTCTCTGTGTTGACCTGTGTAGCTTCTGGGGAGGGCTGTGAGGACTGTGTCCCATTCCTGACTAATCTGGGGTAAAGAATTTCATTTATTGCTTTATCTCCATCTGTGCTGTATAATCTCTTGTGGTATGTAATGCAAACACATTTCAGAAACTCCTTGAAAAACTTGTCATTGTTTGTTTCAACTGTCTAGTGTCACTGAAGAAGCACTTTCTATTACAGGCATGCACAAGAGCTTGGGTTTGGGTACTGTACACTCAAATTACTGGGTTTAATAATGTCTCTGGATCTCAGCACGATTTACTGGAGGTCCCATGTCCAGGAAGAGGGAGTGTGGAAGCTTATCCCAGAGGCTGGGTCCAGATCCAGGGGTGCCTACTTGGAGCAAAGAAGACGTCAAATGTACATGCGTTTCTCTCACCTCTGACACGTCAGTCAAAGCATTGCTGGATTTGTGACAGCATTTGGGCCGGAAAGCAGTAGAGTTACATGAATGCAGGAGTCTCCATTGGCCATTGCAAACATGGCCAAAGTTGGGATCAACAAGCTGGGCAGGGGCAGCGGTGCATGGGTAGATGTTGTGCAGCTCAGCAGATCCAGCGCTGCCCTGGGAGCCAGGGTGTGTAGCATCTGGAGAGGTGTCAGCCCCAGGAACTGACTCAGCTTGTGCTGAGTTCCTATCTGCATGCTCTATCACTAGCTTGGAAAAGAAAAATGACGTCTTTGGTACTGCCGTTTAAGCATTTATGATCCGTGTCTTAGATCACTTTCTCAGAATTTGACCCTGGCTGTTAAGTCACTTCAGTGCTTTTGAACGTTGTCCCGAAGCCTACAGCCAGGTTTTATTATGCCACTGGGCTTTGGTAAGTCCTGGAAGTTGCAGGTCAGTTGTCGGTTTTGCTTTCAATAGGTAATGGAAACAAGTAGGAGTTTCATAAGTACATGGCTAAGATGTGCATACCTGTTTGAGCTTTTTATTAATTTGTTGGCAAAATTTGGTCAATGGAGGTGTGTAGTAAAAAGTAGTTTATAAATGAAGATCTGTTTGAAAATCTGAGTAATATTCCTGGACTTGTCAGCTCTGGGGAATGAAGTGCTTGTCCCCAGAACATTGAATGCTGCAGGTCAGGGGGAACCAGGATTCCCCAGGTCATCCTGGCAACGTGATTTGATGGCCAGCTTTCAGCTCAAGAGGTGAATGCTGGCCCTTGGTGTAGGCATCTCATGCTCTATGGGTGGTACTTCTTCCTTGAACTTTATTCTGAGAGATCTAACCAGGTGGTTACTTCACATCAGTTGTGTTAATAATTTTGTTTGGTAGGTGGTTGGTCTGTGAAATAGCCCGTTCTCCTCGGTCCCTCCCGGTCTGTGCTGGAGTTGGCACAGATAGCTCTTTACCCCATGGCCTTCTGGATAACACAGCTCCTTGTTCTTTTCTAGTAAGTTTGACACAATATATTGTTAATCTCTGAGCTGGAAAAGATGTGGGAAAGTGGAGTCGCAAATATCTATTTTTATAAATCCCCCCACCCTCAGCCCACCCTTGGCTGTCTTCTCATTTCACGTTTTCATAGCACCAGAGAAAGCATTGCCAGTTTGAAGTGTTTTCCCAGGCTGTGCAAAATCTCTTTTCATAATTTATAGCCCTGAGGTAAAACTTTTCTTGGTGTATTCTCACATTTTACTAAATAAGAGATGTTCCATACCTGGAGGACACAGGAATATGATCAACGAACGCATCTTGGGATACCTTGCCACTTGACTGGTAGACCTATTTCAGTGAATTTTTCAGGCTGATGCTTTTTGGCCATGTTAAGATGGTGTGTTTTAATGATGGCTACAAGACACGTTTCTCCCAATGGCAAGCCGACTGTAGCAGCAGCTTTCCCCAAGCCCTCTTCTGGGTAAGGATGCTGAACTGTGCACGGGCTTTGTTCTGTTGTGGGCGGTGGAGAAGACAAAAGGTTGTGTGTAACTGAGGGCTGAAAGAAATGGGTCAGGAATAAGGATAAGATTGATTACCTTCCACTAACGGTTTGTGCCTGGGTAGTTTCCCAGTATTTTCCTGTCAGTCACTTGCATCTGAGGGGTGTCTCAGACCGTATTTCAAACATAAGGCAAATCACAGATAGACAGTGATTTTAGGGAAGACTATAACTAAAAATTGGATCTGGTGCTGCAGATAACTCTTGGAGCCTAAAAGGTGATGAGAACAAATCATGTGCTTAGTCCTCCTATGGAATTTGCCTAAAGAATACAGAATAAGCCAAGATTAAAGAAGTAACACTGCAATGTTTGGTGGATTTTATATTGAGTCTTCAGGCTACAATTCTTGTTCCAATTATTATAAGAAAGAAAAAGTTAAATTATGTCTAGGCTATTTGCCCAGAAAGATAGCATTACACCCATAATATCTTTTGCCTGTTTGGACAGAATAGTACATATAGAAGAGCCTGCTTTGTGATCAGAAGCAACTTTTTACGAGCCATAGAAAGTACTGTCAACTGCCAAGCTATTCGTGGTACTGTGTTATGGCTAGCAGAGGAGAGCAGGGTTGCGGTAAGGCTCTCATGGTCCTAAAAATGCATCATTAGGGATGTGCGCTGAACGCTGATCAGTGTTAGTGGAGCTTCAGGCATGGAAACTGCACGCAGCATTGCTCACATGCACAGTTAACTTGGATATCCACAGAACTGCAAGAGCAGATGTAGCATGTGTCTCACTGTTGAAGAGCTGAATCACCTGAAATTTCTGGGTGACATTCATAGCTCGCTGAGGAGGCACAGTTCAGCTCCCTGACTCTAGGATGCCCCTGCTGCAGTGGGGTCTCTCTTATTTTCCAGGGAAGTGTTGTGGCAGAGGGGAAGTTAAAACATTTGTGAAAACTTACTTTTGTTTTGGGGGAGCCTCACTGTTCAATCTGCATTATTGCTCTAAGCGCGGAGGTATTTGAAAACATTTTCCAAAATAGGTTCTGAACTCTCTGTGTTAACTGTGTGTTAATTTGTCATTTCTGTAGATGTATGAAAGGACTTGGGGGAAAAAACACCCAACAAAACGCCCTTAAATAGTTCAAATCCACAGGATGGAGTGTTCATTTTAAGGGCAAATCTAGAGGCATCTGTAGTAATATGATTTTCTGCAGGATTAAAAAAATGAAGCAACAGCCGCAACCTGTTAAGCGTACTTAAACTATTTCACAGTTGAGAAAGTTGTAATCCCAACTCATGTCGCCTTTATGGCAATAATATAGCAATAATTGTAACTTCAGGACTTCAAGAGTTGGAGTCACATTGTAATCATGGTAAGCCATTGCAGGTTAATCTTGGTAACTCACTTACTGGAACATTTAGATATATGTCCCAATAAAAGAAACATCCTTTAAAGGATTTCAGATTCTCGTGAAACATGAGAATTTCATAGATGAATTTTCATCAATGGAGTTTGAGTAGTGGTTTGATCTGAAATTGGTAAGTAACAGGTATACATCAGATTTTCTTTGCATGAGTTTGGTTAAGGGTAAGTTCCGATGGCAGCTTGTTTATTTTATGACATTAAATATTAACTACTTAAATTGAAAAGATGGCATAAATGTAACAGGTCATGGTATTTACAATATCTAAACTCAAATGTTTTACTTTGGCATGACTTCTGGGTATTTTTTTACTGTTTACCTAGGTCTAGATATGCCTACCCAGACAATTACTCAGCTAAAAAATAAATTTTCTTCATAGGCTGCACTCAGACAACATCCTTACTTACTGAAAAGGGGAGGTATCAGCTGCAGGATGGGACTGATGGTTACGTATAAATATCCAAGTGCAGATAGTGACGTGTGTCGTCTTTTGTCCATCCAATCTGCAACCTTATGGTGAGACACTTGATCTCCTCTTATCATGCCCTGAGGAGACCTTTCAAAAGTGGGCATTTTAAATAGGTGACTTTTTGAACAATAGCTAAATAGCAGCATTCTGTTTCAGTGCTTAATTATGTCTGAATGTACCTTTTCAGCAAAGGTGTTACTGCAGCATTTCTGGTTTCACTTCATCTGATGGTGCTTAAGATCCAAGGTGATGGGATAACGTTCACTGTTTTGTGCTCTGCAGCAGTGTTGGGTTATTTTTGCTGCACTGGCAGCTGTTTGATGGAGCTAAATCTGAGTGACCAGAGGCTTATTTTCTGTAAGGAATTACACAATTGGCATTTTGGTTTTGTGCATGAAATATCCTGTCCTGCTGCCTGGAGACCCACAGGGTCGATAAATAGAAGAGGTGGATGTGGGCTTTTTGTTTCGGTTACAGTCCGTGTCACCCCCTGCTTAAAAGCCACCCCCTGTCAAGGGAGCTGGCTCTCCCTTTGTGCCAGGATATATTCCCTGTAGCGAAGTAGCCCTTGGCTGAAGGTCTGCTGCTCTCATTAGAGCAGACAATGGTGAGAGAGGCATCAGGAAATAAGTCTGGGCTGTGGTAGAGGGAACCATAATTAGTGTAATTATATGGTTTGTCTGAGGTATACCTTAGGAAAGCATCTGTAAAGGGAAATCACAAAGTCTGGTTGGTGTAATAAGCAAGGTGTATAGATTACTTTATTTCCATAAAGCTATTTTAAGATGCAAAGAGATGTACAGTTAACAGAGTAATTGGCAATACAGTAATGAAATAACTACCAGGGTTCATGCAGAACTCAAATATTCTTATAGGACAGAGAGAGGTAAAACTTTAAAGCAAATAAGTGTTTAAAGCAAATCAGATAGGCAGGTCAGTAAGGCAAAACAGATATTCATGTCCGTATACAACCTTTTGGAGCAAATGTGAAGCTGTCCATTGCTTTTTAGTGAAAGCAGGATTGCATTGCTCATTCTGCCATTTGCTCAGACATCACATGCCTATAGAAAGCCTGCATGGAGCACTTCAAATGTGACTTCAATAAACTTTGCAAGCAGTTGGAGCTACTCACTTGACGTGGCAATGTGAGCAAAACCCTGAACTCCCTACCTTTTGTAGCACTAAGAAGCACTGCCATTTTAAAACTGAAACTCATGCAGTGAGAAAGAGAACGAAATGAAACAGGAACCATTTCTTTTTAAAGTACCCCGTCTTTTATTATTCATTCTAATGTTTTCAAATGCTGGAAACAGGAAAAGTTCAGTCATTAATGATTTCTTGCTCTTTGTTTTTTTCTTTCTTTCTTTCTTTTTTTCACCCATAATTCGATCACTTCCAACATTTTTCTTTCGATTCCAAAAAGTTATTTCAGATTGCTTTCTGGTCAGCTCTCATTTTCAGCTCGAGCAAGATGATTCCTAGTGTATGTATTTACCCCCCACCCCATGTAAATGTGGTCTCCCTTTTAATAACTATCTGTCTCAGTCTTTGCTTCTAAGGACCATATTTCTGAGTAGCCAGGCATAGCTATTTCAGTGTATGAACCCAAGCAAGTTTAACAGCTGCAGATTCTTGAGTGTAATGGATGTCTGGCTAGAAAAAAAAAGCCCTTGAATGATATGTCCCTTGCATTCGAGAGTTGTTCGGTGGAAGAAAGAGGATTTGACAGTTTTCATTAGGGCAATGGAGTCTTCACAACTAAACGTAGCAAACTGTCTCCCCGTTAAAGCTAATACTGGAATGGGGTGTCTTGGCGTCTTCTGGTTTTATTGCATACACACAACAGCTAGCTCACATGTAGCTTTTCAGAACTTTTGAGTGGGAGGCTAGACCAGGTGTCCTCAACTTCCCTGCCAACCTAAGTTATTTTTGATTCTCTAACTTCACAGGTTTTTTGCTGAATTGAGCATAGAAGCATGTTTGCATCTTGATTGCTTATAGCAGGTACGATAAACTAAAACTGTGGCACTTTATAATTAAGGTAGTTCAAGATTTGTTCCAGAGCCGGATGGTGCAACGATGATAATTAGAGGAGCTCTTGGTTGACACTGCTGATCCATTGTTATGAGAGCGAGTCCACTTCCCTCTGCACAGCACAAGCGGACATCTCCTGCTCCCTTGTTTTCCTTTGCCCCTCAGCAAACCTGTTGCTTTTGCCTCTTGCAGCAGCACGGAACTGAGCACAAGAGAGAAAACCTCTGTGAAGGATTGAGCTCTGGTTCCTTGCTTCTCAGTGCAGTTAGCCAGGTTAAAGCCATCTTGTGACTTATACAAACCCAGACTTGTGTCGGAGGCTTTTTAATCCCATGTTTTTCGTATTGCGTATTCATAGGATAATACGAGACTCGCTTCTCTGAAGCTTGTGAGTAAGCAGCACAGCAGTATAACCAGTGTTGCTCTTAATCTAGTTTGCAACAGGGTTGGATCAGGGATCAGGAATCCTCTTTTGATATACTGAGAACAATGTTTTGCACAGCTGAGTTCTGTACCCCTTGCGCAGATACTCTAATTTTGGGGACTGTGTAAGAAGCTGTTTGGGGGACACAACTGCAGCACCGGACCAATACAGCCTGGGTGTGGAGCCCATATGGAGGGTGGATATCTTAAGTAATTGAAGAACTCAGGAAATCTGAATTTTTCTGGTTCATTGATGGAAAAATTAATTCCTTTACACTTTCTCCTTTCCAGTGACTGCATCCTGTAGATGCACTGCAGCTAGTTTGAGGGTTTGCTTATTCTTTTTCATGTTTTAGGCTAGCTGTATTTTTGTATGGCTATAGCGCAGAACACTGATTATTTGTAAAGGTGGCTTTTGCTCACAAACAAGAGTTTACCACTATCAAAACTCATAATGTTAATAATAAAGGAAAGCTAACTTTTGGTGGGATTTTCTCCCATCACCGCCAAAACAAGAAAAAGGAGCTGGTAATGAATGCAGGTTGAGGAAAAAGTCATCAGAGAGCACGTGAATGAGTGGCATAACAGATGGTCTCCTGAACTGGCTTAGAAAGCTGTTAGTTCATTTAAAATGCAGTCTATTTCAATGGTCTTTGTAGGAAAATTGGTATTCTGTTTCCCCATAATAAACAATGAAAATTAAGCTTTGAATCATGTGGATTTCCAAACAATTATGGTGCGAAAAAAAAAAGGTTGCAAATCCTGCCATCCACACACAGCTTCTACCAATACCAAAGTTGTCCCATGTAGAGTGACTGAGCAGCATGGCCCATCCTCCATTTAAATGCAGCAAAGTAGCCAGTAGCAGCTACAGGAAACTCTGGTGTGGCTTTTTGTTTGCAGTACCTTTGTTGAGCTACCTACCTCCTTCATTTGTCAAGGAGGTAGATCTTTCAGTATTTTGAAGTTGCCTGGAGATGCTTTGAACTCATTTAGGCATTGGATTACCTTTGAAAATCTGACATCTGCCTATAAATATTTATTGAGAAAACCAGATTAAAGCACCTTGATTTTGTTATCCATAAGCAAATTAACCAGATTGTTACCGGTTCCGGAGATCCCTAGGCTGACTCAGTAAGGCCTGGCTTCTGTCAAGTGGGGCGCAGTAGCTCAGGCATCAGACATCGCTGTCTTTTCTTGTTAATTTGTTACTGAATGCAAGGGCAAGTGTGGTACAAAGTTGTCTGAGCTTGATTCTGTGAGATAAAACTCGGAAAGCAGTAACATCATCCATGTTTGCTCTTTAATAACAAAATTAGTGTCTCCCTCTTTCCACACTAGGGCAACTAGAGTGGAGAGTTGACTCCAGCAAAATATGCTACTTAGACCTAAAATCCCAACTCTGGGGTCTAAAAAACCACCCCAAAACTAAATACTAATAATGTTTGTTTAGTTCGTGCAATTCACACGTGTTGTGTACAACCTATCTATTTTTTTTGGTGTCCCAAATTTTGCAAGCTATGATTTTGAAAGGGGAATGTCTTGGGATTAAGACTGGGGAAAGAATCACTGCAGGGCTGTGAAAGTGTCTGTTTCTGATGAAAGACAGGGCTTGATAAAGTAGAGTAGATGATCGGTCGTCAGTAATTTTATTATGCGTTATGGGAGACATTTATCCAAGAGTTAATAAGAGACATTCCAATGTATATGATACACTGAAGACCAGACAAAAGACTTGTGAAATCCTCCTGAGCATCTCTTCCTCTCTTGATGGTGGTCTGGTAGCGCCCACAGGAGAGTAGTGTGCTCTTCGCTGGAGAGTAGTGTGCTCTTCGCTGGTATTTGAAACCAGTCCAGGCTCAGAGTGTCTTATGCTCCAAGAAGATAAATGATGAGGGAAAGCTGAAAAGACTATTAAAAAAATCTTAGTCAAAACATGTTGTTCAAAATTTAACCTCCAAACCTGGAGTTAGTGAGCTAACTATTTTAGGCACCATAGCACAGTAGGGTTTTGGTGAGAGCGTCATTCCTTAGCTAGAAATATAATACAAGTCTTATAAAGAATTTCTGGTCTGGCTAACAAAATGAGATACATTTTCATCACAGAGGGACACAAGGTGAAAAGTTCAGGTCTGGATCCGCTTTGGGTTTGGTCTATTTATATGGATAAATGTGATAAAATGCAGCTGCAAGCTTCAGATTCATGTTTTTCTAATGTGTAGGGGAACTCAGAGTCAGTTGGGTTTTGCACCTTCTGCAGTTTCCAAGCGTCTGCTGCCAGGGAAGGAGCAGTGCCACTGAACAACAGAGCTCAACTTCTTGTGCTGGACTTGTGTGGGAATCATGCTGTTTCAAAAGCAGATTGAAATCCTAGATCATAGGCCATCGGAGCTAAGGCATCTTGACAACTCCCCCTGCAGCCCCCCTTGCTACTCTCAAATTTTTTTCAAGTCTAAAATGTGCTGAGTAATAAAGCAAGATGCCATTCAGGTCTCTGATCTGTGTCTGAATAGCAAGAAAATTGCTGGCTGTGCAGTGAACTCAGGTTCCAGGTGGAACAAAATTTGTGAAGTGATTCAGCTCCACTAACCAGCTGTTGGAAAACCCAGGTGTAAGCAGTGCACAGCAGCAAATCACATGCCTCTCCGGCTGGAGACTGACACTTTACATAATTGTGTAGGATGCATTACATTTGCCTCCACTCCCTTTAAATTAAAACTAATCTGTTCTGAATGTAACAAATGTTTGGTGCTGTCCTGCATCCGTTAAGAAATCTATTTATGTTTGACTTGTGCTTATAAATCTATCATAAACCAACTTAAAGTAGCCTGCTCCAAAGGCATATCTGAATGTCTTTAGAGCATAAGAATACTATTCCGACCATTTTAAATATGAGAAACCAAGCGAAAAACAGCTAAGCAAAGATGCTGCTGGACTGAGCCTTACTCTTTGCACACAAAAGGTATTTTTGACTTCAGGGCTTCATTCACAGTTAACAAGTGCTGAGGAATTTATTAGGTCAAGGCATAGCCTGCTTGCAGGAGTAGGATTGTGTTGGAGTTGTCCAAGTGCAAACCAGTTCTTCAGCTCCAAGATCACTGTCTTTGTTATTGTTTCTGGTCTGGGAGAAAGGACTGTGAAGATAGTTATTGTTTAGCTATAAGAGCTGGGTAGGCAGGGGTTGATAGGTAAGGAGGAACAAAAAGACGGACGTGTGCATGAAGATGTGTCTCCTACTTCTCTCACCTAAAAGCTTAAGCAGGTGCTTTCCTCAACAGGATTAGCTTGCAGCTGGCAGAAGCTATCAGTTGGGAGGAAGGTCCCCATGAGACTTAACAAGTGCTTTAGTGTGAAATCAAAACTTACCCAGAGTGTATTGGCATGCTTGGGAGTTGTCTCAGCTGCAGTTGCTGTCTTTTGTGGAGTCTTGTTTTGTCATGTGAAGCACAAGCTGCACCAAAATAGAGAAAACGTTCCTGGCTGTAAATCCTCTATTTTCCTATCTTTCCTGCAAAAAAAAGTGCTGTCTGGAGAGTTCCAGTTAAATTTAATACCAGTAACATGATACCTAATATTTTGTGTGGCACAGTCAAAAAGTGGGATTGTCAGTTGAAACACAACCTTGAGTTTGTAGTCCCAACAGTTGCTTTGTGTGAAGTTAAGAGAAGCGGGTAGTGGAGGAGATAAATCTTTGAGGCTGCTTATCAGTTTAGAGGGCTGTCAGTGACAGTGAATTCAGCCTGCCAAAAAACTTGAGTTGACCCTAAGGCCATTTGTGAATATACTTAAGAAAAGCTCAGATCTTCTGGGGAAGTCTGCTAAGAAAAAACTATCACTATACATATTTATTTGCAAAGTTGGCTTTTGGTTTTGGGCCTATTTGGGCTGGGAAGGGCAGGCAAAGAGAAGGTAGATAAGACTGCCCTGCATGTTACCCCTATGAAGAGCATCGTTTGGGTCTTACCTAGTGTTTGATGAAAAAATATGCTTTTTTATCTGATTTTGTAACACCTCAGTTATTTGTAGGAAAGGTCTGGGATTTTGTCTGATAATTTTATTTCCTTTTATTGTTTCTTGGTGTGAAAGTATCATGGTAGGCCACGCTAAGCATGAATTAGCCTTGTAAAGACAACAGCTTGTTCCCATCGTGACAGTAAATGGACGCTAAAAATGGGTTTTGCTAATTACAATAGCTGAATCCCAGCATCCTCCAAAGTTGTATTCATATAAAATAAGAAATTGCACATTTCTGCCTAGCATAGGAAATGGGTGTGTGACTGGGGAGGGCAGGACCGCAGGGCTTGCTTGATCCCTGCTACACCTTCCCCTGCACCTGAGTTGCTGGTATCTGCGTTGCAGTACTGGGCGATGTTTATAAAATATATTTTCTTCAAAGCCATCTCCTCAAGATTTTGTAGTAACAATGCTAACTCCCAGACCCCATCACTTACCAAGTCTTCTTTGTAAACTACTTCACCAGAAAAGTTTCATGCGTTATAGACATCCTCATTTGATACTTGAAATCAGTGCCTCCATCAGCATATGATATTCAGATTCTGCTGTGCATGAATATCTAATACAAATTTCTTGTGTATGTCTCAGTCCCAGCTGATGAGTTATTCCATACCATTTAATGCACTGATATTTGTGCTAGTTACTAATTGCAAGCTGTACTTGCAATTTCAGGGAAATGCTTAGTCTGTAAATTGTACCCATAAATCTTCCAAGTGGCCTAGCAATTATACTAGCACTAACAGGCCTTAATCGTAATAATTATTATGGAGCTGATAGGAGATTGGGGCACCCCAGCACTGGGTTCAGCACAGATGAAAGCGAAGCTGATGGTCAGAATGGAAGAGTTTGGTGTTGGATGGAATGCAGTCGGTGAATCAGACCAATAACCTAATCCATGCTGAACCAGAGGAAAAAAACTCCACAAAATTAAGTAGATGGCAGGGAGCAATTCACGGATTGAGTTTTGCCAGCCAGGGCCAGGTAGCAATGATCTGAATATATCAGTGAGTAATTTATAAGAGGTTTGTTTCTTGTTCCCTTTTCTGCATTTTGTAAAATAGAGAAAACTACCTAGGGTGTCAGTTGTGTTGAATGACAGAGCTGTTTGCATGGTCTCCAGAAGTATATAAAACAGAAGACAAATTCTGCTTTCTAAAATATATCACAGACACTGTGAAGGTTTTATCATAGATCCTACAATCACGGTAAGTGCTAGGAAAACCTCATTTTTGTTTCTCGACAAGATACACAACCAGCTGCACACTTTTCAGCTGGGGGAACAAGGATCCTGAAGGAAACCAGTGTTTTAGAGAACTGTTTTTACGATCACCAGATGAGGAAGGAGTCTACATTTTAATATTTGTGTACATGTAATCCCACCACTGTCAATGGGATTTAAAATGCCTACTAATCAATGTGATACATATGGTAGATGTCACGGAGTGAGTAATGTGATGTAATGCGGTAGCCACTGTATACAGAGAAGTGTCCCATGTGGCTGTAAACATCTGTTTTTGTTATCAGTGGATCTAGAGCCGTCATAGTTGGCAAAGGAGAAAAACAAAACAAAGAGAGGTTTGCAAAAGAGACTTCGAGCTTTCATCTACGTGGGGGCCCCTGAAGTGAAATGCCCTGTTGGGAGCAAATGGAGCCATGTGTATCCTCTCTCTGTAGGTATCAAGTAGCTCCCTCTGCCCCCATCAAATGGTTATTCTTAGTCAAAGGGTCCCAGCTTCTACAAACAAATCACTCTGATGAGGAGGTGACGAACAGCAAGTTTTTGTGCATGCATGTGTGGGAGAGAGGAGAGTTTTATAAAATGAAGATATCCTCATTTGCTCTAAATGAATGCTCCTGCCCACTCTAATGATACTACTTGTTGCTGGCAGTGTGGATCCTCTGACCCAAAAACCACTGCTCAGGCTATTGAGTGCAGCGGGCATGTGTGATGTGGGCTCATCAAGGTCCCAGCTCCAAGGGAGGAGGCTCCTTGCATTGTCTGGCGTGTTGCAGCACAACGCAGAGTACCGTCTTTGCCAAGGGCGGATGTTGGGGTATTGACTTCAGCATCACTTGGGTGTATGCCTTTATAGTCTTCACTTCTTATCTCAAATCCGCCATGCCCGTGTCCAAAAGGTGAACCAGCTCACCTCTGAGATGCTACTGAAACACCGTTTTCAAGCACAGTGTGTGGACTGTGGCACCTTGGCAGCCTTTTCAAAACAGCGGGTGACATTTTCACCATCTTGCATTTGCAAAGCAGATCCTTCAGAGGTGAGGTGGCTCCCTGACCAACTGTGTTGTTGTCCCATGCGATCCCAGGGTGGAGGGGACAGAAATGAGCCCACATTGATTTACTTCCTAAATAGCCTTTTTGCTGGGGCAGGCATACGAAGATAATGCTGCTGTGTGTGAACACATTTGCTGGGTTTGGCAGATGGAACAGTAAGAGGAGAAAAGAGGCAGCTTCTAGGAAGTTACAGCTCCCGGTACCTAAAAACCTGTCAATGTTTTAAACAAAAGCTGTAATCAAAACATTCACTTGTCATAAACTCCATTTGCAAACTTGGGCACAGGCACTGAGAATTGTGGCAATGATTTGCCCCCATAATCTTCATCTCTTTCACTTCTGTTTATAAAGAAGACTTTCTGTTGTTTTGATAATATGCACTGACAAGAATTGTGTGGGTGTGATATTTCAGTATGTTTGCTGCTTCTCATTGCTTAAACAGCAAAATCACCCTCAATCCTTTGCAATGGAGTACATAGATGGAAAACATGATCTAAATTTCAGCCACGTCATTGACATTTTTATTTACTGGTCTTTGTGGTTCCGAATTAGTCTGTAGAGGCATGGGATGTCTTATTTAAATACAGACATGTAAGTAAAGTGACTTCCTTTTTGAGCGTTTTGCCCCATTAGTAGCTCAAGTACCTATTCCCATTTTATATGATATTGCTCAGATACTGTAATGCAGTCAGAAAGTTCTTAAAGAGTAATTTCCATGTAAATGGTTACAGCTGGAATTGGATACAACATTCTCAAGTATCTTTTTTTTTTTTTTTCAAACTGCATCATTACTTTTCTCCCCCTGCTTTCCCTAAACACACATGCATGCATGTTCTCTTCCTCATCTTAATTTCTGTTGCGTGTAATTCTTTCCGGGTAAGTCCTATCCCTTGTGAACTTTTTTTGATAGATAGGTTCTTTGTTTTAGGACAGCTGTAGTGTCAGGCCCACCCACACTGTGCTGTCCCCATTGCTTTGAAGCCAATATTTCAAACATAAAATAGCTGTCAAGTCTTTGCTTTGGTTCCGCTTGCTGGGGATGGCATGAAAACAAAAGTTTGTATGTTCTGGGCTTTCATCTAAGCGAACCAAATGAGTAGAAGATTCAAGGATTTCAACCTCAAGGGCTTGTCATGAAAGCTGCTTTTGACTCGGAAGTTAGATAAAGAGAGGAAAGTGCAAACCGTGTGTGTGCACACCATATCTCTGTAGCTTTACTAAATTCACATTAGCTTTTTGCTGGGTTTTGTGCTTGTTTGTTAGATGAAGAAAAAAGTTCATTTTTGCCCTCACTTAATCACTTCAGATTTGGACAGAACTTTGTCTGTGGATTCTGCGGGCTTGGTGTATAGGAAAAGGGAGAGGAGTTCGCCCACAGACACTGCAGACTGGTGTGAGGTCAGTTTGTGCTGCTGGAGCAGTGCTGTGCTACCCTACCAGAGTGGTATGGAAATGCTGTCATGTGAAATCGTTCCCATGCCAGAACATTCATGCAAATAAACTCGCGATGTTTTGCTTTGCCCTTCAGAAAGTAATCTGAGAGAAGACAAAAATGTGACCAGGAGAGGCACAAACGTGTTTAGCTAGCGGAAAAAGATTTTGGGGGGTAGGTAGTGCAGTGATGCTCCGCAGGCTGTAGCCTGAGAAACAATTTCTATCTACCTGCAAAAGATTGCTTTTACTTAGGATTTTCATGGGACAGCATCTCAAAAGGAAAAGGAAATACTCCATCCAGTGTACTGATTTACTGTAGTTTAGCACTAAGGAAGTAACTGCCAGGGCAAATTGAAGCCAGATACTAGGCAGCTAGCATTCCCGACTGATTTAACCTGCCTCTGACAGCACATGTAGCATGGCTAGAGTGCTCCAGCTTTCAGGAATGTTGATTTCTTTAGGCAAATTCTGATGTAATGACAGAAAAATGGTTCTTGCTTTTAATTGCATAATAAAGTCTCATTTGTTTTGATAGTCTATAGAAAGAGCACGTTTACCACGTTCAGGCTCATCAACGAATCCAGGGCTCAGGGAGTAATTGAATCTGAAGTTCAGGTCCTGGGTCACTTCTCACAGGAACTTTGATTTTTTTATTTTTTTAATTTTTTTTATTACTGGTTTCTAGCTTCAGAGATTTTGCTGATTTTCTGATTGCCAACTTGTTTATCAGTGGTATTTTACTTATAATCTGTAAACTGTAATCTGTCTGTTGTCACATCCGCTCATGCTGGGAAGAACGCCAGCATGCTAAAGTAAAAGCATTTGCAGTGGATATTGCTTTACATCATTCAGGGCATGTAATTTTTCAGTGAAAGGTCTCTTTTGGTGTTCAAGTATTTGATAAATTACCAGACATATTATTTGTAGAGGAAAACAACAGAGTATTTTGATGGAAAGTGTGACTACAATGAAGACACCAGAAATATGTGAATGGCACAATAGACTTTGATTATTTGTGTGTGTTTGTATATGTATGTTAAGCATTCCCCAAAAATTTCTTGTAGATTCATCTTACATGATTGCTTAGTATTAACGATGGACTTGATATAACAAAGAGCACAAATCCGGGTAGTTTCTGCCTATCTATAGCGTTTGGTGTCCTGAGGACTTCTGTAAGGTGTGTTATGCCCTTGAAAGAAGCAGAATGTATGGAAGTATTTAAAAATCTTACTGTCTTTGGCAATGTAGGCATTGTAACTGATCCAGTCCTACAGCAGCTAAAAGATCAATATAAAAACACACTGCTGGGCTACGGGAAGTGACCTTGTACAAGTTTCATCCATAATTATGCTTCTTGTCCTTCATTAATTTCTAGGTTCGATCTGCCCTGCTCTCAGTGGAGTGGGATTTAGTTCTGGTTTTGCTTTGTTGCCTGTCTTGTCATGAACAAGCTTTGCTAAGGGTTGAAGAAGCACCCCAGAAACTGAAAGTATGAATGATTAGTAGCTAATAAATTAGGTAGTAAACAGTTTTTTGGGTAGCACCTCAGAAGCTAGTCACTCCCTCTGAATTCCTGTCTGCGTCAATAACAAGTTAGATACGATTCTCACTGGAATCATAGAATGATTAGAGTTGGAAGGGACCTTAAACGATCATGTAGTTCCAGCCACCCCTGCCATGGGCAGGGACACCTTCCGCTAGACCAGGTTGCTCAAAGCCCCATCCAGCCTGTCCTTGAACACCTCCGGGAATGGGGCATCCACAACTTCCCTGGGCAACCTGTTCCAGCGTCTCACCACCCTCGGGGTAAAGAATTTCTTCCTAATACCTAATCTAAATCTGCCCTCTTTCAGTTTAAAGCTGTTACCCCTCATCCTGTTGTTACACTCCCTGATAAAGAGTCCCTCCCCATCTTTCCTGTAGGCCCCCTTTAAGTACTGTGTGTTTTGGAATTAAGGGAATACATACAAAATTCAGTGTTTCAGTAGCGTTCTGCTTTTTTACTTGTTTTTAATGTGGTGGCTACTGCAAGCCATGCCAGCAGAAAGGATGAAGAAGTGCTGCAGAGTTTGCTTCTGGGCTCCACTCCTTTCTGTGCTCCATCAGCACGGTCTGTCATCATGCTGTGCCTGCAGGAGAAAAAATGGATCGTAGGAGCCAGTGACAGGTTTTTGCATCAAGCCTTGTGGTACGTCTCTACTCCATCAAGGCTGGTGTCAGTGCCTTGAGGCAAGGCTCACAGAGCAGGGTTTGCAGTGCCCACATGCAGGAGCACGCTCCCAGACCCATGTGTCGCGGCAGCCAGGTCTTTTTCTCTGGATTGCTCCCAGCCAAATGTTCCAGGGTGTCATGGTTTGGGCCAGACTGGCCACCGAGGCAGATGACAGATGCTCTCCCCCACGTCTCTTTTAAAGAGGAGGTTGGAGAGAGAGAAAGAGACTTACAAGTTTAGAAGGAACTAAACTACTTTAATGAAAATATTAATAATAAAATAATAAAAAGAAAATAATGCAATACATACAAAACCGTATCAAACTCCCAGGATGGCAGTCACATCACGAGCAGGCATTGGGGAAGTCCCAGACTAGACTCAGTGACGGAAGGGAACTGGATTCCGGATCTGCATTCAGGACTGGGATCAAAGGCAGATGAACAGACAGAGTCCTTCTTGGACACCAGCCATTGAAGAAAGGGCTGACCCTTTGACCCCTCAGCTTTTATACTGAGCATGAGGCAGATGGGATGGAATACCCTGTTGGTCAGTTTTGGGTCACCTGTCCTGTCCGCTCCTCCCCGCGACCCTTCTACGCTTTTCTGCTTCCAACCCTCCAACGGGGCAAATAACAAAGTTGGCTGCCCTTGGCTGTTAGAGTAATAAGTATAAGCAAGAGACTCTCTACATACCATTCCTTGGCAGCAACTATAAACATGGATCTGATCACTTTGAGAGCGAGCAGTTTTCTGCACAACATGCTGTTAATTTCAGCAGTTAGAAGAGGCCTAGCTAAAAAGTAAAGTTACTGAACAAAATTGGTCCTGTTTTACCTCAAACCAGGACACAGGGGTACCTGGCCCTCGTCTGGTGGGTGGTCGCTGAGCGGCTTGAAACAGTGCCACGTGGGAAAACAACTTAGTCTAGACAACATGGGTGTCATGGCCAGACAGTGATGGGCAGTGATTAGAAGTTGGCTCCTGTCAGTTGAGAGTGAATTGGGGAATCACAGAATGGTAGGGGTTGGAAGGGACCTTCAGAGATCATCTAGTCCAACCCCCCTGCCAAAGCAGGTATAATCACTAGTGAGGGCATCACATGGAAAACCAGGTGGGGAACGGCTGCCCAAGCCACATGGGCGGAACGGTTGTCCCTTTGGCACCGGCAGACCTCTCCCCGGTGAGGGCAGCCTGTTTGCACGGCAGAGCTGATACTTCGGGGCAGGACCAAGCCCCTGGCAGCCCGGCAGAGCTGTGGGGAGCCCGAGGGAGCATTGTGTGCTTCTCTGCTGCAACCTGTGACCCTGGGGCGCTGAGCAGTGAGGGTAGCGCAGGGCTGACATCGAAAGCAGTGCGCTGTGTCGGGATGGAGCTGCCTGCCCGCAAGCTCCTTTTGTACTTGCACAGTTCTGGTAGACACTTGGCTTGTCCACTCCTGCCTTGGGAGCACAAGGTGAGCAGAACCCCATGAACAGCAAGACGCACGAGGGGCTTTGCAGGCAGAAGGTTGGGGAGAGGGCAAGTGCCTCACACAAGGTTACGTGCTGTCTGAAATGTCCGCCTCTGTTTGCATGATGCTGATATGCCTGTTTATGGCTAACGTCCATGCTTTGAAATGGAGCTGAAAAAGCCCGTGACTTTTATGGGCCTCCATCTGTCTGAACTGTGAGGGTTTGTTCTGATGAAAGTTAAAAGTGCTTTGCCCTGCGGAACGTGCCTTGCTTGTAAGATGGAGAGAGACCTACCAGCTCTCAGTTGGTATTTCTCAATGGATGTTCCTGAAAAGAATACCTGGATGATGTTATGTCACAGAAAAAGAACAGTTTTCTCCATATGATTTATTTAATTTGATTAGTTGATGTTGCTGTTAATTAAACTACTAAATACTCCAAGAGGGGAGGCTAGCTGACCTTCCAAGGCGGGCACGACGAAGTGGAGGAAAAATAACTGTCCTCTACTGACTCATGGTCTCCGAAAGGATAGAGAAGATGTAGATAATGCACATATGCTTTAAAAGACAGCAGTCAGAGTAAGCCAAAGTTGCCTCCCATATTTTTCTTTAACTGTATTATAGGAAATGGTTTTGAATTGTTTTATTTCCTAATAGTCACATCCTTATTAGCCTCATGTTTTTTCTTCCCATACCCCTCCTGTGGGCTGTGTTGTACGTGGGAATTTCTAGCCTGTAAAATCTGAAAACTTGTGATAGAAAAACAGTTTGTAATTTATGGAATTATTAGGCATTGGTAGTCTGTGTTCTTGCCCGCTCATCTACATGCGCATGCTGAAGTATCCCATGTTTTATTGTGGATGTGGACAAGATTTGAGAGGATTATGTAGACTTTTAAACTGGCTATTTATGATTTTATTTGTCTTCATAAATTAAATGTCCTCTTTGTTTTAGGAAGGACATTTCAAACGGCTAGAATGAAGGGACTGAGGGGAAAACTCCGTAGTTCCCTTCAGATGCAAATTCTTTTCTCCTTTCTCCTCTGACTCTGTGGGGTGAGTGGCGTAGCACGGCTTGCCTGAAGTTTGAGCCTTCTGTTGCAGGGATCCCTGTGACGTTACCTTTGTAGTTAAATGTGCAAATTCCTTTTTTTTCTTTTTGCTGTTTTCAGAAACTGATGAAATCATAGGAAATTGTTCTCACTTGAACCCTGTTTTTGTTTTGGACAAAAGACTGCTACTATTTTTTTTTTTCTTTCTCCATAACTGTATACATTTTCAGTAAAAGCCATCATCTGTCTGCATTCAGAAATTATTCATAATCATTTTGTTTCTCCATTTTATTGGTTTGATTCTTAAATGTTATCAGTGAGTTAGAGCTGAGCTCTTTTAATTCAAATGGCATAATGCCCAATCCTCTGAGATTAGCTGGCAAGCGATTCTGGGCATGATGCCACCTGGCATTTCTCAGAAAGGGGCTGCTAATAAAACACCGGAAAAAAATAAGATTGTTCCAGACATGCAAACCCTGAAGTTTCAGGGAGCAAGGAGGGACAGAGATTTCACAAACACGCCCAATATTGTGTTGCTGAGCTCAGAAACTGCTTGGGAAATACCATCCTAATACCTCTGCAGAAAAATGATATTGAAGTAAAGGTATTTTGAGTACAAATTAATTTTTCCTTCCTTAAATTTGTGGCTGAAATGCACATTTCTCATTTTTTCGGCACTTTGGCTCCAGGTTGGGCTATCTGGGATTCCTGCAGCGGAGCTTGGGCTCCGCGAGCTCTCTCAGCCTTTTAGGACCTGGAGTTTGTTCCCTTCTGATTTGCCTCACCATGGTGCAGCCCCACAGCTTCCCACAAGACCGTCTTAGGGGCAAAGACCATATCTTTCCTGGGTCCCCAGCTACCATTAATCTAGGCAAACCTCATTGGCACGCTATCTTGGATCTAAAGGAAACTTGTTGGCTGTGAGAGACTTAGAATGCAGTGTTTCCAACTTTAGCAACTGACATTTTCTGATTGTAACTTTTGTTTCATCAGAAAACCTCCAAAAAAGCTCAATTCCTGGATAAATAGGTCCCAAGACGTTTAGGGCTTTATAGGTCTAGACTAACATCTTAAAACTAGCAGACTCCCTAGGCAGATTATGCATCACAGATTTAATATGCTCGTGAATTAAAATGCCACTTAGCAAGCAAGTTGCCAAATCCTGCACCAGCTGAAGTTTTCTGTGCGCACTTGAAAGGTTGTCTCATACACAGCACATGGCAGTAGGCTGTAGGGCACTGATTTGCATAAAAAGCTTAGCCAAGAGCAATAAAAAAGAAATATACGGTAAGAAATAGTTCTTCAGTCCAAAGAAAAAGGATATTTTTTTTCTTATGGTATTTTGACCCTGCAATGGTCTGCTTTCTTTATGGAGGATTAGTACTGGTTGCAGACCAGGAGTGCCACTAAGGCAACCTTGAGCAACTGGTTATTTCTTCATGGTTTTCCTTCTGTAGATGATAGTAATAATATGTCCTGTGTTTCTTCTAAGAAACCACATTTTCCTGTTTTCTGAATGTAATAGAATATAATCAGATATACAAACCCTATTGTTTTCTTGCTGGAGCGACCTTCTGTACTCATCTCTTGTCATCATCCTTATTTTCCAGTGGCTCTCTACAGGCTTTAGAAATAATGAGAGGGTGGGAGGTGGAGGAAGGCAAAAGGGCCAGATCCATACAAACCCTCAGAAAGTAAAGACTTGCCAAGGCAGTGGCAAAGATCCCCTTGACTTAAGCAGAGATTTTTCACTCTTTTTACTGCCCCAGCTTCTCCCTGGGCCACGCTGTCCCAGGACACTTCCATCCTTGCGAGAGTCCCTTAAATCATGTATAATTTGCTCTGTGTGTTTCTCAGCCATCAAGTAACATCAACACAGTATAAACTTAAAACTGTACAAAACTAAATCTTTTCTTTTGAAAAAAGAAGTGATCCAGCATTCCTTTCAGATTCAGTCTGACAAACACTTTTGTATAGGATTCCTGAAGTGGGAAGGGATAGGGAATTATTTATTTACTCTGAGGTCTGCACTAACCAACCTGTGCTGTCAAGTGAAAATGTGGTGATGTAGTTCATAATGTTGTTTTAGACAGTTTTTGAAGGGGAGGGGGGGAGGAAGTAACATACGCGACAGCCAAACCATGCAGTAGGCAGTTGTGGGTTTGTCAGGAACAGTGAATGGATCTTGAATTCTCATCGCACATATGACACTTGTTGAACGAGCTCTTTTTTGAATCTGAAAAGCTTATTAGCAACCCTGAAGGGAGGATCTGGTCCTTGTTCTTGCAGATCCTAGCTGTTTGCTCGCTTCTAGTTTTGTGGTTATAGACCTGTGTCAGTATGGTTAATGAGCAATGCAAAGTATGCAAAAAAAAAAAAA